>CAXKVI010000004.1:103631261-103671259 GCA_964058755.1 Campiglossa producta | reverse complement strand
AAATAAAATAAAATAAAATAAAATAAAATAAAATAAAATAAAATAAAATAAAATAAAATAAAATAAAATAAAATAAAATAAAATAAAATAAAATAAAATAAAATAAAATAAAATAAAATAAAATAAAATAAAATAAAATAAAATAAAATAAAATAAAATAAAAAATAAAATAAAATAAAATAAAATAAAATAAAATAAAATAAAATAAAATAAAATAAAATAAAATAAAATAAAATAAAATAAAATAAAATAAAATAAAATAAAATAAAATAAAATAAAATAAAATAAAATAAAATAAAATAAAATAAAATAAAATAAAATAAAATAAAATAAAATAAAATAAAATAAAATAAAATAAAATAAAATAAAATAAAATAAAATAAAATAAAATAAAATAAAATAAAATAAAATAAAATAAAATAAAATAAAATAAAAATAAAATAAAATAAAATAAAATAAAATAAAATAAAATAAAATAAAATAAAATAAAATAAAATAAAATAAAATAAAATAAAATAAAATAAAATAAAATAAAATAAAATAAAATAAAATAAAATAAAATAAAATAAAATAAAATAAAATAAAATAAAATAAAATAAAATAAAATAAAATAAAATAAAATAAAATAAAATAAAATAAAATAAAATAAAATAAAATAAAATAAAATAAAATAAAATAAAATAAAATAAAATAAAATAAAATAAAATAAAATAAAATAAATTAAATAATAAAATAAAATAAAATAAATAAAATAAAATTAATAAAATAAAATAAAATAAAATAAAATAAAATAAAATAAAATAAAATAAAATAAAATAAAATAAAATAAAATAAAATAAAATAAAATAAAATAAAATAAAATAAAATAAAATAAAATAAAATAAAATAAAATAAAATAAAATAAAATAAAATAAAATAAAATAAAATAAAATAAAATAAAATAAAATAAAATAAAATAAAATAAAATAAAATAAAATAAAATAAAATAAAATAAAATAAAATAAAATAAAATAAAATAAAATAAAATAAAATAAAATAAAATAAAATAAAATAAAATAAAATAAAATAAAATAAAATAAAATAAAATAAAATAAAATAAAATGAAATGAAAATGAATGATGAAATAAAATAAAATAAAATAAAATAAAATAAAATAAAATAAAATAAAATAAAATAAAATAAAATAAAATAAAATAAAATAAAATAAAATAAAATAAAATAAAATAAAATAAAATAAAATAAAATAAAATAAAATAAAATAAAATAAAATAAAATAAAATAAAATAAAATAAAATAAAATAAAATAAAATAAAATAAAATAAAATAAAATAAAATAAAATAAAATAAAATAAAATAAAATAAAATAAAATAAAATAAAATAAAATAAAATAAAATAAAATAAAATAAAATAAAATAAAATAAAATAAAATAAAATAAAATAAAATAAAATAAAATAAAATAAAATAAAATAAAATAAAATAAAATAAAATAAAATAAAATAAAATAAAATAAAATAAAATAAAATAAAATAAAATAAAATAAAATAAAATAAAATAAAATAAAATAAAATAAAATAAAATAAAATAAAATAAAATAAAATAAAATAAAATAAAATAAAATAAAATAAAATAAAATAAAATAAAATAAAATAAAATAAAATAAAATAAAATAAAATAAAATAAAATAAAATAAAATAAAATAAAATAAAATAAAATAAAATAAAATAAAATAAAATAAAATAAAATAAAATAAAATAAAATAAAATAAAATAAAATAAAATAAAATAAAATAAAATAAAATAAAATAAAATAAAATAAAATAAAATAAAATAAAATAAAATAAAATAAAATAAAATAAAATAAAATAAAATAAAATAAAATAAAATAAAATAAAATAAAATAAAATAAAATAAAATTAAATTAAATTCAATTCAATTAAATTAAAAATAAGATAAAATAAAAAAATAAAATAAAATAAAATAAAATAAAATAAAATAAAATAAAATAAAATAAAATAAAATAAAATAAAATAAAATAAAATAAAATAAAATAAAATAAAATAAAATAAAATAAAATAAAATAAAATAAAATAAAATAAAATAAAATAAAATAAAATAAAATAAAATAAAATAAAATAAAATAAAATAAAATAAAATAAAATAAAATAAAATAAAATAAAATAAAATAAAATAAAATAAAATAAAATAAAATAAAATAAAATAAAATAAAATAAAATAAAATAAAATAAAATAAAATAAAATAAAATAAAATAAAATAAAATAAAATAAAATAAAATAAAATAAAATAAAATAAAATAAAATAAAATAAAATAAAATAAAATAAAATAAAATAAAATAAAATAAAATAAAATAAAATAAAATAAAATAAAATAAAATAAAATAAAATAAAATAAAATAAAATAAAATAAAATAAAATAAAATAAAATAAAATAAAATAAAATAAAATAAAATAAAATAAAATAAAATAAAATAAAATAAAATAAAATAAAATAAAATAAAATAAAATAAAATAAAATAAAATAAAATAAAATAAAATAAAATAAAATAAAATAAAATAAAATAAAATAAAATAAAATAAAATAAAATAAAATAAAATATAATAAAATAAAATAAAATAAAATAAAATAAAATAATATAAAAAAAAATAAAAAAAAAAAATAAAAAATAAAAAATAAAATAAAATAAAAAAAATAAAATAAAATAAAAAAAAAATAAAAAAAAAAAATTAAAAAAAATAAAATAAAATACGTGAACTAAAATAAAATAAAATAAAATAAATCTAAATTAAACTAAGTTAAATTAATAAAGAAAAAAAAAAATAAAGAAAATATTAAATAAAATAAAGTATAATAAAATTAATAGAACCAACTTCTGACATTTTGCTATATTACTCATACGCAATGGTAGTACCTAACGTCTGAGTTGCCGCCACTGGCACGTCATTGACTCATTAAAATTGCAAGTAATTCAATTAATTTTACGTCGGCGTTCGTATAATGCCTACTAGCCATTCAATTATTGAGCGACAACTAGAATCGCCTACAGATCGCTTGAGCGATTTGATACATCTACCTAGTACATATCTGGGAGATGTACCCGATTCAGCGGCTTTTAATTTTCTGTCATATCTGAGCGAATGCGAAATGGTCTGCAGCACGCACACCATTATGCGAACGGTAGCCATTTTTAATTGATTTTTTTTTTAGTTTTCGTGCTGTACTAATTGTTTTCAAGATCAGGGCTTACATAGAACAAAAACCATTTAATAAAATAAAATGAGGAGAAATAAAACTAAATAAGCTAGTTAATTACTGGTCAGTTGAAGTTGAAGTTGTTCGGGAGCCTTCGAACAATAAATGTAATTGATTGGAAGGTTTTATTTATTATTAAATTTGTTTAATGTGTGTTAATGACGTGGCCCATTATGTTGGTAATTAAAAACTAATTAATTTAAAGCTTTTATTTTTTACCTACTCACTCTTTGAAAATGAAGGCTATTTGCAGGAAGGTATGTATGTGATTATTGATAGTCATGTTCATGGAATGTTTTAACCGTTTTGTTCACAAATTAATTATATGCATATGATCTTTTATGTAAATGGTGGATAAATGTTGTACATAAATATGACTTCTGATTTCATTAAGCATAAATGTATTCTCACTATGGTCTAATATTACAAAATTGATTGATAACTGCACAATAATTATCTGATAAAAATATTTTTTAGTAAAATCTAGGATGCTCAAAGTAGTTATATAGAAAAACCACCTGTCATAAGTTTCTATACACAGTTATCAAACTCTGAAAATCGAACCAGTATAACTGACTAACTGCCTTCATTCTCAAAACAACAAGCAACTGCTCAGCCAATCACATAGGAACGACAAAAACAGCAGCAGGCTAGCAACTACAACTCATACCCAATGGTATACCCCCTTTCTATTTAATTATGATATCTATGAATCTGGTTGTATGCTTTATTTGCACACACATTTGTAATTGTCTTGGCGGCATGTCATTAATTTGATTTTTATTACTGTCATTTGTGTCATGAATCACGTTATTTAATTGCACAAAGGACGAAGTCAGTTATTAAATACAATCAAAGAATTTAATTAAATAGTTTGAGGTAAACGAGTTTAGTATTGAGGGAGGCGTGTGCTAGTGGAATCAACAAACTGTAATAAATAAGTAGACATGTTACATGTATGTATGTGTGTAAGGTGTTTTTTTTTTACCATCAGACAATACAATTCATATATAGAAATATTGGGAGTCGCAAATTATATGATTATTGTATTGATAGAACACTACTTTTCCTTAGCAAATATTTAGCGTCTATACATAAGCCCCCAAGACCCTATATATAACTCCCAAACCCCCTTCTGGATCCGCCCCTGATCATCGACGATACACACCCTACCGTTAGACTCATTTGTATATCGTCGATATTCACCTTATTTCACCCTATATCAAAAAACGTCATATCTCCAAATTTTGTTCCATAACGCTCTCTTTCAGAATGTGTTTAAAAAACGCAGTATCTCAAATATTTTGATGAATTGACTGTATTTTCATTCGAATAAGGCATTTTTGAAACTCATTCTGAGATAGGGTATTCTTGAAGCAAATTTTGAAAAAAGGGCATTTTCGGAAAAATTCTGAGATAGGGTGATCTTCCACTCAGCCATCGATATATAAAAATATATTGGTTTGTTTGTCGAGCAAAAACTTGAAAAACCTCGAAATCAAATTGAATGCTTCCGTTTTGAGAGCTTGCTTGAAATTACAACACTCAAGTTTAATAAAAAAAAAACCGAAAATCCTAAGAGGGCGCGACAAACTTGATTATATGAACTTGTAATGCCGCTTTTATGCAGCATCACATTGTTATTAAACCCACACGCCTCACACGGGTATCGAACCCACACGCCTTACCACCACCCACGCCCGCTCAAAGCAAACAGGCAGAGTGCCAGCACTAAGCAAGCGGCCTGGCTTGTTTTCACTCGCGTACTCACTTGCGATCACTGCATGAAATTCGCGATCGCTTTATATTTACTTCGGCTTAAGTAAATTCTTCGCGCTTCACTGTTCGTCGAAAGCGCGGTTATGGTAAGAGTAGACAAGCGCCACGAAGACATTTTGTGAGCAGCTGCCTACCTTACCCTGCGCAACCCTCCGCTCTCGATTATTTTGGTAGTGTCTACTGGACGCGGAGAAGTGATCTTTGGATCATTGCCCCGTCCACAAGGCCACTGGTGCGTCCCTTGGTATCCACCAACATCCATCCACCGGTCATCGGTAACCTGGCACCGATCCACCGGCATTCACCAATTGGTCCACCGATATTCACCGGCATCAACCAACCGTTCCACCGACATCCACCGGTCATAAGGTAACTTCACACCGATCCACCAGCCTTCACCAATTGATCCACCGATATTCATCGACATCAACCAACCGTTCCACCGACATCCACCGGTCATAATGTAACTTAGCACCGATCCACTAAATCACTGTGCTCTTATTAGTAAAGGAAGTGGGACCTCTACTTGATCCTGGATTGGCTGAGCATTACCCCAGCCTCAGACAAAAGCCACCTCACAAACTGAAAACCACTCCCGTGGATCCGCCTCTGGGACATTAGTAACTATACATATGTGGGAACCAAAATATGAAAGTACGATAAGCTGATTAGATTTAGTTTGGGATTCCTATTTATAAAAGTATTAATCCTTCCTTACTTATTTATTATATTTTTTTTTTAATATAATATTCTTTAAATCCAACTTTTACTTTTCAAACTCATTATTCTCTTCAACGCAACACCCTTTACCAACACTCACAACTAGTGCGCAACTAAGAAAACTCCATTGCTCCTTGCTACAAAGTGCCTTATTCAGATTAACAATGGCATCGTTATCACAAAATCACATTAACACTTGTTTTCGTGTACACAAGCGAAGAAAATTAAAAAAGTGAGAAAATATCTTGCAACTTTAGACGGCATGGCATAGCTGCAAGGAGCTGTCTACAATCTTAAAGGTAAACCGTAACTTGTTTGTGTGCCTCCACCTGCTTCCACACCATATTCTACTGTTAGCCTTTAAACATCAACAGCGTTATCCTTAAGCCACCTCCAACTTTTTGATTTGCTTTGCAATTTGGCAGATTTAGATGCACGACAGCTGATAAGAAACCAACAAATGCAAGCAGCAAGCAAACCGAAATAAACGAAAACGTTTTGTCGTACGTCACATCACCTCTGGCTGATTTCGTGATTACATAAATCGTAAAAGGATTAAGCCAATTTTATTATCCTTCGTGTGCATGGTGTGCTGTTGTAGGAGTTTGGTTTAGTTTCACAAATCCACGCGAGTGGGCGTGTTGTAAGCGTTTTGCAATACTTTTAACACTTTCAAAGTTTACTTATTATATTTTAGTTCGCTACGTTTTCTTGAAAGTTGAGGAATGTTTTTTTTATTTTTAGTTTTCAAATATAATTATTTTTTATTGCAAGGATTAGTAGACGATTTAAATGGATTATAAGGTAATTTTGGTATTGGTGTCTGTTGGTGATGTCGTTAGATTGGTTTTTGATTACCTTAAGCGAATTTAGATTTACTTTTATTTTTGTTAACACCGTTAATTGTTAAATATGACAAATGTGGGCGTTTTACACGGTTTAATGAGACTAAGCTGTAATTTATTTTTGTGGTGTAAAATTGTATTCGTAAGGAACAAAGTCTTAATTTATTTCATCATATAAAAAAACTGCGAGAGCTTGTGCAGGATTAAATATTTCTATGGGTACCTATAAGTACGATAAATATATGGAAAAAAATGTTGGTTCGAAATTTTATATGCATACCCTCTTTTGTTCTAGGATAACGGTAACCCGTGCCGATGTTAAGTTAAAGTTTTAGCTAGCAGCTTATACTAAGTTCGTAAAAAACTACATTAAGGCTTCGAAAATAAAGGACTGTGTTACAAATCTCCACCTTAGAATTTTTATGAGGACAACAGGACTCTTTGGCAGCATATTGAAAAAACGTATACACAAGAAAAGGACATTGGAATTTGAAAAGTATTCAAGTAGATTGCGTAACAGTATGTTTTCTACGAAAAATAATTGTGTACATCTTGAAACTTTGCTATTATAGTGCACTTATATTTATACTATGAAGATGCTGTTTTATGGTTGAATTTCTACCTCTAGGTAAACTCTAGTTAAAATCATTTGTGCACTTACTTTCACTACAGTCATTTCGATTTTTTAAACCCAATATTGCATCGATTGTATGGCGTGGAGTTAAAGTTTGACCGCTTGTTCCAAATTTTCTAGATGTTTCCTTCAGCGTTATGTCAGCATCTGAAATGATTAAAAAAAAATTTAAAATCATGAGTGACCTAAAGGGCAAAATAAGGTAGTCTACTTAGGGGATTATTTTTAAAAAAATATCTTACCTATTCGATATAGGTCCCACTAAGAAATCTAAGAGTGACTCGTTTCAGAACGAACGAAATTAATCAATCGGACGGTGTGGGTCCTAGATTCAAGCAGAGTACGCTTTCTATTCAAATAACATAGATTAGAGATCATGGATAAAAATTGGAAGGATTTCCCATTATTTCATCCTGTCTTAATAAATAGTCGAGAGGCTTTACTGAGTGAGATGCTGTGGATAATATTCCAGGAGGCATTCAGTAATGGTGAAGTTGCCAATTTCCTGAAAAGCAGTGCTTGTATGGAAGGAGGGAATAAAGGAGAAGTACTCTAGGAATTATTTCGAGCTTTTGAGAAAATACTTAGTTAAGAACGTATCTATCTATCTACCTTTAATTTGTTTGGTAAATCACAGCGTGGCACCTAAAGGTGGTACTACCCATAAGAGGAACGAAATTGGGTTAATGAGACAATATGGGTCTCGAAATTTCGACAATTAAGGATATAAAATAACCTTGTAGATAGTCATTTCTGTCCCACTGGTCTTTTTTCGCAGGTCTTACACATTGTTGTTGTTGTACTGTTCCTCAAGATTTTTGATGCTGTATTTTATGACAACTTCTTAAATAGAAGGTTCTCCATTTTCCTGTTTTTTTGTTCACAAAATGACATCAAAACCATCCCAAAATGATCCCAAAATGACTCTAAAATGATTCCAAAATAATTCCAAAATGATCCCAAAATGGTCCCAAATTGACACAAAAATAATCCCAAAATGTCCCTAAAATAGTCCCAAAATTATCCCAAAATTACCAAAAATGATCCCAAAATAATCCCAAAATGACCCCTAAATGATCCCAAAATGACCCCAAAATGTTCAAATAAAATACGGTAGAATGGTAGCCATGGGCGGCAACCCTACTTGAAAGTAAGTAGTTTATATGGTATGTCGACGAAAATATCTTTCATTTGACACTCATATTGGCAAATATTGCTCCACAATTTAAAAAAAAAAATTATGTAGGTGGCAACCCTGTAAACCGACCCAAGTGGCAACATCCAAGTGAATAGTCTTAGAGACCGCATACTTTCACTATGCCAAATTTCATCGAAATCCGTCAAGCGGTTCTCGAGATAATACCGGATATACAAATTTACTGCGATGAGGTGGCAAACCTAGGTGGCAACTGTACTTGAAAATATTATAGTTGGTATTTCGCCGAAAATACCTTTCATTTGATACCTACATTGGTAGTGGAGTAAGTTTACTCAATATTTAAACAAAAAATGAGACAGGTGGCAACACTGTAATATAATCTAAGTGCTTTGAGATCCATCTGTTTAGAAAATGTTGATGGCTTACTTAATTGAGTACTTAGAAGTAAAAGAATCCAAGTGACACAAAAATTTGTATCAAGGTATATAGTTGCCCCCTAATATATAATGCATACATTAACTTTTGTTTACAGTTGAAAATTTAGTTAAAAATTTAAGTTTAAGCTAACACTTTGCATATCATATTTGCACTTAACTCATTTGCCTTAGCCCACTTACAGCACCCATTTACCAACATTTATATGTAAATACATTAGTTGATATATTTGCTTAACTTGCATGTCATATGTGTGCTGTTGTAGTGAAAGTCACTTGAATACAATTTCCATTAAATTAAAAAATCGGAATTACACAATTAAAATAATGAATGCAATTAAGTGCACGAGCCTGTCATAAATTTGTAAGCAATTTTTAATAGTATTAAAAGTGTACCATACCAGCAGCACCCTCTCCACCCATCCACCCTTTACTCTTTCTCTTAAAAACAATAACAAAAAATTATAAAAACATTACACTACACATCAGCGAAGTTATATTATGAGCAGCGGGTGGAGGTGAATGTCATTTATTGGCGACATGTTTGTTTTTAACGAGGTAAACACGGTAATTACCGACGATCGTTTCGTGCAACGAACTGCAAAATCGCCACGCGAATGCCGCCAAATGTTGAAGCGGCGCGCAAAATGCATTTAAACGGTGGGAAGTTGAGGCAACAATATTTTGCGAGTTACTGGCGAGTTTAGCGGCTGACTGTTGCATTCTTATCAAAAACTAAAAATCTGTTTTATGACAATTTGTCATGACAGGGCCAGCAGGCGCAGCTTGTCGTGTCACATACCAAAAAGCGCATATGTGAATATGTATGAAAAAGCAATATGGCGGATGCCCATATCGTTGTTGCTCGTTGTGTCTTTGCTGTTGAAATTTGAAACCCAGCTGTGTCTCATATAATGCTGGTTATTTGTTGACTAGTTGTGTACTGGTTAGAAATAATACACTGAACCAAAAACGTACATGTTTTTTACGAACAAAGTTTCATAGAAGTTCGCGCTGGTTTTTCTTAAAATATAAGAAAAAATTCATAGAATCTAAGAAAATTTTCTTACAATTTATGAATGAATATATGCTTTCTGTGGATTTGTTTACATATTTTACGAAAAAGTACTTATATTCTAGGAAATGTTCGTAAATTTCTACGAAAAAGTTCTTTGGAGAGGTTTTAACGAACAATTCTTAAAATCTATGTACTTTTTCATTGGATACATGAACTTTTTTGGTTCAGTGTAGATAAGAGTCGATTTTTTTTTCAAGAAAACTTTAAAATTTTTGTGCCTTTGAGCAAAAAATTTTCATAAAATTGAATGAATGCTTGGAATATTTCCTATTGATTCCTGAAAAACAAGTGTGGCCATATTTGTCTCTCTATTTAATGACGAAAAAACACTCCAAATTTTCAGAAAAGTGACATGACGTATACGTAATATTTTTTGTTAAAGAAATTAGTAAAAAAATTGTTACTGCCAAACTACCTATTGGAATGCTTTAAAAGGACGCTGAAAAATCAGGAAATAATGATTACAAATAGTATAGATACATTTTTTCTAGGAAAAAGGGATAGGATTTCTAGCAATACAGATAATATACTGCTTGCAAGTTCTGACCAACAAAAAGTCTATAGACTTGGATCCTGTTGTCAAAGACTTACTTTACATTTTTTGTATAGGTCCAAGGCAGGTACCCCTAGGGGTTAACCGTTTTAAAAATTGTTGGTACAGTCAATAACTTTTATGATGGTAGCTTATTCGTGAAATGTCATGAAAATATTTTGCTTTTTTAAGCTGAAATTAAAATTTGTATTTAAACTTCTTTTTTATTTATAGGTCCAAGGGTATACATCTGGAGGTTATATGATTTCAAACATTTTAGGAATATCTCTCAACAAGCTCACTTATCGTCGCTCGCTTGCCAGAAGCATGGATGCGCCAAAATTTAAGTTTTTTTCTTGTTTTTGGCTCAACGAAAATCTACAAATTAAATTTTTAAACATTTTCGTTCCGCCAGAAACATGAATGTGTAACACATTCGGTTTTTTTGCACAATTTTCAGAGACTGAACTACACATTCATGAAAATGCAAATTTCGGGGGGTTCCTTGTACTTTGGAAACCCAGGACTTTCGTGAATCGTAGAGATACGAGAAATTAGTCACATGAACCTATTAACTCAAATCTGGAAAATTTTCACATTCATGCCTCTGGCAAGCGAGTGACGATATGACAAGGTGCAAAATTTCAATGGCGTAGGAGTAGTACCCGTCTTTAAAGAAACAGTAGCATACCTCTACATTGAAACGCTTTACTGTTGGGTTAAAATCATTAGCATATCGACATACAGGATTCTAACTCGAACCGCTGTACCGCTTTATTGGCGTTTGCATGCGAATTTGTGTGCATACGTTTTTGTGGCACGTGTTTAAATTGTTAATTATTGACCTAAATTGTTGGCAAATAAGTGACTGTGAGATAATTTGAACTAGAAATTGCAGCTGGCTCTAAGTTGCAGCAACCGCAAAAAAAAACAATTAAGTTAAAATAATAAAAAAGCAGTTACCTTGCATTCTAATTGATTTTACAGCTTTATTACATTACTAATTCTAAACATGAAGGCCAAATTGTGCTAACGAATCAAAATTGGGAAACAAATCTTAATCAGTTAAGTTCGCTAAAAATTCTCTCTCGGTAATATCACTGGCAGAAATTAAAACTCAAGACTGCTGGCAAAACTCTTCCTACTCGTCATATCTCGCCTCCTCTTGCTATGAATCTCAATCTCTCTCTTTTTCCTCCTTTCCTTCAAATTCTTCTTCCTCTTCATTTTGTTGCTATTGCTTAACCCTTCTCCTGCCTTTTCTTTGCCTCTTCTCTAACTAAAAATTGCATATACCTAATATGGTATTTCGCACACCTGACGTCAGTTCAGTTCTTACCCGTAACTCGCTGCTAGAACTTTTTCTCTGAAAACCATAATTTTAACTATGTACATTTTTTGGAATTTCTTGTTGTTTCTCAAAGTTATTTGCATTTAACAAAGGTTGTAGGAATCAGGCGCGTATTCAGGGGAGGGATCCGGGGGATCCGAACACCCCCCGAAATGCGCAAGTTAGTGCAATTTGTTTGCCTGTGAATGTAAAAAAGAAAATTTGGAATATGAATCCCAAACTCATGGGATAATATTTTTAAATTTCCAAATTTTTGTAGGCAAAAAGGAGTTGCCTGTATGCCGCCATGTCTGAATTTGACTTCCCTGCAAAGCTTATACGGCTTTGCCAAATGACATTGAGCAATACCAACAGCTCCGTCGGAATCGGGAATAACCTCTCTGATCCTTTTGAAACCAAACGAGGCTTCAGACAGGGCGACTCCCTTTCGTGCGATTTCTTCAACCTGATGCGGGAGAAGATAATTCAAGCAGCAGAGCTAAACCGCAATGGTACAATCTTCTACAAGAGCGGGCAATTGCTGGCGTATGCCGGTGATATTGATATCATTGGCCTTAACAACCGCGCCGTAAGCGGTGCCTTCCCTGGACTGGATAAGGAAGCGAAAAAAGTGGGTCTTGCGGTCAACGAGGACAAGACGAAGTATCTGCTGCCATCAAAGAAAGAATCTGCCTTGGCAGCCAAGTCACCGTTGAAAGCTTCAAATTTGAAACGGTGAGGGACTTCGTCTACTTGGGAACCAGCATTAAAACCGAAAACAATATCAGTCTAGAAATCCAACGGAGAATCACTCTTGCCAACAAGTGTTACTTTGGACTAAGTAAGCAATTGAGAAGTTAAGTCCTCTCTCGACAAACAAAGATCACGCTCTATAAGTCTCTCATCATACCACTCCTGATGTGATGATGGAGTATATGAGAGAAAAGTTCTCCGAAGGAAATTTAACGATGAGCTGTATGAGCTTTACGCAGACCTGACCATAGTCCAGCGGATTAAAGCCCAAAGGCTCCGCTGGTTGGGTAATGTTATGCGAGTGGACAAAGAAGCTCCAGCACAGAAGGTGGGGGAGGCCTCGACTGAGATGGAAACAACAAGTGGAGAATGACTTGAACTTCCATGGGGTTTCCAATTAGCGTCAGTTATCGCTAAAAAGGAATGATTGGCGTCCTTTGATTCGAAAGTCCCCATTATTATCATGTGTGATAAAAAAGTTATAATATATTATAGGGTCAAAGGTGAATATTTAGGGTTTTACGAATTTTATCTTAAACGGTAATTTTTTCGAAAAATTATATTCCACCAAGCTGTACACCTGAAAATTCACTATAAAAATCGTCCTAGCATTTTTCTAAATTGCTGGCTGACCCGGCAGACGTTTTAACTCCATCCCGATCCCCATCGCTATCTACATAGATATGGGGTAAAATTCCACAAGCGGACCACATAAAAATTTGATTTGAATACAATTTGGAAAAGTGATCTGCTATGTAAGAAAAAAATATCACCAAAAGTCGCGTGAATATATTGTATGGTTAGCGAGATATACGGGTTTAAATTCACAATTTTTTGTGTGTAAACCTTTTTTCTTTAAATTAAAAGACATGTAATTGACATGCTAAGAAGGAACATGGAAACTGTTTTCTAAAGTATTTTTTCCGTTCTTTTCAAATATATGTAATTCAAAAAAAAAAAAAAAAAAAATTTATTGAAAAAATTTAGTAAAAATTTTATAAAAAAAACTTTATAAATTTTTTTCTAACTTGGACCTTTTTAATATTATTTTTTTTTTATTTTAATTTTAAAATTTTTCCCTTAAAATTATACATGTTTTTGTGATGGACCTCGAAAATTTTTTAATTTTCGTTCAAAAGACAATTTATTTATTTTTTTTCTTTTTCTCTAGACTTTGAAAAATTTGGTTCGCGTCTGCACTAGTAAAAAACTTAAACTTAAGTCATTTCCATCTTCCAGTCAAAATTGTTTTTATGAAAAAAAAAAAAATTGGACCCCCCAAAATATTTTCTGGATACGCGTCAGGTAGGTATGCGTTTTTATAAATTGCTTTTGAAATTTGCTAATTCGCTTTATGGTGAGCGTGTTTAGGGTATATTTGCTCCAATTAAATCATACTAAATTTATGAACATACTAAAAAAAATATTAATCTTTCACATGTTGACATTTTCTTTTAAATTTGAAGTGAACTGCAGAAGTTTGATGCATGTAAAATCATTTACTTATTTATTCAGTAATTCGCAACCTTGTGAATGAAGTAATGGGATTTTAACGACCTCGACGAAATAATTGTTATGGTGTAAGAGATGAAATATTTCGAGAAAAAATATGATGAGAGAACGAGCGCATGCACTTGAGTTTGAGAGAGCTATTATGACGAGCCCTTGTAACGGTTCTAGAATCAAATAAATTCTAGCATGAGTTAGAGAACCTACTGTTTTGTATACAGCTTTAAAATAAATCTTTTAAAATCATTTCCGCCGCTTAACATGTTTAATATCAATTGCATTGAAGAAAACCAAATTTTTTTTAAATTGAATGCTTAAAAAATACATTTCAAAAATTTCTAAAATTTACTCCATCGTAGAAATTTATGAAAATTAAACCTCGTTGAGCACCGCCTTCCATATGTTCCACAATGGAAAAATTTTGTATAGATTTTTCATTTGCCGGATGTAAACAAATCGGAGGGCCCCTGGGTCTCTAAGAAAAACTTTAGTTTTTTGAACCAACCTAATATACATAGATAACTCTTTGATTCCGTTGAAGAACGGTTAAAACACCTGTGACTGTAAAAAATTAAATTTGGAATATGATTCCCAAACTCATATTTTTTTTTGATTTCCGGTCAAATTAGACATTTGAAATAACAAAAATTGCGTCAGAGCCAAATTTTTGTAGAGAGTTAAGGTTCGCCGTCAGAAAGAAAACTTCAAAAGTCCCTATTAATATCATATGTGGTAAAAATGTTATTTGTGATCAAAGGTGAACATTTAGGGTTTTACGAATTTTTCTCTTAAACGGTAATTTTTTCGAAAAATTATCTTCGACCAAGCTGTACACCTGAAAATTCACTATAAAAATCGTCCTAGCATTTTTCTAAATTACTAGCTGACCCGGCGTACGTTGTATCTCCATCCCGATCCTATAGCCATCTACATATATCTATATTGTTAGTGTTCTTCAAAAGACAATTTATTCATTTTTTGTTGTTTTTCTCTAGGCTTTGATAAATTTGGTTCGCGTCTGCACTAGTAACAAAATTAAACTTTAGCCAAATCTTTTCCATTTTCCAGTCAAAATGGTAATTATGAAAAAAAAAAAGAATTGGGTATACTTTTCACATTCGATGCGAGGGAAATACGCTTAGCGGGTTATATAGAACACATTTTCCTCTACAAAGCATCATGCCTAACTAAAAAAAAACGAAAACTGACCTACATATATATCGTCGCTCCCAACGAAGACTAACACGGTTGAGTTTTCTGCGTCGAAGACTAACACACTTCGTTCTCCGCGTCGAAGACTAACACGGTTCAGTTTTATGCGTCGAAGACTAACACACTTCGTTCTCTGCGTCGAAGACTAACACAGTTCGCATAGAACTGAAACTGAAGTGTGTTAGTCTTCCACGCAGAAAACTGAAGTATGTTAGTCTTCCACGCAGAGAACGAAGTGTGTTAGTCTTCGACGCAGAAAACTGAAATGTGTTAGTCTTCCACGCAGAGAACGAAGTGTGTTAGTCTTTGACGCAGAGAACGAACCGTCTTAGTCATCCACGCTAACTGAACCGTATTAGTCTTCGTTGGGAGCGACGATATATCTCGTGTGCTTTAAACGACTAATATAAAAGTTCTTAGGTTGAAAAAAAAAAAAGTTCATTAAGGCAGGCCCGTCCGTCTGTCCGTGTACACGATAACTTGAGTAAAAATTGATATATTTGCATGAAATTTTGTATACAGGTTACTTTCTGGGCAAGGTAGGTTACTATTAAAAACGGGCGAAGTCGGATGATAACCACGCCCCCTTTTTCGATATCGAAAATTTCGAAATTCACATAAATTGACATATCTCGGTAGCTGAAATGGCTAAAATGATGATGAAATTTGGCACAAAGCATACTAGTATCGTTGGAAGTATACCTGATGAAATTGGATAAAATCGCCTTCCAACCACGCCCACTTTCGATATCGAAAACTTCGAAAATCACCTAAATTGACATAATTCGGTAACAGAAATGGCTAAAATGATATAGTTTGGTAGGATGAATCCCGTAGTCATTCTATTATCATTTTGGTAATATTTTAAAAGTAGGCATGGCACCGCCCACTTTTCAGGGAGGCATATTTGAAAATTTCACGGGTCACAACTTTTAAACTGATTACGGTAGAACGATGCAATTTGGTACAAGGTATACTAGTATAATAATACCTGATGTAATTGGACGATATCGGTTGCCAACCACGCCCACCTCCGAAATGAAAAATTTGGAAAATGATATGAAAACTACCGCTGGGTGTTTAATTTTCGGATTACCCGAACTTAGACTTCCTTGCCTTCTGGAGAGAAAACCTAGGGTGACCTGAAAAATCCGAATGCAAATTTTTTGTTTCAAGACGGTCCAAAGCCATACTTTTTTGACTTTCATTCCAGTGATATCTCTTAATAGTTAAGTCATTTAAAATTACAAAAAATCCGACAGTGCCACTTTTTGTGGAGAGCAAAGGTCCGCCCCCAAAGAAAATTAGAAAAGTGTGTTATGTGTGCTAAAAAGGTTATTCGGAATGAAAGGTCAAGAAATTAGGTTTTTTGGATTTCTTTTATTTTGTTATTTGACCACTATTTTTATGTCAAAATTGACTGGACTAAAATACTCTGATAGTTTATTTGCTTTAGATTTCAAGAATTGGCGATTTATGTACGTAAAATCTTTTTCGCTATCAGTTTCGGCTATGAAGAAGCACACACTTTTTTACATTAGGTACTCGATTTTGCATGAAACAAATTTTTACAAAAAGTTTTTTTTTAGAAATTTCTTGTTAAATACCTTCTGTTATGACAGAATTATTATTGCCGCCGCTCAAAAAATTCTGTTCAAATTGCTCCAAGTTCTTAAATTTTTCAACAATCAGCTGCAGATTCTTGGAATCGCGCACATTTTCCAACAAATGACGAAAATTCTCGAGTTGTTTTGGTGGAAATTTACAGCCGTCACCATTGTTGGCAACAAGTTTTTCAAAAATATTTTGAAATGTTTGCTTTTGCACGCCAGAAAGGCCACTGAGTGTGGTGCTGAGATTATTCATGGTGGGGACTGTGAGGTTGCCGGCGGTAATTGATCCAGATGGTGATGCGGGAGCTGAAGATGAGGCGCTAGTAAGAACTGGTGGTGTAGTGTTGGAGCGGGAATTGATTAGAGATGGCGGTGGTGTGGTTTTTATATCCATGTTTTCGTTTTTGTTCGCGAACTTTCAACTTTTGAATTTTTTACTATTATCTATAATTCTTTAGTTTACAGTATTTTTTTTTTTTTTTTTTAATATTAATTATTATAATTATTATCGGTGTCGCTTGTTTCACAAATTCATTTTTACACAAGGTCAGATATTTATTTTGTAATTCACATTTCTGCTTTAGAATCTTAACTTTTTTAAGCTTACAAAATACTATCCATATTTTTTCAATTCAAAACTTTTGCTTTTAATCCAACTTATTTTTTATTGACTAAAATTTTTCATCAAAATCACAAAACTCATCCTTGATTTGGAAACACAATTTTGTTCTCTGCCCCCAATTCGTGAGCTCAGGAAAATACCGACGCTGTTTCAAACTTCACAAATTCACGTCCGCAATTTTGTATACGAATATTTATTTTAATTTTTTTTTTTCAAATCCAAGGGCAACGAAACTAAAATTCCGTTACCAATAAATTTCAACTTGTCACTGACGCGTCGCTCCAACGTCTAGTCGAATTCGAATATTGCGCTCAGATGATCCGTAAAATCAGGTAGCCGCGTTACGCGAGCTCATCAAACACGAAGTATACTGCCACAAAGCAAAGGTGGCAATAAACAAACGGCAAGACCAAAACAGCCGTTCAGGTTGCCTTGGCTCAGAACGCCTGATGTGTTTTTTGTGGTGCTTCTGCCCACCGCCCGTTTGGCTGGTCCGTTGTATGTTTGTCTTCAAGTGTGAGACGTGCAGCAAATTCGAGTGCTCGTAAATCAAATTGGAAAACTGGTTTTTTGAGGGTTGAGTAGTGTGGTAGAAGTACAGGCTTACACATTTATGTAGGTATGTTTACCAGAAATTGTATGGGTTTTGTTTGTTTTGTTTTGCTATAGGAAATATTTAGGGCGGAGCTTCAGAAAATTGTGCGCTCACTAATACGTTAACACATTTGAAAGTGGTAGTGTGTGTATGTGAAAAAGGATATTTTTGGTAATATTGTGTCAGTAAGCTCCAAAAAAAGCTAACGAACATGTAGATTCAGTTAGGCAGTTAAAAATCATAGTAAAAATTACACAAAAAAGGTAGTAAAAATTACAGAAGAAATGGGTAAAAATTACACAAAAATAATATAGTAAAAATAATACAAAAATGTAGCAAAAATTACGCAAGAAAGCAGTAAAAACTACACAAAAAATTTAGTAAAAATTACAAAAAAATTACACAAAAAAGCAGTAAAAACTACACAAAAAATTTAGTAAAAATTACAAAAAAATTACACAAAAAAGCAGTAAAAACTACACAAAAAATTTGTAAAAATTACACAAAATATGTAGTAAAAATTACACAAAAAATCTACACAAAAAATTTAGTAAAAATTACACGAAAATTTACACAAAAACGTAGTAAAAATTACACAGAAACTGTAGTAAAATTACATAAAAAATGAGGTAAAAATTACAAAAAAATTTAAAAACTTGGGTAAAATTTACACAAACATGTAGCAGAAAATGTAGTAAAAACTACACAAAAATTGAAGCAAAAATTTCACAAAAATTACAAAACTTAGGTGAAAATTACAAAAAAGTAGTAAAAATTACAAAAATGTTTAACAATTACACTAAAAATATAGTGAAAATTACACCGAAAATTGGAGTAAAAAAGGTAAAAACTACACAAAAATGAGGTAAAATTTATTGAAAATTAACACAAAAAATGTAGTAAAAATTACGCAAAAATTACAAAACTTAGGCGAAAATTACAAAAAAAATGTAGGCACAATTACACAAATGAACCGGATTCGCATATGGAACTAAGAACCACACCCTGTTAAAACCCTCATCTACACCTTTTATTTGGTACCCATATTTTCCAAAACCCTTAAATAATCTAAAAATGATTCGAAAATTACCCTAAATTCAGGCCCGTGCGCAGGGGGTGGTTTTGGGGATTCAAAGCCCCCTATTGGCTCTCAACGACTGAATTTTTTCATACAAACTGTCAAAAGTCACAACCTTCGGAGCATCCAAAAGTTCAAAACCCCCCTATAGCAAATTCCTGAGCACGGGCCTGCCTAAATTTATCCCAAAATGCTTCAAAATTGAACTCAAAATGATACCAAAATTACCCCTAAATGATCCCAAACTGATCCTAAAATAATTCAAATATAATAACAAAATATATAAAAACAATGCGGTAAAATGGTAATCCTGTCCGGCATCCCTATTTGAAAATATTTTAGTTGGTATGTCGCCGAAAATACCTTTCATTTGATACCCATATTGGCATATCTTGCTCTATAATTTAAAATAAATTGAGATAGGTGGCAACCCTGTAAACCGCCCCAAGTGGCAACACCAAAGTGGACAGTCTTGGAAATCGCATACTATCTCTATGACAAATTGCATAGAAAGCCGTCCAACGGTTCTCGAGATAGTGCCGCATGTACTGCGATAAGGAAGCAACCCTAGGTGGCAATCCTACTTAACAATGTTTTAGTTGGCATGCCGTCGACAATTCCTTTCATTTGATACCCATATTGGTTTATCGTACTCAATATAAAAAAGAGTTAGGTGGCAACCCTGCAATACCCCGCAAGTGGCAACACCCAATATAGACTTAGAATCAAACATACTATCTCCATGCCAAATTTCATCCAAATCGGTTAAGCGATTATCGAGATAGTCTTGGATATACAAATATACTGCGGTAAGGTGGCAACCCTAAAGCGCAACCCTACTTCAAAATATTTTAGATGGAATGTTGCCGAAAATACCTTTCATGGATACCCATACTGGCATATCTTGCTCTATAATTTAAAAAAAATTGAGATAGGTGGCAACCCTGTAAACCGCCCCAAGTGGAAACCCCCATGCGGATAGCCTTTTTTTATTTTAAAAAGCTTATATTCTAATACAATTAATATATAAACTATAACTAAAGCAGCACTAGCAACAGAGGCTTTCGGCTGGCGGATAGCCTTAGAACCAATCATACTATCTATATTCAAAATGTCATCCAAATCAGTCAAGCGGTTCCCGAGATAGTCCGGATACACAAATATACAAGTTTAGCTCGTTTAAAGTTATAAGATTACTAAATATTAAAAATATGCTAAAGCTACATAAACCGATTCCCTATTTTTTGAAGCTAAAGTTTCTTATAAGTAATTGCCGTTAATTTGGGCGACAACTACGATTGAGGGCGTAATTACGCAAGTGCGAACACAGCTTCATGGTTGAATTTCAATAAGTAAACTTAACTGAGCTCTAAATTAGTTAAAGCATCAATAAAGTACTCGAGCCCGATCACATTTCGTTCTTGATTAGAAAATAGTGGGAAATTATCACTCAACTTTTAATAAAAACCCTTTTTATGCCACAAACAATCACAAGGATATGTGTGAAGTCTCTCACAAATGCCAAATTTTTTAAAGAGCATACCGGAAAGTATAAATGATACACACTAATAGATGTATGTACATATGTATGCATGCATGTGACTCTTGTTGCTCCTGCTGACAATGGCAGTCAATGTACGCAAACAAAAACAGTTGATGAAGCAATGGCGCTTTGTCGTTCTGTCGAATGTTTAACGGTTCATGTTTGTTTGTATGAATCAGCCATCAGCAGCTGCTGTGTAAGAGAGAATATTTTATGAGAATACAAAAACACTTAATCACATAAATCAGCTAAATAAGCGTTGAAGAGTGGGCAGCAAACGAATGAGTGAATGAATGAAAAGGATGCGGAAGGAAGAAGAATTTAAGAAACACACACATTAGCATGCAATTGGTCTGAGCAGCGCAAGTGATTGTGCGTCTCATTCGCGCTCACATACTGAAATGAACTGTTATTGCGATGATAATGTAGCGCCATCATTGCAACAACAACACCAAATATGGTAGTGCCGTAATATAACTTTTTTGTAGGACATGATGGCAGGACAAACGAGCTCATAACAGACCTTTTGCACACACAACTTCATAATAAACGTAGTTCAACGGCGCTACCATATTTTTGCTTTGTGTGTCTGTGCGGTTTAAAAGGCACTTAATTTTGTTATTGTGCAATAAACGATAAACGAGCAACGAGTTTATCCAAGAGACGAGACGAGATAATTGAGATATTTGCACACCGTTTAGATGGTAGAGCTAAGCGATAAGCACAAATAAAAAGCAGGGGGGTGAAGGACGGACGGCGCAAAGTGTATAGAGACTGGAAAGGGGTTGGGGGAGGGTTGCAAAAAGAAGTTCGGAAAGACAAACAAGCAAACAGTCGGTTAGACAGACTGTGCAACGCAAATATCAAGTAGGATGAGTAAACGAAGTAAAATGAGACGTCATGAAGTGTGATAACCTGTGAGAAGCCCGTGTGGAAGCCTTGTCACACTTTTTATACCTGGTAGTTCAAGTGTCTGACAAGGTCTGCAAACACCACGGACTGAACAAAGTGAAACTTTACTTCAGGAAGCCTGGGTCCAATCGCCCCCACAGTAGCACCGCCCAACCTTTCCGTTGCGACCAAGAGCACCTACTAAAACGGCAATCCATTTGAAATAAGAACTTTAGAGGATCCTAGAGGCAGGCACATCAGTATTTGTCTAAATGTTAACGACTCCTATGGTAGAACGAAAGTGGACTACATCGTCCAACATGAAAACCTTCATTACAAACTTTAAGATCATCTAACCTTCAACGAAGAGTTTGAAAAATGGAGAGCTTTCTCTCTCTAGATTTCAGTTATATATAGGAACACGAGATGGCCACGAGATGGATCGGTTCTTGATGTGGCAGCAGCGAGGGGGGCCCTTGTACTCCTGAGATTTTTTAGATGCTCTACTCTTCAGGACTGTAGGAAGAGTTTACAGTCATGTAGAGTGTATAGGGGTATAGGACCACTAGCAGAGGAATATACTTATTGGTTGCCATGCCCACCGAGTGCTGGACCGTTGGGGATCATGCGGCAAGGACTCGACTGACTGGAAAATAATACCTATCCTTGCAATTGAACTTTTCAAGGAGCGAAGGAGTAGAGAAATTCCCACCAGATCTTTTCTTTGGGTATATATGTATACCTAGCAATAGATCAGCCTTCGATTTGCATTTCTTTGCTCTTTAAGCATCCAGCGAGCCCGGAGGTATATCTGCTACGCTGCTTTGTGTTGTTTTCTTTTTGTAACTATGTATATCCTACAAAAGTCGACTACTGGGTATAAAAAAATTTGATTTCTCACAGAACTTAATATGTTTCCCGACTGTTGTGTTTGTAATTTTTTTATCGGTTTGAATTGAATTGAATGGCTGGTTTTCGTGGCAATTACCGAAAGGGGGATGTTTGTGGGTAGCCGCTGTTGTTTTTATTGCTTGATTGGGAAGATGAACCAACAAAAAAATCAAATGAGATGATGGCAAATGGACGAAGAAAAACGGAAACAAAAACATTTCATGATGGCTGGCTAAATAAGCTGCTGTATCTGTAGCAGTTCAGCCGGAACATACCCACCCAAAAATCGTGGAAGTGAGATGTAAGGAATGAGGTACATGTTCCACGTGGGACCTAATAACTAGCGGATTATAAACCCTGTACAAGAGTTAAGTGGATGAAAAAATAGGATAAAATAAAATAAAATAAAATAAAATAAAATAAAATAAAATAAAATAAAATAAAATAAAATAAAATAAAATAAAATAAAATAAAATAAAATAAAATAAAATAAAATAAAATAAAATAAAATAAAATAAAATAAAATAAAATAAAATAAAATAAAATAAAATAAAATAAAATAAAATAAAATAAAATAAAATAAAATAAAATAAAATAAAATAAAATAAAATAAAATAAAATAAAATAAAATAAAATAAAATAAAATAAAATAAAATAAAATAAAATAAAATAAAATAAAATAAAATAAAATAAAATAAAATAAAATAAAATAAAATAAAATAAAATAAAATAAAATAAAATAAAATAAAATAAAATAAAATAAAATAAAATAAAATAAAATAAAATAAAATAAAATAAAATAAAATAAAATAAAATAAAATAAAATAAAATAAAATAAAATAAAATAAAATAAAATAAAATAAAATAAAATAAAATAAAATAAAATAAAATAAAATAAAATAAAATAAAATAAAATAAAATAAAAAATAAAATAAAATAAAATAAAAAAAAATAAAAATAATATGAAATAAAAAGTAATATAAATAATATCAAATAAAATAAATAAATAATTTTTTTTGGGTCTCTCTCTTCTTCTTCTCATACTTACAAACATCGGACCAAAATTATAATACCATTTCATCTTCATTAAAGGTTTAATAAAAATTATATTGTAACTAAAGAAAATTATGGGAAAGATTTTAGGAAATTAAAGGACAAGAACAGAAATGATAGGTATATGTATAGTTGTATGTTCTACACAAGTGTGTCCGTTTCCGTAGGTACACATTTTTTTTGGCGGGTACTTACTTATACCGTATGTGGCTGAGTGTATATCAACTCCTGTACTGTGGAAAATATTTTCATTTTCTTCACTTTTCATCCTTTTAAAAAAAAAGCTTATCTACACTGCAAATATATCAATACAATTCAATTGAGCTCAATTGAATTTTTGAGCTGGCCATTTCCAGAATAAAAAAAAAAAACAAATAAAAACAAAAACAGAAAACATAAACAGCAAGTAAATTGAAAAATAAAAGAAATCAACGAATTGTTAAGAAAACTGCTGCAACATCGTAGATGCAATGATAAAACTTGCAAAGGAAATATCATTTGCTTCGCAGGAGCTGCATGTCAGGATATTGGTTAATTTCATCAAATGTTTATCCTTTTACCTTGATTCTTCATACATAGGTACATATATAGGCATGTATGAATGTATGTTTGTAGGTAGCTTATATAGGGAATGTGTGTATTTCAATGAATATAAAATTGGCATCAGCTTTATCATACCTACGAAATGATATACAATTTTTTTAATATCTTTGTTTTATATACCTACATAGGAACATAGGCGCCTCCTGTATTCTTCTTATCGCAAGAATCGCTAGACTCGATTACATAATTGCCTATTGGGTCCATAATTCGGAAAAACGTTTTAAACAATTTTAAATTAGGTACCTAATTTTAAATTTTTTAGAGTCATAAATGGTCAATACCACCAAATTACTCAAATAATCCCGGAAAAGTACCGAAACAATTATGAAAAAGTCCCGAAATTGTTGTGAAAACAATGCCGAAATGATTCACAAACAATCCCGAAAAAGTCCCGAAATGTTTCAAAAATCGTCCCGAAAATATCCCGAAAACAACCCCGAAAAAGTTTTTCAAATTTCGGAAAAAAATTAAAAAATTTTTAAATTATGTAATTACCTAATTTAAAATTTTTAAGAGTCGTACAAATAAAAGTTCGCTGATAATATGATGAACACTACTAAACTAAACATGAAATGGTCTCAAAATGGTTCCAAAAAACCGAACCTATCCCGAAATGATCCGTAAACAAATCCGAAAAAGTCCAAAAAAGGTTCCATAAAAGTTCGTAAATCATAGCGAAACAAACCGAAATGATCCGAAAACAATCGCGAAAAAACCCCGTAATGATCCCGAGAACAATTCCCAAAAATTACTCAAATGGTCCGGGGAAAGTACCGAAATAATCCGGAAAAAGTCCCGAAATTATCGTGAAAACAATACCGAAAAGATTCGCAAACAATTCCGAAAAAGTCCAGAAATGTTTCAAAAAGAGTATCGAAATTATTCCGAAATCAACCACGAAAAAGTTCAGAAATATTTCCAAAAATTGTTCCAAAATTTGCACAAATTACTCAAATGACACCGGAAAAGTACCGAAACAATCCTGAAAAAGTCCCGAAATTATCGTGAAAACAATGCCGAAATGATTCGCAAACAATCCCGAAAAAGTTCCGAAATGTTTCAAAGAGAGTTTCGAAATTATCCCGAAAACAACCTCGAAAATTGTTTTCAAAATTCGGAAAAAGTTTTAAAAATTTTTAAATTACGTACCTACCTACCTAATTTAAAATTTTTAAGAGTCGTACAAATAAAAGTTCGCTGATAATATGATGAACGCTACTAAACTACACATGAAATGGTCTCAAAATGATCCTGGAAATAATCCTGAAATGGTCCCGAAAAAAACCGAAGCTATCGCGAAATGATCCGTAAACAAATCCGAAAAATTCCTAAAATTGTTCCATAAAAGTCCGCAAATTATCCCAAAACAAACCGAAATGATCCGAAAACAATCGCGAAAAAAACCCGTAATGATTCCGAGAACAATACCCACAAATTACTCGTATGACCCCGGAAAAGTACCGAAACAATTCTGAAAAAGTCCCGAAATTATCGTGAAAACAATACCGAAAAGATTCGCAAACAATTCCGAAAAAGTCCAGAAATGTTTCAAAAAGAGTATCGAAATTATTCCGAAATCAACCACGAAAAAGTTCAGAAATATTTCCAAAAGATTCCCGAAAACAATCCCGAAAAGATGAGAAAACAATGGCGAAAAAGTTCCGAAAATAATCCCAACCAAGTCCCGAAATTGTTTCTAAAACTATGCCAAAATGATCCGGAGAAGTATCGAAATAATTCCTAAAAACAATCCCGAAATGCTTCCGATAAACTCCTAAATTGATCTCGAAAATTTTCGATTCCAAACATTAGACGATTTGAAGGTTTCTTATTATCTTCTATGTCAGAAATACGTATCTACTATAGGTACTAACCAGTTTTTCCCACTATTTTGTAGAAAACCAAAAAAATATCCCTCAACAAACTTTTTTTCCCAGGCATAGAAGTGTGTGTCAGCTTCAAGAGGGCGTGGCCTAAAAGCGGTCTCTCGTCTGTGCGCCATAACAAATTTCGCTCTCAACCAATGAGCGCGCTTGCGCAACATACACCCAGCAACAGCGCGGGGCAGTAGCAAGAAAAACAGCAACAAAACTAATAACCGTACAATAACTGAGGCAAAAATATTACTCTCTGTTTGCTTTATTGTTTTTTAATGAGTTTGAGTTGATGAAGAAATTCAATTTACTTGACTACCCAACGTCAAACCAATCGAGAGAAGGCACTGGTGGCATATGTATGAGTTTGTGTAGGTGTGTGCCGCCCAAAGTATAATCAACTCCCCCCCTGCCATTGCTGTCACTAAATGGACACACGAGGATGCTCTGGACATCATTTAAGTTTAATGAAAAACGTTCAAAGGAGCGACGATGATAAAGTGGTGAATTTGTTGTGGAAACAGCAAGGGAAATTGATGTGTAAGAGCCACAAAAAAATTGTTGAAGAAGAATGGCGAGTTGAAAGTTTCTAAGTGGGAGTAGGTAGATACGTTTGTGTATGGATGTGTATTTGTGTGGGTGTGTTTGTGTAATGGGTACTGGAAATTAAATAAAGTGACGCTGCTGCCATCGAACGAAAATTTCACTCATATTTGTTGGTCGCAGAACGCAAAGCAACAAAAAAAAAAACAACAACACTGTTCGCATATATGAAGCAAAAACAAATAAACGTTACAATTTTTAATTTGTTTGGCTGTGCGTTTTCATCTACATATAAAGGTTTACCTTCATCATAAACACCCGTTCATATACCTCGTTCACCTCCTTTTTTACAAACCAGTCAGTTGGGTTGTCGTGCTTTGATGATTTAATTTTCTGGTCTTCTAATTTAATTTTATTATAGAAATACATGGAGATTTGGCGCACAAGAGCAACAAGCGAAACGAAAAGGAAGAGATGTGTGTATGTGGTTGTGACATGTAGATCATTTGGAAAGAAAGGGGCGATAATAAATATTGTGTTACCGGCAAAAATAGTGTGACTAAGCGCTAAAGAGAGTGGACCGCGACTAGTCCCATTCGCACTCTAAGCAGAGTTCGGACTTAACCTATGCAAAAGCCAAAAATTATACCCTAAAGAAATAAAAAATGGAAATAAGATAAAATAAAATAAAATAAAATAAAATAAAATAAAATAAAATAAAATAAAATAAAATAAAATAAACTAAAATAAAATAAAATAAAATAAAATAAAATAAAATAAAATAAAATAAAATAAAATAAAATAAAATAAAATAAAATAAAATAAAATAAAATAAAATAAAATAAAATAAAATAAAATAAAATAAAATAAAATAAAATAAAATAAAATAAAATAAATTAAAATAAAATAAAATAAAATAAAATAAAGAAAATAAAAATTGATAAAATAATACAAAATAAATTAAAATCAAAATAGAAAAATGATTGAAAGTAAAGAAAGAAATTTGTAGGAAATGAAAGGAATTGAAATAATATAAAATAAATAAAAATTAAGCAAAATGAAATAAATAATATCATAAAGTAAAGGAAAGAATGGGAAAGGAAAGAAATGGAAAAAAGGAAAGGTAAGGTAAGGAAAGGAAAAGAGAAAAATCAAAGGCAAGTAATGGTAGGGAAAGGAAAGGAATGGAGAAGAAAAAATGTAAGGGAAAGAAAGGAAAGGTAATGAAAGTAAAGGAATGGAAATGAAAGGAAAGAAAATGAAAGGAAAGAAAATGAAAGGAAAGAAAAAGAAAGTAAAGAAAAAGTAGGGAAGAGGAAGTTATGGAAAAGAAACAAAGATAAAAAGAAATAAAAATTAAGGAAACTGAGGGAATGGAAAGGGAAAAAAAATGAATGGAAAGAAAGACAACTAAACGAGTTACGAAAAGGAGAAGAAAGAAAGTAAGGAAAGGTAATGAAAGGAAAGGTAAGGAAGGGAAATGACAGGAATCGGAGCTAAGGAAAAAAGGAATGTAAAGGAAAATAAAGGTAAGAAAAAAAGAAAAGTAATGAAAAGGAAATAAATAAAATGAAGAGAAACTAAGAGAAACGAAACTAAAGCAAAGGATATGAAAGGAAACAAAAGGCAAGGCAAGGAAAAGAAAATAAAAGGAAAAAAATGTAAGGGAAAGGTAAGTAAATAAAAGAAAGGAAAAGAAAAGAAAGGAAATAAAATGAAATGAAAAGAGAGAAAAGGAAAAGGAAAAGAAAAAGAGGAATGGAAAAGAAAGGAAGGAAGGGAAGGAAGGAAAGGGAAGGAAAGGAAAGGAAAGGAAAGGAAAGGAAAGGAAAGGAAAGGAAAGGAAAGGAAAGGAAAGGAAAGGAAAGGAAAGGAAAGGAAAGGAAAGGAAAGAAAAAAGAGTAAAGTAAGTAAAGGAAAGGATAGAAAAGGAAAGGAAAGGAAAAAAGATCAAAGGAAAGGAAAGGAAAGGAAGGAAAGACGAATAAAAACGAGCTAAAATAATAATTATAAACATTGAAACTGTATTACTGAAAGGTATAAAGAGGGAGAAAAAGGCAAAAAGAAGAGGAATGTATAGAAACATAAAATATAATAAAAAATAAGGAAAAGTAAGGAAAATTTAAGAAATAGCAAAAAAAGTATAAGTTAAGGAAACTGTACTTCAAAAAGGTAGGGAAGTAAAATAAGGTTTTGTAGTTGAATTTCCACCACTGGACAAATTCTAGTTGTTATTATTATTTACGAACTTTGAAAGTTTTGTGGACTTTTGACGAGGGGAATAATTTTTATTAAGTTATTCTTTTGAGTTTTTGGCGAAAACAAGTTGAAAAATGCTACTTACAATACCGACTACGATGATTGCAATTTCGATCTTGTTCAAGGATTTTGTCAAACCGCTTTGTATTTTTGCTTAGAAATTTTTCATCACCTTTACTGGTCATCGAACCAAGGAGAGGAAATTAGGAATTTCTAAACCGCAGTGTGTAACCATTACACCAAACACTGCTTAGTGCGCCTGCAGGCAAATTGCAACTATATCTTCGCCTATTTTTGTTGCTATTTTTATTTAACAATGTTATTCTTACCTAAGTGCACATACTCAAAGCGACATTCTGTTGCGTCTTACGTATGGCTAGGATTTTTGTTGTACACATTAGCTAAGCCGTTGCTTTATTCATGGTACATTTTTGCCCGTGTCCCAGCTTTATTATAATTTAGTTATTATCATTGGTTCGATGACCAGTAAAGGTGATGAAAAATTTCTAAGCAACAATACAAAGCGGTTTGACAAGATCCTTCAACAAGATCGAAATTGCAATCATCGTAGTTGGTATTGTATGTAGCATTTTTGATAAAAATGAATCGACTGGTCAAAATTCCAAAAAAAAAAAATTTAATAAAAAATTATATTTAATTAAAATAAATAGGGTTAAATTAAATTAAAGTATATTAAATTTAATCAAATCAAATTAACTTAAATTAGACTAAATAATAAAATTAATTAAATCAAACTTAATTAAATAAATTTAATTTAAATGCGTGTTCCCCTTGCAGTGATTCTTTATTACTTCTAGACTAATCCTACTTTTTGCCGTGTTCATACCAACAAAAAAACTCTCACACAAATACATACATATGCGCTGAGCTTATACAAATCACAAACACATTCATACCCACATGAATATGTGCTTGATTGAGTTTGTGTCTATGTAAATTTATTAATGGAAAATGGTGGAGTTTAATTGGAAAAGGAAACGATGCAAGGTGTTCGAGTTTATGAGTTGAAATTTTTTTGGTGTGCGGTTGTTGGTTGTTGGCAAATTGGTTTTAATTGGTTTTTGATGTTCAACGCATGAAAGTAGATAAAGTAAGTGGGACTACTTAGATATGTGTGTAGGTAAGATGATATCGTTGCAGAGATGTACGTTAGACTAAGGCAAACTTTTTTTTTTTTTTAATTTCTTATATTGCTTTTATAAGGGCCGATCTTAATTTTGCTTTACAGCGTCCAAAACTTTAAAGAAAAGCCCTTTGCATCATATCTGTTTTAGAAAATATCTGTCCCACAAAAGAGTTCTAGATGAAAATTTTAGTCAGGCTGATCATTCCAGAGTAATCAGTCTTTAAACATTGGTTTTGTGATTTCAATACTTTTAAAAATTTTCAGATACTTTAAAATCGACTGCTGAGCCCAAATCTTGTTCAGAATTTTTTTAATGGGTCGAGGATCGGCTATATTGCTTTCTCTTTTTTTGTGAGGGCTGATTTGACTCCACAAACCTTCTCTCTCCCCAAAAACATCGGCCTCCATTCAAATCCGACTGTGTAATTGGTTGACTAATGAGTCTTGTAAAAACAATTAATTAAAGATTGTTTTTTCGCTACAAGTCAAACGCCACACATCCATACACTCATACCTACACTTTGGAACATATAACTAGCCTCACTGTAAAACTAAAGAATGACTTTTAAGGTAGCTTAATTACTAAATCGGTGCCTAATTGAGAAAATAATAACTGCCTTGGGCCGCATGGCAGAAAATTGTGTAATTTGAAGTACCTGGGTGACCGATCTTGCTTGGTGTTTTCGACAATTTTATAAACGGCCTCAAGTGGCAAATCCAAGTAGAAAATCTTAGAATGAGGTATACTATCCACAATCAAAATTTCATGCAATTTGGTCAATATACCCCAAATTGGCATACCTTGCTCAATATTTAAGAAAAATTTGATAGCTGGCAACCCTATAACCCGCCTCAAGTGACAACACCCAAGTGGGCAGTCTTTAAATAAAATATATTCTATCTTTATGACAAATTTCATCGAAATCGGTCAAATCGTCCTCAAAATTACCCCAAAATGACTACAAAATGACCCTAAAATGATTCCAAAATGATCCCAAAATTACGCCAAAAACCATTAAATGATCCCATAATTATCCGAAAATGACCCCAAAATGATCACAAAATGATAAAAATCAAACCCAAAATGATAGCGAAATAGCCCCCAAATTATTCAAAAATTAAACCTAAATGATCCCAAAATGATCTTTAAATAATCCAAATATAGTATTACCAAATTAACCACAAAATATACAAATACAATACAATAAAATGGTAACCCTGGACGGTAACCCTTCTTGAAAATATATTAGTTGGTATGGAAAAGAATTTTTCTAAACGGGGTCGCCCCTTCGCAGTAGTTTGGCAAACTCTCCGGGTGTATTTCTGCCATGAGAAGCTTCTCAGCGAAAACTCATTTGCTTTGCAAGTGCCGTTCGGAGTCGGCAACAATCTGTAGGTCCCGCCAACTTGTTGGAAAAACACAAAAGCAACACACCACAAGTTGGAAAGAGAAGCTCGGCAAAAATTTCGTTAGAGGTTATGATAAACTGTTGAAATATCGCCGCCATTAGTTGATTAGTTTGTGTGACGCCGAAAATACCTTTCCTTTTAAACCCATGTTGGCATATCTTGCGCCATAATTAAAAAAATGAGATAGCTGGCAACCCTGTAAACCGCCTCAAGTGGCAACACCCAAGTGGATAGTCTTATAGTACATTTACATTGCACAAAATTTGGCAAATTTGGCGCTTTTTTTTCCATACAACTCTCATTTTCAAAATTTGGAAATTCATCACATATGACCTCATTTGCCGAACAATATAATCCATAGTTCCTCAAAATAGCAACCCTGCCGGTATTCCACATTTAAAATTGTCCAACAAGAACCTTGGTGTTTTAATGACGTGTGATATCTTATGCACTATGCCCTGCTGTAAATAACAATTTCAACAATTTTTTTTTTTTTTTAGGAAAATTGGTCAATTCTACCAGAAAAAGGCACACGGATAAAAAAATTAACCTAAATTTTAAACCCGTATAAAGATTAATCAATTTCTCAAACTTTTTTGTACAATATTTCAAACCGTCCAAATACCTACAAAGATTTTCAATTTCTTTTGGTTTCGATTTAAAATCTAAATGAAAAAGCTGTCTAAATTTTTTATTTTTGGTTTTTTTTAATGTAATTGAATTTTTCCCACAAAAACTTCATGTGCGTCATAGCTCAGTGGTAGAGCAGTCGGCTGTGACTCCTGAGCGTTTTCGTTCGAGTTCTGTCAGCTGCCACATTTTTTTTAGTTTTATTTTATTCTTAAAACTTTTCAGTCTAAATTTTAAACTTTTGGGTTTGAAAATTCAAATTTATTTTTGAAAGCTTATTCAAGATTGAATTTTGCCAACAACATTTATGTGTGCGATGTAGCTCAGTGGTAGAGCAGGCGGGCATGATGCGGGGAGTCTTGGTTCGAATTCCCGCAACGGACAAAAAATTTATTTTATCTTTAAAAAATTGTTAAAACATTTCTTGTTTATAATTGAAACCCGATTCCTTTAGCCAATTTTCATGAAAACTGGTCTAGACTGAATTTGAATCCAAATTTGGTTTGGTCATATATGTAGTCCAAAAAAGTTTAAAATTTAGGTTCAAATTTTTAGCCGTGCAGTAGCCTTGTTGACTTTCTATTATTTTAACTCTACAGGTTTTTAAAAGATCACGGTGGTGCATTTTCGTTCGGTGGTTTTTCGTCCTGGTAGAAGTTTCTTGCAGGGAAGGTGAAGCCAAATGCAAATTTGCAAATCTAAACGGTATCGAACGGGCTCATTTGAATTCGCCAAATTTGGTGCGGTGTAAATGTACTATAAGAATCAACCATACTATCTATAAGCCAAATTACATCCAAATCGGTCAAGCGGTTCCCGATGTGGTAGCGAAGATTGATGGGTTAGTGAAGTTATTCAACTGCCGCCAAGTGTATTTCCTTCTCTAGTAGGCAGATATATGAATATCACAATAAATTTGCCGCAATATCTATGCCAGTACGTGTATATTCTTGATTTAATTGTGTGGTTTGGCGTGTATTTAATTATTTTTCAATTAAAATTTTTATTTTTTTTTGTTTGTTTATATAATTGCATAATTATACATGAATTTAAGCGTAAATAAAAAAGATGAGTAATGGAAGATGCATATAATTTTAGTTAGTTTACATACACATTAACTGACATGAAATAGGCGTGATATAAAATTAATTTACCAGACAACATAACAGCGACAGATATGCTATGCAAATTTAATATAAAGTTGATTTAATTAAAATTCAATTAAAATTTAAGATACTTTTAATTTCACAGTAGCTACATATATGGTTGATTTTAAAATTGAATCTTTCAATTAATGGCGCAATCACGTAGCTTACAGATATATGTATGTATATTAGGGCGGGTCGATATGTATGGAACCCAACATAATCCACAGAGGCGCATCGAGATTATAATTTAAATGAGCTTAAATTTTAAACACGTTTGAAAGCTTTATCAAGATTGAATTTTGCCAACAACATTTATGTGTGCGTTGTAGCTCATTGGTAGAGCAGACGGGCATGATGCGTAGAGTAGTGGTTCGTATCCCAGCCAACAGACAAACAATTTTATTTTTTCTCTTAAAAAATGTTAATGACGTTTCTGGTTTCAAATTGAAACTCCATTCATTTAGCCAATTTTCTTAAAACCTGGAGTAGATTAAATTTGAAACCAAATTCAGTTTGGTATATAGTCCAAAAAAGTTAAAAGTTTAGAAACCATATAGTACGAGAGCTCCTAAGTGTAAGAATAGGTCGCCTCCCCGTTGGTGCACCCTGGGTAACGCTAAATGACCTACATGGCCTACATGGAACGGTACCAGTACTTGTGCTGTACCCATCGTGCCGAAACGACCCGGGCCGTTTTCTTATATCGACCCCGCCAAGAGCAATACTCTCGGGGTGACCCTAGCTGACATTTAGTCAGGGCTACACCTCGTTACAACAACAACAACAACAACAGAGCTCCTATAGGCATATGGTTGTTGATGACAAGCTAAATTTTTGTGAGCAACTACCCAACCCCCGAGACGACCAACTTTTTTATCTTCAAAAATTTTAGAAAGTGTGACCATGGGGAGGTAGGGAACGTGAAACATATGAATATGGTGCATGCACTTTTTTTCTTATAATAGCAGTTTTATTCTTAGTTCATAAACTGCCAGTGGGGTGCGACCTGAAGTGGGTCCGACGACCCAAATATATCAAAATAACGCTATAAAATTTTTGATTAATAACAACCTAGTTTTTTTTGCAGTTAGTTCTTAGTTGGTATGTATTTAGGGCCAGAAGCGGGGGGCCCATATTATTTTGGACTATACTGCATTTTTTCCGAAAATCCACGAGTTTTGGCTTTCTTATAATGCAGTTTAAATTTTTGGCTATCTTATTGTGAGAAAGTCGAATTGTGTGGATTTTCGCAAGAATGTTGTCTGTTTTAGGAAAAAAAAAATGTTAAATCCAAAAAAATGTATGGAGCGCCCTCTCGTGTCCCTACCGCCACGGTCAAGTCCTTCTGCGTAGTACACCCTTCTGCGTATTGAAAATCGGGTTATTAGTTTTAAGAAATACTGCTTTTAAAAATTCCTTTAAATTTTGCACTTACACGGTTTTGAACCCAAAACAATAATATATCAAATGAAAGGTAATTCAATTACCCAATGGAAAAACAATTTAAAAATCGGTTCATTGGTGTTCGAGAAATTTTGATTTAAAAAAACGCCTCAAATGAACTTTGACCCTTAATAACTCTTGTTATTGTTGTTTGCCCCAAAAAAATCTACATATTTATACTCACCTTAATGATTTCTATCGATCCTCATCATTTTTTTTTTTTTTAATTTGGGAGTTGAGCTATTCTGCACTTATACCCGGAAGAATATGTAAGTAAAAAAAATATATTCAAATAATATTTTTTTTTACTCACTTCTATCCTACCTTTCTAATTGAATCTAATGAAAAAATACACTTAAATATAATTTCTGCCTTTTGTACAAGCTCCGAGCGCTACTTTAGCAAATTTACTTCGTTATTGCTTCGTCACACAAATTCAAGTCAAGATGCGAGTTCTTGAAAACTGTTTGCGGTGAGGAAGCAAGAGTAGAAGAGAAAAGGCAGTTGAAGTTCTTCGATAGATAACTTGCTATCAGCTGAAGACTTTCCTTGCGAGGAAAATATGAAATATGTTCCACTTTCTTCTTCCAACAGCGGTGGCTCCTTCCTCCTCCACTGCTCCATCGGTTGGTATCGAGGTTGGAATCACAAGAAAAAACTAAAAGTAGGTACCTATAACATAATGTAAAGTTAGATGCTAGTTGTTCAGAAATTTTCTACAGGGATATTTGTCTCATACATACAAGCAGTTAAGCCAAACATACAAACCTACATTCATTAGTGTGCGTAAAACTAAAACAAATAAAAATGGCGTGCTTTTATTTTTATCCTTTCTCATTCATCTTAGTGGTTAAATGTAGCCATCCATCCAACGTTCAACCATATTTAGTTTCATTTATTCCTACATCCATGCCAATTAGCAAAATAATTCAGCCTTACCTCTAAGTTCTCACAAACGCTGATGTGTGAACAGAGCTCTCATGGAAAATTGAGGAAAATTGTATTTAAATGTTGCTTTTGTGTAGATGCAGCTTCCTTTGTTAGCCTCGTTCACATATCCTTGCACATGTATGTATGTAGATATGTATGTATGTATTTGTTGCTTCTGACGATGAAGAAACTGTATGTTTAATTAAGAAAATAAGCGAATGATGGAATTAGTGCAACTTCATGCCACATCTTATAGTAGTTGTTTTTTGTATTTCCTTTATAGTAATTTCTTCATTTGATTTTCTCTACTCTTTTGGCAGCATCTTAACCGTCAGATAGTTCAGCTCGTTCAACTGCTACTGCCGTGGGGGGATCAAAAATATGTATAGTTTTGATGTTGTATGACTTTACAAAAAAAAAAAAAAAAATATTCCAGTTTCCCATTTTGAATACCCCCTTAAATTTCTAAGTATAAGCCAACCCATCTGAGTCCGACTTAAATCAAATTCGTAGAATGATAGACTGCAATATAGGGGACAATACCTCAATATTCTATTTTTATAACTGGCTTCCATCTAAGCACTCATGATCATGTCCCGGTATGTCACAAACTTTGGTTCTCTCTTCCAAGGCACAGATAGATTTCTTGACACTTCATCGGTGCGAGGATTTTTTGAATAACCCATACACTTTCATGTAACTGTCTGCAGTGCGGTTAACTTCCATTTTATTTTTTTATTTTTATTTCTCGTTTTACTCTTTGAGTATCTTCAGAGCGAGCGCACAGTCACAAGTCAAGAAAGTTTATTTGTGTTGGAAATTTGTGGGTAATAGAATTAAATTGCATTCATTAAAAAGATGTTTGTTAAGCACACTGTCAGTGTTGTTGTACTATTACTTGAAATTTTCTTGATTATATTTTGCTATTGTGGCAATTTTAATTATTTAATCAAAACTATTAGACAAGAATGTTTTGCGGAATCTTTACAAAGGGTTTAATCAATGAATGAAGATTTCTAGTAGCGTAGTAAAGAGAAGACTGGATCAGTTGAAAGGGTCTGTGTCAAAACTACCTTGGTTTGGACTGGTAAGAATAGTTAGTAGGTGTTTATATTTTCATGTTCTAGAAAATTAGTATTAGAGGTCATATACCTATCGTCAATCCTCTTTCTTTACTTAAGCCTTCCTCTTCCAATTCTCTACCATTACTCTGCCCTTCTGCATCCTCTCCTCTCATTTTGGCCCTAATACACATTTTTATATAGGTGCGATCTATATATCAAATATTAGGTAGCTAAGAAGCGATATTTAGGTAAGACCCGGTGTGTATGAGAGGTACCACGCCTCCTTAGTTTACTGTAGTTTTACTATGCCTATCATCATCACCATCATCATTTATTGGCGCTTAACCGCCTAAACGATTTTGGTCCTTGCCTATCAAAGCACGCCAGTCTGCCCTGTTTAGCAATAACTGATGCCAATTGGAAACGCCAAGGGAGTTCAAGTCATCCTCCACCTGTTGTTTCCATCTCCGTCAAGGCCTCCCCCTTCCTCTGCTGCCGAATTCGGGTGACGATATCAAAACATTCTGGGCTGGAGCTTCTTTGTCCATTCGCATGACATGACCCAGCCAGCGGAGCGGGTTCGCCTTTCTTGTCGTTTGGGGCAGAGAACACCTAAGTTCTAATCTGGAGGCATACACTCGTCTGACCATATGCTGCATAAGAGCTGATGCATGCTTTTTACCAACTCTTCGCCTTCGTGTTTGAACAGCTCGGTGGGTAGTCCGTCTTTTCCAGGCGCTTAGTTTGTTTTTGAGCCGGGATAAAACTCTCCTCATCATAGTCAGGTGGTGGGACGACTTTTCCATCGTCATTGATTGGGGTATCGGGTTCGAACTCTCCCTCGCAATTTAGCAGTGAGAAGTGCTCGCTCCATAATTTAAGTACACTCTGTACGTTGGTTACCAGGTCGCCATTATTGTCCTTACAGGAACTTGCTCCGGTCTTAAAACCTTCCGTCATCCGCCGGATCTTTTCATAGAATATTCGAGCATCATTCCGTCAGCCAGCATCTTAAGCTCGTCACACTCACGCGTTTCTGCCTTACGTTTCTTTTTTGTGAAAAGGCGCTTCTCTTCCTTCTTCGCCTCACGATAGCGTTGCCATACACGTCTCCTTTTAGGCAGCGTCCTTTTGATCCGCGGCAGTGCTACATTCCTCATCGTACCAATTGTTCTTGCGGCCTCGCTGAAACCCTATAGTGGCCTCAGCGGCGGTACGTAATGAGTGAGAGATATATTTCCATTGATCGGTTACATCGTTAGGTCGAGTATTGCTCTCCGATAGCAGGTGTGAGAGTCGAGTGGAGAAATTATCGGCTGTGCGCAGGTTCTCGTCGTCAAACTTTCCTTCCGTAACTGTGCGCACTTTCTTCGATATTGGAACCACGCAGGGTATGGACGTCCAGAACGGCGGAGCTTTGTCTGGCGTCGATCATGACATGATCAATCTGATTTCTTGTTCTTTGATCAGGGGACAGCCAGGTGGCTTGGTGTATTCGTTTATGCTGGAACCTAGTGCTACTGAAGTCTCTATTACTGTGCCTATAGCCCTCCTAAAAGTGCTAGGAATAAGTTGACAAAGTGCTATTGCAATAAAAAATTATAGTTTTGCAGCTTTTTAAATACAAACAAGCATGGCTAATATTAGTCATGAGAAAATCACCTCGTTATGTATGGATGTGTGTAGTTAATTATGAAAGTACGAACATAAATTTCTATGCGGTTGAGTTTGTAAATTTAATTAAAATAAACTATATGCAAATACGTACCTACACACATACTACTAGCAAATGATTAGAGCACATTTACAGCAAAGTTTGGCAGACAGTCAGCCAATGTTATACAATTAGAAAACGGTAGTATATCCCATAAGATAAATCAATTACTAGTGAGACAAATACGTGGTTCTAAACTCGATCTAAAGTGCGAAATAAGAACTACACTTGGAGAAAAAATCGTTCTTAAACGAAGGAAACATGTTCTTACAAGAAAGTCTGTTAAGCGTTTTCATATAACTCGTGAACGATGGTCTTGTTTTGAGAACGTGGTTGGAGGGCGATTTAAACCAATTTCATCAGGTATACTCCCAACGATACTAGTATGCTTTGTGCCAAATTTCATCGTTCTATCGTAATCAGTTTACGACCGGTCGAATTTTCAAAAATGCCTCCCTTAAAAGTGGGCGGTGCTATGCCCACTATAAAAAAAATGTATGGAAAAATCATAAGAGAATGACCAGAGGGATTTACCTTTAAAATAATATCATTTTAGCCCTTTCAGCTACCGAGATATTTCAATAGTATTATTATCAATATCGAAAAAGGGCGCATGGTTATCTTCCGATTTCGCCAATTTTCAATAGCAGCCTACCTTGGCCAGAAAGTAACCTGCATACAAAATTGCATGCAACTATCTCAATTTTCGTCCTAAGATCGAAACAAAGTTCAATATTTTCTTTTGTTGTTGTTGTTGTTGTTGTTCTTGTTGTTGTTGTTAACAATGCTTTGCCCTGCCTAGAGTGTATGATCATTCCGAAGATCTTCATCAAGCTCTTCTAAGGGGAGTCCAAGGAAACGTGCAGTTTCAACAGGGTTGGTCCAGAGGGACAGAGGGGTTAAAAGAGTAGGTTCAGTTGAACAATTGAAGAGATGTAGAGTATCATGGGGGGTCCTACCACATGCAGGGCATGTGTTTGAGATTGTATCATTCAGTCTGGATAAGTAGGAGTTTAACCTCACACTGTATCCAGACCTAAGCTGTGCCATGGTGACTCTTATCTCCCTTGGTAAGGTGCGTTCTTCTTCAGCAATATCCGGTGGAGGACTGTTTAGAACGGGATTCAAAGGTAGAGATCTGACAAAAGTGTCTACCGACTCGGTGTGGATGTCGGTTAGAGCCCGCTTATGATTCTGCAGATCAAACGGCAAGAGAATATGATGCCGGATCTCGTTATAATGCTTACGGAGATGTTTCCTTATGTCTCTCGGGGGCGGATCTGTGTCCAAAATATGACGGTTTGATTCTGCTGGCTTGTGGCAGTTCAGAAGAAATTGCCTGCTCAGCATTTCCGCGTGCTCTTTTACATTGAGCAGTTTTGCCTCCTGATGGAGGTGAAACTCGGGAGACATGAGGGGACATCCCGTAGCAGTTCTGATAGCAGTATTTTGGCAGACTTGTAACTTCGTCCAGTTGGTGTTATGCACATTAGGCGACCATATGGGTGCGGCATAGTCAAAAAGTGGTCGGCCAATGGCCTTATATGAAGTCAGCAACGTTTCTTTGTCTTTTCCCCAAGTACTGCCGGCAAGTGACTTGAGGATTTTGTTGTGACCACGCACCTTTGAGACCGTTGCAGACACATGACCAGCAGATGAGAAAGTATTAGCCAGTGTCGCCCCTCATAACTT
>CAXKVI010000004.1:103593761-103626261 GCA_964058755.1 Campiglossa producta | reverse complement strand
ACACAATTTTTAGCTGTCTATTGTGCCATCAATGTGTTAAATTTAAGAATAAGAAAACAACCCTCTAGGATATTTACTTTTAACACAATATCTCTGGAATTTTGCTGGGAAGAAAAAATTTTAAAAATTCTTAAATTACATAATTTATTGATGTCCCCAAAATTCGTATCCCTCCAGGCTATCTTGGACCCACATTATACCAAAAATATCGTCGGAATACGCTATCACTTTAATTGTTCCGCCACAAACACTAGAGAGCTATGAATTTCTATGGGCCCCACCCATCTCTATATCATTAATATTCGTGGAATTGTTTAGATTAGCCTTGCAAACAATTTCTCAAATTTTAGTCAAACAAACTCATGGGACCTTTGGTGTGTGTCGCAGGTCCCTTTGAATTTTTCTCTACAAATAATTTTCCACAAATCGATTTATCTTTAAAAAATTTTCGAAAATTTATAATTTCCCAGTGGTTAACAAAAGCGTATGTAGGTATGAGAGCTTAAAAATAAAACATTGTTTTCTTTCGATTTCAAATGAGAAAGACCGCTGTCATACGAAAAAAAAGTGTGAAAGCCGATTTGTCGCTTCATTGCATTTTGGAGTTTTTACAGTAGTGCTAATTTGCAATGAGCCACACAACTGCAGTTGTTTTAGTATTCTCATTACGTTATTGAAAAAAGAAAGACAAACATAACATTGGATAAGCTGAAAAAATTAGGATTGGAAGCGTGTTATACAAAATATCCTTGATGGAAATGTATGTAAATGGATATGTATTTGTTTGCATTAGCTCTATTGGCAGATGACAATCAATTCGTTGGGTCCATTAAAATAGTCCATTACATAAAAAAGGTGTTGACAAATTTGAATAGTAAAATAGTTATTTTTTTTTTAGAATAGCCGCAGGCACTCTTAACTTGTTAACTTTGCAATTTTTGTAACATTTGCGGTTGGATAACACCCACTTCACCTTCCGTTTACGCCTACTCAGTACAACACTAACTAATGCCGTAAGCGTAATGCAGAGATTCAATCAAATTTTGTTTATGAGCAAATGTCACAAATTCAATCATAACTGAGATCATAATGAAATCAGAAACAACAACAACGCAACATTATCAACTCACCACTAAATACACTAAATTAATGGCTCACTCTGACGCACACTCTTCAATACGAACTTATGCCAGGCACTTGGTCATTCAATCACATAAATTCAAATCATCTACAGTTGTGAGTTTATTTTGTACGAACGTGCATTAGAGATACTTATGAAAGCATGGATCTTTGTCCAGCATTAAATATTTCATAGTATCTTTAAAGCTGGTTATTTATTAGATTAGATGGGGAGCTAAAACATTAAAAAAAAATAAATAAAAAATAATAAAATCAAATAAAATGAAAAAAAAAAAATACAATAAAATTAACCAAAATGAGTTGTGAGTTCGACTCTCACAATGCCGGGAAGAAGATTCCATGAAGAGATGTAATTCCAGTATCATCGAAACATATGTCGGCTTGTCTGGTTCCTGCAGCGCGTGGGTAAATTTTTGTCAAAAAACACAGTTTTATACAATCCCGAAAATTGCTTCACAATACCGTCGGTATTTACGGCAAGTCAAAAAGCACACAAAAAAAAAAAAAAAAAAAAAATAAAAAAAAAAAAAAAAAAAATAAAATAAAACAAAGTAAAATAAAAATAAAATAAAATAAATTAAAATAAAATAAAATTAAATTAAAAAAATTAAAAAAATAAATCTTACTAATATTATAAATGTTAATGTAGCGATGTTTGGATGTTTGGATGTCCAGACGTTTAATTCTTCTCCTCAATAACGTGAGAATGGCAAGACGGATTTTTTTGAAATTTGATAGGTAGACAGCTAGATAACAGTCTGGAAGGAGGTATAGGCTATTTTTTTTTTAATTTTGAGGGGTCCGGCCATGCTAGGAACCGTTACTTTTAGATTTTTATGTTTTTCCATATAACTCTTGAGTACAATTCATCTTAACTTATGATATTTCGCATACAGCTGTACAAACTTCGTACAATATGGGTATCAGACGAAACTGGAAGGTCCCAGGTCTCATTTGGACTTCGATAAATTTATCGATAACTGAGTTATAAGTCGAAATGCGATTGCCCACTAACTTTAAAATTGCCCTACAATATGGGTATCAAACGAAAGGGGATGGCCCCAGTTTTCATTTGGACTTCAATATATTTCGATATATTTGTCGATTACTGAGTTATCGGTCAAAACGTGATCGCCCGAAAACCTCAAATTATTTAATCAATCAACCTTTCCCCATTGATGGGAATTTTGAAAATTTTAAATACCCTTGGTAAATGTTTCAATATTCATTAATAATATAAATATCTAAGTTTGAAGTTTAGATGAACTATTCGATAAATGCTTTCTGAGACATTAATATCAATACTTAGAGCCAAAGCAATATTTAACTTTAGAAACCTGACTTTCAATATGTATATTAAATAAAATTTTTGAAACCCGTTTTTCAATATATACTATTTTTTCAAAACTCTTGGAACATAGACAAATAATTGGTCTTCCATCAGTTTTTTATTTGACCAATCTACCTAGCTTAGTGAACTTCGACGACCGAATTTTTATCTGTTGAATGTTGAAAGGGTACTTCGCATGGGCGGACAGGGCCGCGGGTATATACTAGTAAAAAAATAAAATAAAAAAATTAAATTAAAAAAATAAAAAATAAAATTAAATTAAATAAAATAAAATAGAATAAAATAAAATAGAATAAAATAAAATAAAATGAATTAAAAAAAGTGAATTAAACGAAATAAAATAAAATAAAAGAAAAATTATTAAAAATAAAGTACGTAAAAAAGATAAAAAGGTAATTTGAATCCAATGGACTAGTCTAGCGCTGTATTTGTGTACCTAAAATTGATGCCGGTAAAATATATCTACATACATAAACTAGTTCGCCGCCCATATTTAACCTTAGCACACAATTATGCTAGTATTCAATAATAACTGTACAAAACCTATTGTCATACAAACATACATAGGCAGTGGGCGTGTCATTGCCCAAAGGGATTACAGCATTATTGCTTGTTTATAAGTTATAAATAGCAGCAACAAAGTAACGAAAATTGTCCTAATAAAAAGCAAACAAATACAAGGGTAACACCCAAACGATATGGCAACATTTCGAATAAAGATTAATTTCTTAACAATTTTTTTTTTTTTTCTTCAGAAAAGATTTTTTAATGAATTCATAAAATTGTATCCATTTCCTGTGTAATTAATTTTTCGTAAATGCGAAACACTAATAACATCCTTTATTAGCAGAAAATGCAATAACAAGAATACACAACTTATAATCAATTTCAAAAGCATTGCAACAGGATATTTTGTGCGCGCATTAACGTAAAATGCAACAACAAAGTTTCGCTTGGCCTGCGTAATTGATTTATGAGAAAATAAAAACAAAAAAAAAACGGAATGATTGCAATTTCAATAAACAAAACTTGGCAAAATTGTTATGCCAAAATTTTAATTACTTTCAACGCGCAAAATTTTCCTCAATTTGTTAAGAAAAGCGGATAATAGAAAATGGCCACCATTACCCTTTATTTTTGCTGTGTTTTCGTTGGTTGTAAGTTAAGCAGGTTGACTCTGGTTTCTTGTAGTTTGTTGAGGTGTTAGGAAATAGGGAAAGCGAAGGAAATGCTTTTTACAGGCAAATACAATCAACACTTGGAAATTGAAATTTGTTAAAATGAAGAGGAAATTAACACTTTCGGTTATTGGATAGGGAAAATTAACATTTTTTGGCCATTAAAGATGAAAAAAATCTGATAAATTAATTAGTTCAAAATTTTTGTTTCTCGGCACAGAATTCCTATGGTAAGACTTCATACTCCACGTACAACACTCCCCAAAAAAAACACAACGTGACTCCAAAACTAATTTAGAGATAATCACAGAAGAGTTCCAAAACTTTTCCTTACATCACCATAACTTTACCAAATTATTACCATTACCAAATTACCCCATTACCATACAATTACCATACCATGTCTTGAGATCTTCCACCTGAAAAAGTGAGAGTTATCAAAATGTGCATCAAACGAGAGAAATGTTAGGTGGCATTTTAACAAAAAAAACCTTTCCAAGTAGGGTTGCCTCCTGGTCCTGGAAAGTTTAATAAGGTAGTACCAGGGTGTCCGAGCTTGCTCGGTGCTATTGATTTAGGGCTAACTTTACTTACCCAAAACGATCCCTAAAATGACCCTAAAACAATCCCAAAATAATACTAACATGATACCAAAGTGACCCCAAAAAGACACTTAAATGTTCACAAAATGATCCGAAATTGAACCAAAAACAACCCAAAAGCTATCCCAAAATTACGCTAAAATGATCCCAAAATGATCCGAAAAATACCCCAAAATGACCCTAAAATAATCCCAAATAGACCCAAAACGACCGCAAAAAGATCCTCAAATGTCCCCAAAATGATCCAAAATTGAACCCAAAATGGTAGCAAAACGATCCAAAAATGATTCCAAATGATGCCAAAATGATCCTAAAATAATCCAAATATGATCCCAAAAATACACAATACGGTAAATGGTAAACCTGGGCGGCAACACTATTTGAAAATATTTTAGTTGGTATTTCGACCCATATTGGCGTATTTCACTCCATAATTTAAAAAAAAATTGATAGGTGTCAACCCTGTACACCGCCCAAGTGGCAATCCCCAAGTGCTAATCCCCAAGTGGATAGTCCTAGAATCAATCATACTACCTATATGCCGAATTTCATCCAAATCGATGAAGCGTTCCCGAGATTGTACCGGATATACAAATATAATGCGGTAAAGTGGCAACCCTAGGTGGCAAACCTACTTGGAAATATTTTAGTTGGTATGTCGCCGAAAATTCCTTTCATTGAATACCCATATCGACATAATTAAAAAAATATAGTTAGGTGGCAACCCTGTGAAGCCCCCCAGTGGAAATCCCCAAGTGGATAGTCTTAGAAATAAGAATACTATCTCTATGCTAAATTTCATCCCAATCGGTCAATCGGTTCTCGAGATAGTACCAGATATATAAATATAATGCGGCAAGATGGCAACCCTAGGTAGCAACCCTACTTGAAAATATTTTAGTTGGTATGTCGCTGAAAATAACTTTCATTTGATACCCATATTGGCATATCTTGCTCCGTTATTTAAAAAAATTGAAATAGGTGATAACTCTGTAAACCGCTTCAAGTGGCAACCCCCAAGTGGATAGTTTTATAATCAATCATACCATCTACATATATCGCCGGTTCCAAAGTAAACAGATGTATTTACTTTTTAAAATTTTTGGGAAAACAGCATTTCAAACATTTATTTTTTCATAGAACTCCATTGTAAAAATGAATGCCGTTTCAAAAGCAATTTAAATTTTGAAATACTTCTGTTTACTTTGGAACCGGCGATATGACAAATTTCATCCAAATCGATGAAGCTGTTACCGAGATGGTACCGGATATGTAAATATACATATATGCTTCGGTAAGGTGGCAACCCTATTTGAAAATATTTTAGTTGGTATGTCACCGAAAATACCTTTCATTTGATACCCATATTGGCATATCTTGCTCCATTATTTAAAAAAAATTGAAATAGGTGGCAACCCCCAAGTTGATAGGCTTAGTATCAATCCAGCTATCTATATTAAATTTTTTTTAATTTTATCCAAATCGGTCAAGCGGTTCCAGAGATATTTAGTCCGGATATACAAATATACAAGTTTAGCTCGTTTAAGGTTATAAGATAAGTCAGAAAACTGGGAGCCCCATTTTTCAAACAAAAGAACTGCAATAGCAAAATGAGTCAATATGAAAGGCTACTTCCGAACTTTACCATTTCGTGGGGTGACAGGTAAAACTCATTAAGTACAGTTTTTGGAAAAACCCCGTTTTTTGCATATATCACATTATTTTTCACTGGCCTTTTTGAAAAATGATTTAATATTTGCCCAACTTAGAGCAGGCGGGCTTTGCAAAAATTAAAATATCATTATCTAAAAATTTGTATAAAACTTGGACAGGTAAAACTCATTACCGTATTTAATGAAAAAAATATGCGTGTATAATTTAACTATTTATGTTGGAGATGTGGAAGAAGCGCATTGCTTCACGTGGAACGAACTCCAAGGCAAACGTGGAAGCAGCGAAATAGGCTCAATCTTGTATAAGTTTCTTCTAAGTCTGCCTGCCACGGTAAAGGAAATATTTTTATTTTGCGATACTTGTGGTGGCCAAAATCGAAATCAGCAAGTAGCTGCAGTATTACTACACGTCTTACATGTTGCCAGTAATTTAGTAAAAATTGAACTTAAGCGTCTAGAATCAGGACATACATATATGGAGTGTGACTCTATACATTCAGCAATAGAGGTCACTAAACGGCATAAAACTGCATTTTGCATGAATGATTGGGCTGAAATTTTCAAATCTGCTAGAAGAAAGCGAACAAATAAGTATCAAGTACATATGCTTACGTATAATGATTTTACAATTTACACGAATTGGCATTAGCAACAATAAAAAACCGTAACAAGGATAAAGAGGGCTGAAAAATAAATGCATAAAAGTGGAAAAGTCCAAACCTGACACCATATATTACAGATATGATCACACTAGTGACTACAAAGAAATAAATATCAGTGCAGGGAGAGGTCGACCTCGAACGGGTTCTGCTAATCTGAGCCCTGCGATGCTTCCGATATCTGCAGCAAAAAAAGCAGATCTTATAAAACTTTGCAATGCCGGACAAATACCAGAGGAAATGGTGCCATGGTATAAGAACTAGCCATCAACAACATTTACCGGAAGGGAATCTTTGCCTTTATTCGAAAGAAGCGATAACGAATCAGATGAAAATAAATTGTGCACATGTATTTACATTAATAAAGGGAATTCTGAATGCTTAAGTTGTTTATTTTTTAATTTTTTACAAAGCTATAACAAATTTTTGGACAGGGAAAAGTCACTAAATACAGTTTTGTCAATAACGAAGATTATGGCTGAGTTCTAAAAAAAATAAGCTTGCAGCCGTATTGTCACCTCTCTAGATTTAACTACATGAAACTTTAAAGATATTAGAGCGTCTGGTTGAATTTTGACGTTAAAAAGTGTTTAAAACCTTAATATCTCAAATTCTTTGTTAGTGTACTTAATGAGTTTTACCTGTCACCCCACGATTTGCTAACCCCTGCAAAAATCGGGAGTACTTAGTTCGATATCTATTTTATGCAGGTTACTTTGTCGCCAAGTTAAGTTGCTATTAAAATCGGATGATAACAACGCCCCCTTTTTCGATATCGAAAATCACATAAATTGACATATCTCGGTAGCTGAAATGGCTAAAATGATATAATTTCATAGGTGAATCCCCGTAGTCATTTTGTTATGATTTTTTGTTAAATTTTTTAAAGTGACCGTGGCACCGCCCACCTTTAAGAAAGTAGAGTATACCTGATAAAATTGAATAAAATCACCCTCCAACCACGCACACTTTCAATATCGAAAGTTTCGAAAATCATCTAAATTGATATAATTCGGTAACGGAAATTGCTAAATTGATATAGTTCGGTAGGATGAACCCCCTAGTCATTCTAGTATGATTTTCTGATAGATTTTTTAAAGTGGGCGTGGCATCGTCGAAAATTCGACTGGTCATAATTTTTAAACTGATTGCGATAGAATCATAAAATTTGGCAGAAGGTATATTAGCTTTATATGGAGTATACCTGATGAAATTGGAAGAAAGCGCTTCGCGAAAATGCCCACTTTCGATACGGAAAACTTCGAAAAACACATAAATTGAAATAATTCGGTAAGTTATATAGCTAAAATAGTATAATTTGGTAGGTGAACCCCCATAATCATTCTATTTTGATTTAAACTTTAAAAGTGGGAGTGGCACTGTGCATTTTTAAGATGGGCATTTTTGAAAATTCGACTGGTCATAACTTTAAAACTGATTATAGTAGAATGATGAAATTTGGCAGGTTTTATGGTGGTACAGGAAATATTCCTGATGAAACTGGTATAAATCGCGGGGTATTTTAATGTTTGGTTTACCCGAACTTAGGCTTCCTCACTTGTTCATATAAAAATTGTGCTCCAATTAACATTGCGATGTCCTAGAACTGGACCACCTGCTGCAACCTTCGCTTTAATTCTGGTGTTTCCAATGTAGTTACTCCTTGAAGTATCTACTGCCAGAGCGATCGTGTAGTGATTCTTGCCGATAAATCACGAGCAATGATCGGCTTTCAATAAGTTGAAGGTGGTCCGCTGAGGCATTACAAACGACTACAATTGGAGTACTCAAATATCACAAAATTGGAGGGACACATAACGTCGCTATTAAATTAGTATCCTCTTTTCTAGTTAACATTTGCTCTTACAAATACAAATTAAGTTTTAAGCGTCACGTGACTTATAGCTTCCGGCTTCCTTGCTACCTACACATCGAACAGATTTGTAATATTCGTATTTTTCCTCACATAAACGTAAAAAAAATCACAGCGTGTATGATAATTTTCGCTGTTAATAATCAAAAAAATAGCCGCAAGGCAGAGATGGAAAACAATGAAAAATTTTACGTAGGCAAACATAGAAACAGATGTAAATGAAAAATACGCCCACCTCGTAAGTGGTGCCAATGTCAACCCATGTGAACGCATGGTGCTCCGTGAATACCCACATAAATAGAGATTCGCCCAAAGCTTGTTGGCGAATAAATGAAAAAATAAGCAGTGAACTCTAGATAATACGAACGTGAAACAAAGTTTCCCAAGCTGTTTTAAAAAAGTGGTGGACGTTATGCCCATGTTCACATTTGAGTGTTTTCATATATTGGTAAACCAATTTTATATGTTTTTAATATCGGGAGACCACTGTAAATGCTGTATACAACGAACATCATACAAATTAGGTTTTATTATCAAAACCATTTAGAGTGCTGCTCAACGCTAAATTGTCATTTTACCAAATATTTGTTTTGATGTGCGTCGCTCTTCTTTTCAATTTTCTCTTTGTTGTTTTTGCATTCTTTTTTTCTATACTTTTGTCAGCCTGCGGCTAATTTACCACCTTAAAAGGGTCGGACGAACAGCCTCCTCCCATTTCACACCTTTCGCTTTTCCAATATCCTTTATGTGTGTGTGTATTAATTCTGTGTGTTTTGGTTGAATCGTTTTTTTCTTTTACTAGACACGGGGTTGGCACATAATAAGCTGCAATCAAATGCAACCTAAATAAACTGGTCCATACATATGTATTTAGATGAAGGTACATACATAGTTAAAACACAATACTAAATTACGGCAGGGAATTTGGAGGAATGAAAAATGGCTTGTTCTTAACTTGGAGTTTATTTGCAAACACGGTACAGACGATTTCGGAAGAGACCAGTGTCACTCAAACTCTAGGACCCTTGGTCCACTTCCCGGAAGAAAAATAATCCCATACTTTTACCCTAAGCATAACGCTACCTACATACATACTAAATTTCAAGTAAATCCAACCATTTATACTATAGTTTAGAATAAGTCAGTCCTAGGTCCACTTTCCGGAAGAAAAAGTATCCTTTATTTCAATCTAAGCATATAGCTACCTACATACCAACTTTCAAGCAAAACGAGTCATAAATACGATTATTTAGAACAGGTAGGTCCCTGGTCCACTTCCCGGAAGAAAAATCACACCACATTTTTACCCAAGCATAACGCTACCTACATACTAAATTTCGAGTTAATGCAGCCATTTATACGATAGTTTCGAATAGGGTGGTCCTTGGTCCACTTTCCGGAAGAAAATTTATCCTATATTTTACTCTAAGAATATAGCTACTTACATACCCAGTTTCAATCAAATCGAGCCATAAATACGATTGTTTACGAGAATAGATAAGTCCCTGGTCAACTTCAAGGAAGAAAAATCATACTCTGCTTATACATATACATGCTACATACCAAAAAAAAAAAACTAATGGCGGCAATATACCAACAGGTTATCATAACCTCTAACGAGATTTTAGCCGAGCTTCTCTTTCCAACTTGAGGTGGGAAGCTTTTGAGTTTTCCAGTTGGCGGGACCTACAGTTTTTTCCCGACTCCGAACGGCACTTCCAAAGCAAATGAATTTTTTGCTGGGAACCGCCACGACTTGGTGTAGAAGGCCGAACACTTAACCGCTACACCACGGAGGCCGCCTAGTAAATCCCGCCATTTATACGATAGTTTCAATAGGGTCGTCCCGGGTTCACTTCCCTAAGAAATACTTCACAGAAACACTGTCCAGGCTCCTACTAATCTATCCCGAAAATTTGAAGAAAATCGTCCGAGTAGTTTTGGAGTCCATAAGCTACATACATACATACATCTAATTTTATATATCGTCGCAAAAAGTTTAAAACCGCACATTCGACATTTCTGTCAAAAATGAGATTTGCCTACCAGGGCTTCTGGGTACCCGGAACCATGCATTAGTAACAAAAAAATCGGGGTTTGTGAAATAGAATGTCAAAAAAATGACATTTGAATTTGACCCACCACATAGTGGCTCGTACAAAAGTTAATCAGCTTTCAATGTCTCCTATAAAATGTGTGCATTCTTGTTTCTGGCTCAACGAAAATTTAATTTCTAATTTTTTAAACATTTTCGTACCGCCAAAAACACGAATGGCACAATTTCTGGCACAATTTTCAGAGATTGAACTACACATTCATGAAAATGGCATTACAAATTTCCGGGGCTCCTTGTACTTTGGAAATCCAGGATTTTCGTGAATCGTAGATTAACGAGAGATTAGTCACATGAGCCTATTAACTCAAATCTGGAAAATTTTCATATTCATGCCCCTGGCAAGCGAGCGACGATATGTAGTTTTCTTGTACATACTTCATCTTTTTATTTGTTTTTACCAATGCTTGTCACCTTATACTTATAAACGGAAACGGAAATTTGTTTCGCAATTGATTGAATTTCTTTTTATGGTAATACTTACGTCAGCAGCTTTGCATTGATTCCTCTAGGTCGAAGTGAAAATAAGGTATGTAATTGATTTAGGATTGTCATAATACTATGGTATTTTCTAAGAAATTCAAATAAAATTTTCACAGCGAAAAAGTAAATATCGTGAGGTGACAGAAAATGCCCCTTTTTCATGATTTTTTTGGAAAAACAGGGTCAAAATACAGATTAGCTATGAAAGTGAAATCTCATTAGGCACCATTGTTTTTCCTTCCCAAAATAGAATGGTGTTTAAAGTCTCAATATCTCAAAGTTGTTCAAAGTGTTACACTGTGCAACAAGATTCTACGTAATTAATGAAATCAAAAGAAGATGAAACTATATCTCTTCTTTATCAAAACCTCATACTAGATTTTTGACCTATAGGTTTAGTTTCAGTTTTATACCCTATGTATAGGGAAAAGTGAGTATAGCTTGTTTGTTTCATAATATTTTTTTTTTACATAAATTCTGCGACAGATGGCGCTGTGGTAATTTTTTTTCAAATTTGTAAGTAGTTTTTAATGAAAAAATTCAAATAGTTAGTCCATGAAATTTTCTACTAAAAAAAATTTGTTTTCACAGTTGTTGTTGGCATGCAAAGAGAACTTCGTGGAGACATTTCTGCACTGGGGTCGATAAGGTCGACGACACAGCGAGACTTAGACGAGTTTTCTCGAAAACTCAAACAGCCTTCAACTATTTGCCAAAGTCTGGCGCATCTTAGATCAGCTCGGGGAACGTGATACACCCTTAGCACCTGCAACAAACCTGGCAGTAAATATACCGATCACGGAGGAAACGTTAAGGCGGGCAAATAAGAGATCTGAATCGTTTAAGGCTGCCGGATCGGACGGGATTATCCCCGCGCAACTCATTAACACACATCAGCTAAATGGCTGGTATTTCACTATACAGCCTGCCTGTCTCTCAACTACATTCCGTGGCCTTTCTGGACATTGAAGGGGCTTTCAACAATATAAGCCCGGAGGCTATCAACACCGTTATAACTATTCTGGCCATATGCGGATCTCTAATTGGACTAATCGATCAACTACTACGGGGAAGGAAAATATCTTCATCACTTGGTACGGTTGATTTATCACGCTATATCACAAGGGGAGCGCCTCAGCGTGGTGTTCTCTCCCCACTTCTATGGAAAATCACTGTCAACTCGTTGCTGCGAGACACAAGCTGACGGGCGGGAAGATAGTGGCATATGTAGACGATTTAGCCATTGCATACAGGGACAAATTCACATAAACTCTGTTTAACTTGATGCAAGTAGCACTGCGAGAAGTTTCGTTATGGTCCTTTCGCTGCGGACTTAGTATCAACCCGGGAAAAGTGGCACTTGTTCTTTACACCAACTGGTACAAAGTACCACCGTTGGACCTATACTCTATCAATCAGTTCGCTGTTTGCAAGATTTCTATTTGCAAACATTAATAAGTCATATCTTCTTGTTAGGAACCCTAAGAAAATTTTATTAATACTATCAAACAGAAATATGTTCGCTTTTTGCAAGATTTATCTTTGTAAACATTATTAAGATTTTCTCTACAAATATATAAAGAACTTTTTCTTGAAAAAATTTATGAAGTACATATGACTTTTGTTCTACTTTATCAGGCATTTTTGGCTCTGCGTTTCCTCTAATGGCGTTAACAAAAGTGGGTTCATTACCACGGTTCATGGAACTAATGTTGTGACTACTTATAAATTCCAGGAGATGCTCCCCCCTGTTATTTATGTTCGTATTACCCCACGCTGTATGGTGGGAGTTTTCGGCACAGCAGAGGACCCATGTTGTTGTTGTTGTTAAGATACCAAAATACCTTCGGGTTTTGGGGAGTGATACCGAAATTGACAGTCCTTGGCCGGATATGAATCCTGTACGCTGCGGTACTGCCCGACTGTCGTGGTAGCGATTTGGTATGACCAGTGGAACCTTCTAGGTCATGTTATCCCTCCATCCATGAGGAAGGAAAAGAAGGGTAATGAGAAGTGAAAGGCGTCATATCCGTAGATCAACCATCGAGCTAGTACGTCATTACCTATGTGAATATTAGTCACCTCTTATGACCGGTATGCCTACCTCGGGCATATTCTAAACTTCTAACCCGCAGGGGGTGTATAGGATCCATGGGCTACCCTTCTGTTGGCAATAATCAATCAGGCATTTTGATTCAGCAGTCGGAGCTGTTTCTTCTTCGCACGGAAAGTAAGCAGAGGCCAAGGTGGCATCCTTTTCACCGCTTGGGGCTGGAACCTTTGCCCAACCTGCTACAAATCCGCCGACATGAACTTTGAAAGTGGGATGAGCGCCAATTTCTTGCTTAGAAGCAACGCCGCCCTGGAGCGGGAATCGGTGGCATAGATTAAGGAACCATAAAAACTGCAGCCAAAAGTAGCTACCGAATAGCGTAAAATTCTCTACACGCCCGTCGAAAGAATAATCATTTTCTAACCTCATAAGTTACAACACGAGCAGGTACCACGAAAGAATTATGTATTTAATAAAATAATATAACAGTTAATGGCTGGTGATTACTGGCACTGATTACTCAACTAATATAGGTATATTTGATTTTGCCTTCCGGTAGTCTGCATTGTACCAATCACAATCTCTTCTATGCCTTGTCGCGTGCAAATTACCAGCATTTTCACACATTTTAACAGTGATTAGGTATGTAGAAATCTGATCACAACATATTTCTGTAATTATGCACTCAAATTTAATGAAATATTAGTAAAAGCGCAGATTAACAACACATTATCCTTGTGCTGCAATCAGCAGGATACCAACACATATTCGCAGGACTCGCCATGTAAAGTGTTAACACACCCGAGACGAGACGCAAAGAACAAACACTCGTCAAACAATATCATTAAATCCGCTTATGTTCAGAGCAAGCTGTGTTGTGATACCACAGCATTTCTATTTCGCAGGACATTTACGCTCTCTCACGCTGTAGTTGTGTGCGAAAAATACATTAGGATTAACTATTGGAGCAGTGCTTTGAGTCAATTGTTAAATGAACAACGTCACACCACAAAGACAAAAAAAAAAAAAAATTTGGGAAAAACAACAATAAAACAAACGCACAGCAGCCAACAAAACCGACAGTTACCTCTAAGGACTCAATGCGCTATGATCCTGGCATACCAGGGAGTCAAGCAGCAGCAGCAAACACATGTACTTTGTTGTTGACGAGATCGGAAACTGATGTTTCAATTACCTATTGAAGTTGTTTGGTAAGTGGAAACCGCAACTAAAGAAACATGTAAGCCTTGTTACTGATCCTGCCACTCCTAGCATGGCTATGCAGCCTATGTGTAGCGAAAGGATAATTGTTTTACTTTTGTTACAACAAATGTATGTACCTATGTGTATGTGTGCTCTATTTGTATACATACTTACATATTGTCATTGTTCTCTATATATTTTTTACTCTATTTCAAATTTCTATTATATATTTTTGGTTAGGATTTTTGTTTGCCAGTAATGAGATCCTTATCTCAGCATGTGTCCTTTGTACCTAAAAACTTACACACACTCCTGTGAAGGCAAAAGTAGTTTGCTGATCATGAGACGTCTACAGCTATTAGCGGATTATGGGCGTTTATTTCGGTGTTCTTGTTGACAATTACTTATTCTTTAAGAGCATATGGTAAGTAATATTTAGAGTACTTTGTTCCCACCTTTTCTTGCTTGTTTATTATTCATTTTTTATATAAAAATAGCGTATGCCTTAAATAAACAAATCTATCGTTCGGATATCTAAATTGGTGGGTTTGGCGGTAGAAAACCAAAAGAACGCCCAGAAAAATTTTTGGACCGGAACTGAGCGAGCAATTAAAGTTGAATTGGTATTTTTAAACAGAAGATTTTTATTTAGACCAAATGATATTGTTCTTGGTTCATTAACTGTAAAAACACTTCTTTAATGTTTAGGGTCATCCTTTGTACGATATGGACCGACTAGAGTCCGGGCGTCAAATTCGTTGATTTAGAATAGTTGTTAGTCCGGTTCGCAGTACCTATTTAGAAAAAATCTCAAGAAATTTAGATATACGTAACATGTGACTGGTTTAGGACTGGATAGGGACAAGATGAAGTATTTGCTGTCATCAAAGAAAGAATCGGCGCACCTGCGCCTTGGCAGCGAGGCCACCGTTGATATTTAAAAATTTGAAACGGTGAGGGATTCCGTCTATTTGGGAACCAGTATTAACACCGAAAATAATATCAGTCTAGAAATCCAACGGAGAATCACTCTTACCAACAAGTATTTCTTTGGACTAAGTAGGCAATCGAGAAGTAAAGTCCACTCTCGCCAAATAAAGATCAATCTCCCATCATACCTGCCCTGATGTATGGCTCAGTTTCATGGACAATGTCAAGAGAAGATGAGATGGCCCTTGGAGTATTGAGAGAAAAGTTCTCCGGAAGATCTTTGGTCCTTCCCGTGACGCCAACGGCGAGTATCGAAGGAGATTTAACGATGAGCTGTACGAGCTTTACGCAAAACTGACCATAGTCCAGCGAATTAAAGTCCAAAGGCTCCGCTGGCTGGGTCATGTCATGCGAATAGACAAAGAAGCTCCAGCCCAGAAGGTTTTACTATCGTCACCCTAATTCGGCAGCAGAGGAAGGGAGAGGCCTCGACGGATGACTTGAACTCCCTTGGGGTTTCCAATTGGCGTCAGTTATCGGTAAAAAGGAATGACTGACGTGCTTTGATAGGCAACGGCCAAAATCGCTTAGGTGTTTAAGCGTCAATAAATGATGATGATGACTAGCCCAGCTCATTGAATCTTTCTAAAAATGTTGACAGTGAGGTCATTTCAAGTGTAATTCTGACACCTAAGCCCATCAATGACAACAACAAAATAGATGTAAATGTTATGTATAGATGTCGCCATGCGTTCATCAGTATTTTAAAGGCGCACCAACGTTTGTTGATAAAGCTGGTCATCCCTCGTATAAACCGTTATTAATAACTGTTCACATACTGCGTTGGGCGCCATCTACTGGTATGAACTGACATCATGGTGGTGGTTAACACAGTTTTAAGCTTGTCAACTTGAGAAATGCTAGCGTATGTTCCCACCATTAACAGGGTGCAGTACGTTATTATGAAATATACACAGCGGTTACTCACCACCACACAGCATGGTTAAGAAAATAAATTATTGTGTCTTTGTGCTTTGGACGATTTACAAAGTCCACTTTGTGCAAAGGGTAATAACAGCCAAACTCAATTTTTATAATGAAACCCATCACGTTCATTCTTCATTGTGTGCCGCCGCTGAGGACACTATAGGGTTCCAGCAATCCGAATGAACAATTGGCACGATGAGGAATGTAGAACCGCCTGGGATAAAAGGGACGCTGACAGGGAGACGTTGCGAACGGGCGCAACCCGCAATGTATGGCAACGCGCCGGTGAGGCGAAGAAGGAAAAGAGACGCCGTTTCGAACAAAAGAAACGTGAGGCCGAAAGGCGTGAGTGTAAGGAACTTGAGTTGCTGGCTGCAGGAATGATGCTCGAAAATTCTACGAAAGGATCCGGCGGATGACTGAAGGTTTTAAGGCCGGGCGAATTCCTGCAAGGACAATAATGGCGACTTGGTAACCGACGTACAGAGTGTATTTAAGTTATGGAGGTTCTCCTCATTGCTAAATTGCGAGGGAGACGTTGAACTCGATACCCCAATCCCTGACGATGGCAGAATCGTCCAAATACCAAAATATTTTACAAGAGCGTGCAATTGTTGGCGTATGCCGATGATATTGATATCATTGGCCTTATTAACCGCGCCGAAAGTGCTGCCTTCTCTGGACTGGATAAAGAAGCGAAAAAAGTGGCATCTGCGCCTTGGCAGCCACGCCACCGTTGATAGTTTCGAATTTGAGACTGTGAGGGACTTCGTCTTTTTGGGAACCAGCATTAACACCGAAAATAATATCAGTCTAGAAATCCAACGGAGAATCACTCTTGCCAACAAGTGTTACTTTGGACTAAGTAGGCAATTGAGAAGTAAAGTCTTCTCTCGACAAACAAAGATCACGCTCTATAAGTCTCTTATCATAGGAGTCCTGATGTACGGCTCGGAATCGTGGACAGTGCCAAGAGAAGATGAGATGGCCCTTGGAGTATTTGAGAGAAAAGTTCTCCGGAAGATTTATGGTCCTTCCCCTGATGCCAACGGCGAGTATCGAAGGAAACTTAACGATGAGCTGTACGAGCTTTACGCAGACCTGACCATACTACAGCGAATTAAAGCCCATAAAGCTTCGCTTTGACACCATTTGACCTAATGAAAACCAGCCTTAAAGGCTTAAAAAGTACCTGACTGTAATGGATTGATTTTTTGGAAATTACTGACATTTAGGCAGCAAATCGAAATATCTTCGAGATTATTCTGCCATTAATACAACTCCGTGATCTTACAGATAATTTCATATCGCACCACATCACATCACACAACATCATATTATATAATATTACATCGCATCACAAGGCAAAAATCAAAAATAAAGTACTTTCCTAGTGTTGGTGGTATCACAACGGGTCTTTTAAAACTGGCCCAAGTGTGTCTCTGCGGCAGCCACTTGAACCTATTTTTATCATGCATATAATATCACATCACATGCGTTGGGTTGGCAATGTGTGACGAATCCATACTATAATGACATATCACACCATACTACATAATGTCAGATATTTTTCAATCTTTTTATATTATATATCAAATCAAAACAGGCAACATCCCATAACGTCATGTGAAATAATATCATATGACGTCATTCATTAATCTCAATACATTATATCACATTAGGAATTTGCAAACTTTTGAAAGAGTCGATCTATCGCTATTGTAACAATATATCGATAGTGCCATCGATTGTTTTCCAGCTCTACTTTCTTCGAGATTTGAGGTTAACAAAAACTGTAGGTAGGTACCATTTCGCTACTGTCCGAGGTGTTAATTATCAAAATTGTTTTCAAATCAAACAATGAACTAGTGAGTACATTAGACTGGGCCAAACGAAAAAACAATAGTTTTTTTTAAATTATAATGAATATTAAATTTATATTTAGAAGGCGAAAAAATGACTATGTTTGATAATTATGTTTGATGAACACCCCTTAACGCCATCCAGCATAATGACAAAATTTGATGGGCTTAAGTTAATACAAAAAAACTTGTAAACAAGTTTAAATCTCGCAACTTGTTACTCGAGAGTTTAAAATATTTACAAATATTAAACACTTAAATTGCAATAAGCTCAGTACTTACAAGTTTTTCCATGCAACCATGCTCATTCCTACTACCCTAACCAAATGCGCATTCAAAGCGAGCTTAACGCTTTAGGAAAGCCTTTCGAATCAAGTAAATCCAATTTGCACGCCTCTCATTTCTTTGCATTTCGTGCAGTTGCTACTTATATACATACGTGCTACCCCTCTTGTTGTTGACATGTTTAGCGCTTCTCCTTTTCATTCAAATGCAGGACTTTTTTATTTATTTTTTTTTTAGAATCAAAATTCGCATGTACCTACTTACTTTGGGTTAAAACCAAACGAATTTCGCTCCGATATTGTTGCTGTTCAGTTTCATGTGACTTCTTTTGGTATTCCATACATGAGTTTCGCATAAATCACTTTCCTAAATTCGACAGGATATTGTCTGTTGACATGTTTTTTAGCGGAATAAAGCTCGCACGTTGTGTTGCTGTTGCTGCTGCTGCCACTGTTTGTGGGTGGCGCCCGGAATAATAAAGCTCTACGAAATTGATCTCTGCAATATCCTTATTCTTAAGTGCGTATGTATGTTTGTTAAACGCTTACTGATTTAAGTTTAAGAAATTAAAAATAATTTTGCATTTTTAGTTTCGAAACATGATGAAACCCACATTTAATAAATAGGCCATTTTTTGAGATCTCTTCATGAGCGTCATCAACATTTATTGACGCTTAACAGCCTAAAGGGTCGAATACATAAAGCTTTGTTAACCTCGCCTGACATTTGCTACCTCAAAACTTTGCGTCCAACTTCAGAGGTATGCTACAATGAACGCCTTGACGCTTCTCTTTTATACATTTGTTTTCGTTATTTTTTTCTTTGCATTCGTAGTGTTTTAGTTAATTTATTAATTTAATAGAGAAAAAATGAATTAATTATTATTTTCTCCAACATTTTATTCTTTAATTAAAGCAAAGTCATCAGCTTCTGATTGTCAAAGCAAGCAAAATTTGAGAGTTTGCCAAATTTTAACCTTGCTTCAACTTTGAGGTCTTTAATTTGCCATGCTTCGTTTAAATACGTATACTGAACTTTTCTGTCAAAGTCAAAGTTCGAGGTAAAGCCAAAATAAAGTTTTATGTAACTGACCCTTAAGCAATTTTGGCCGTTGCCTATCAAAGCACACCAGTCATTCCTTTTTAGCGATAACTGACGCCAATTGAAAACCCCAAGGGAGTTCAAGTCATCCTCCACCTATTGTTTCCATCTCAGCCGAGCCTCCCCCTACTTCGTCTTGTCCTCGTTGACCGCAAGACCCACTTTTTTCGCTTCCTTATCCAGTCCAGAGAAGGCAGCGCTTACGGCGCGGTTGTTAAGGCCAATGATATCAATATCATCGGCATACGCCAGCAATTGCACGCTCTTGTAAAAGATTGTACCATTGCGGTTTAGCTCTGCTGCTCGAATTATCTTCTCCAGCATCAGGTTGAAGAAATCGCACGAAAGGGAGTCGCCCTGTCTGAAGCCTCGTTTGGTCTCAAATGGCTCAGAGAAGTCCTTCCCGATTCTGACGGAGCTGTTGGTATTGCTCAATGTCATTTGGAAAAGCCGTATAAGCTTTGCAGGGAAGTCAAATTCAGACATGGCGGCATACAGGCAACTCCTTTTTGCACTGTCAAAAGCGGCTTTGAAATGGACAAAGAGATGGTGTGTGTCGATTATTTTATCATGGGTCTTCTCCAAGATTTGGCGTATCGTGAAAATCTGGTCGATGGTAGACTTACCAGGTGTAAGGCCACACTGATAAGGTCCAATCAGTTTGTCTACGGTGGATTTCAGTCTTTCACACAATACGCTAGAAAGAACCTTATATGCGATATTAAGAAGACTGATTCCGTGGTAGTTGGTGCGGCTAGCGCGATCGCCTTTCTTGTTGATTGGGCAGAGCACACTTAAGTTCCAATTTGGAGGCATGCACTCGTCTTACCATATTTTGCATAAGAACTGATGCATGCTTTTTACCAGCTCTTCGCCTCCGTGTTTGAATAGCTCGGCGGGTAGTCCGTCTTTTCCCGACGCTTTGTTGTTTTTTGAGCCGGGATATAGCTATTCTCACTTCATCATAGTCAGGTGGTGGGACGACTTTTCCATCGTCAGGGTTTGGGGTATCGAGTTCGACGTCTCCCTCGCAAGCTGAAAAATGACACAAATATATAGTTAAAATTTAACAAATTGAATCCCCCGATATCGAACGATATCGTATCGTTGTAATATAGATTTATTTTATTATGTTGTTAAGGATTAGCTTTCGTTCCATTGTAGTATCGTTATAGTAATAGGTTGTTTCTATGATTTCTTTATCGAATCGTTTCTTTAACGAATGTGTTTTGAAAATTTTCTGTGCGAAAGTATTGACCAATTGTGTTGGTTACGGTAGTCCAGGATTGATAGAGGATATAATACTTCGTTTACGACTACAATAGTGTAAGTATTGTCGAGGATTACGGTTAATCGAAGTCGAACTATGGTTTCTGGTTGTAGTGTGGAGCTCTATGTATGTAGATATCTTCGAGTACTTTACAATACGTTTGTATAGCGCATTAAAGAGTTAAGAAAGATTGAAGTTATGAACTTTATAGAGACCATGCTGACGTTAACGCTGGTGAGTGTCCTTTCTTGAAGAAGGGATTAGGAAGTGAAAACTCATATTTCTACATGATATAAAAACAGTTTTTTTTTATCTAGGGCAGACTTCTTTGATTGGTATTTAAAAGAAATGCCAAAGAATGACAAAAACAACTCAGTCAAGTTGAAGATACAGATAAATCACATCGTTACATATATCACGCTATATGCATATTTAAATGTCAACCAAAAACCAGTAAACACTTTCAGTAAATGCCAAAGAAAAATCGAAAAAACGAACAAACAAAAGCTTACAACAAACTGCCAACTAAATAAGAATAATGCGCAACATGAAAGTGCACTAAAGAAATTTTATCCTGTCGTTTTGCAGCGCATCCTTTTTTCGGCTGTCGCTCGCGGTTGTCAACGTCTTTAGCAAGAAAAGTAATATTCTGAATTTGTGTTTGTATGTAAAATATCTACAACACAGCATTGTTAACTTTTGCAAAACAAAGTAGCAACGAAAAGTTGCAAAGAATAGACAAATTACCATTGAGCGTTAGTCCGAGGCCATTCATTTGTAAGAAGCTCTTTAAAAGAATCCGATTTTTCATGTACACATGCCAAGCTTAAATAAAAGAGGGAAGAGTCAGAACTAAAGCATGCTAATGTTCCACCACGTCTTGCACTTCAGAACACTTCCAGCTACTAGGTACTAACATTATCTCAGCTAGGTATATGTATATTCGAATATGTAATATAAAAAATCATAAAAGGTTTGTTGTAAGAGTCAACCAATAGCTAACTAAAACTACTTTTGCCCAAAAAAAGTTCATAAAAAAGCTGAAACTTATTCTTGAGCATTTTACCCTTTCATGTATAAATTTGTCAAGCTTTTGTGTAATTATCTAGTCGATTTCTGTGCCGATTAATTCTATGTCTGCAGTGAAACACAGCCGGAGAACATATATGTATACACAACTAGAATTTTCTGAGTCGTACCAAAGTAGTCAAAAAATACCTGATTTACTGTAACTATAAACAAGTAACAAGCTGTCTTCGGCTGTGCCGAAGGCTATGTACCTTTCATGAATAAGCGTCACTGTTCCCTAGTACAGCCTGTGTGAATTTAATTTTAGCTCATACCGAAATTATCGGAACTATCGATTATATGGCAGCTATATGTAATATCGGTCCGATCTTGCTGGTTCCGACAAATGATTTCTATATTGGAAAATGGCCACCAAATGGCATACCAAATTTCAGCCAAATATCTCAAAAGCTAAGGGACAAGTTTGCGTTCAAACAGACTGACAGACAGACGGACAGACGGACTTGGCTAAATCAACTCATCTCGACGTCCTGATCATTTCGGTATACTTATTAATGGGTCCATCTCTTCTTCTTCTCATACTTACAAACATCGGATCAAAGAATCAAAAAAATTCTTTAGACGGGACCTCTTGGTTCGTTTTTTAGAACATGTAGAGACTTTTACTGGGGCCATATCGAAATTTTTCGAAATAATTTTCGGGTTTTTTCAGTATTTTTCAAGATGGTTTCTTGAATATTCCGGGACTGCTGTCGGGATCATTTTGGGACTTTTTTTGAATTGTTTTCGGGAACACTTCAGGAATTGTTTTCAGAAAATTTTTGGAATTTTTTGGGATTAATTTCTTATAATTTTAAAGTTTTTTCGTAATGGTGTTCGGGATCATTTCCGAACTTTTTTGGGATTGATTTCAGAATTTTTTTTCGTTGTTTTTCAGGATTTCTTTCGGAATTGTTTTTGGACTCTTTCCGGGTTAATTTCAGATCATTTGGACACTCTTTCGGGATTGTTTTAGGATAATTTTGGGACTTTTTGAAGATTGTTTTCGGAATCATTTTGGTACTATTTTCGGATCATTTCAGGAATTATTTTGGGTCTTTTTCGGGATTGGTTTCAGATTAGTTCCGGCTTTTTTGGGATTGTTCTCGGAATTATTTTTCGGCACTTTTTCGTCATAGTTTTGAGATCATTTTAGAATCATCTAGGGAACTTTTAGGGACTTTTTCGGATCATTTTTTGACAATATTTTCGAATAATGTCGGGATTGTTTTCGGTATAGTTCCGGAATTCTTTCGAGATTGTTTTTGAAACCATTTTGGAAATTTTTATGGACTATTTTTGAGTTATTTCGGGATTATTTTCGAATACTTTCGGCTTTAAATTATGTCTCGCTAAAGATAAATTTTGTTGTGGGCGAGAAAGAGTTTTTTGAAAAGCTATAGTTACGAGGTTAACGCAAAAATTTTACGATTTGCAACTAGTTAGGTAGTTTGGCGTGATATTCATACTAGTTGCTAAGTCGTCTATATCTGATTATTTTGACTCACATATATTCTTTGCCCACACATATTCACATTTACCTACTTACACATCCACAAAATAGAGCATATCTGTCGTTTGGCAATTAAGTAATTTGCGTTAAGTTGACTCTGTGGTTTGTTGTCATAAATTTTGACTGATTATTCGCATTATTCGTCTCTGCTTACAACACTCTTCCTTAGCAAAAACAGAAAAAAGTTGAAATGAAAAACAGAAAAACCGCACATTTCTTCAACCCTTGTAGTATGAATTGGGTAAGTCTTACAAGCCTCTCATTGCTCATCTTAGGAAGTCATATTTTCGCTTTCACATTTTTTGTTTGTTTTTGCAATGCTGGAAAATTTTGATGATAAGTGTTGGGTTTTATTATAAAATGTACCCTAAATCCGAAGATGTATTGAAACCCTGTAAAGAGAGTGTAAACATTTTGGAAATCGAAAACTTCGTCTCTGAAATCTAAATCGTGGTCTCAGATTTATGACTTCCTAAAAAAAAATAAAAATAAATAGAAACGGTTACAAAAGTTGAATAAAACTTATAGCCTTACTTCGGTTAAAACTCATAGAAAAACACACTCCATAGATTTTTTATGTTGAATGAAAACCTAGATTTTGAAAATTAGATCTAAGCCTTATCCCTACAGGGCCTGCAGTATGTATAAAAGTAGGTATAAATTGTGCTTAAAATTCAGTTTGTCGGGTCAACCCACTCTACAGATCTCACCCTCACCTAACTCTTCCATTGCTGTTGTGTAGGGTGGGGCTTGTCCATCGGCATGCAAAATTGTCCTCACGCATTCGGTAATCTATCATTCAATTAAAAGCAAAAGTCACTTTTCTGTTGAGACTTTATGCCATTTTGATGTTGAACGTATGGTGCTTTGGCAGTTGGAGTGTTTGTGTGAGTGTCTTTAAAAAAAAAAATGAGGTACGAAATAAATAGAGAGAGAGCTTTAAATAGCTCAATTTTAAGGTTAGTTATGTACTGGAAACTTTAAAGTTTAAAGCGTAGGTATAGGACACGTATGAAGTTTAAATTCGAACATAGAACTTCGATAGCTGAGTGGAACATCACCCTATTTAAAAAAAATGTCTGAAACAGACTATTTCAGATATTGGTTGAATAATGCCTTATCTTAGAATAAGTTAAAAAAAAAACCGCGTGTAGCCAGTACAGGTAAAAGAAGTTAACTTCTTAAATAACGAAATATGAATAAGGTGTATTCGAGAATGGTATAGATTCACAATTTCTTACTTCCGGGAAGTGGACCAAAGAACCGATCAATTCGAAAATATCTTACACATGGTGCGCTTTCCTTCAAATTCGGTACGTGGGTAGAATTATGCCTAATTTAACAGGGGCCAATACGAATGGGATATAGATTGAGAGTTACGTGGTAGAAGGAAAGAAGGGAATGATAGGAAAACGGGAGGGAGAGAGTGTGAAGGCGAAGAAAGATAGGAAAGAGGGTTGTAAAAGGGGTTGAAAATTGCGGTTCGATGGCAACCCTAATTGGTAACCCTGCGTGAAATTGTTTTATTTGGAATACGGTCGAAAATACCTTTCATTTGATATCCATACTGGCATATCTAGCCCTATATTTAAAAAATTGGAATAGGTGGCAACCCTGTAAACCGCCGTGAGTGGCAACAGCCATGTATATAACTAAGAAGGAATCAAATTGTCTATGTGCCAAATTTTATCCAAATCGGTCATGCAGTTCCCCAGATGTACGAAAAAATAAATAAATTGCGGTTAAGTGGCAACCCTAAGTTGCAACCCTGATGAGTTATCATATTTGGAATACGGTCGACACAATAAACCCCCATAATTGGTAACACCCATGAATTCTGCTCGGCCTAACTATAACAACTAGTATCGCCTGTGATCGAAAATTCGTCCAATAAAATCTGGTGGTGGTGACTGGAGGGGGTCGTGGGGTCGCTAGCCCCGTACACCCCATCCTTAAATTTCGGGGACGCTCCTGAAAATATACCGCCTATACCTCAGTTTTTTTTTTTCAATTTTCTCGATGGCAATCGGTGCATATTTCATTCAAATCGGTCAAACAGTTCAAAATGGCCTACGCCTGCAACATACGCCTGAAAGTCGGCTACGATTTCTATTTCCGTTGTATAATTTCCGTTGCATCAAATTTCTCAAAATTTACTCTCAATTAAAACTTCATATCGCCGCCTAAGAAGTTAACTTCAAAAAATCCCCCTTCTGAACGAATATTCAATAACTGAGTGAGTTTAGTGAAAATATTTTGGAAAAGGGCGATCTTCCACTTAATCTCCGGTGAACGAGAGCACGATCAACTATTTGGCTTCATCAATCCACGCCGCTTTTGGTTTTGAAAAATTTGAAACTTTGAGAACTTCATTTATTCGGGAAGCAGCTTTAACACCGAAACTAACGTGAATAATGGAATGACTCTTCCGGGCCTTTGATCTCGGAGTATCTTGTATGAGATAAGCATCGAAAAACGGTTGATGTAGCCATTTTGTATATCGCAAGACTGATGTCTTCAACTTTGTCTACTCGCCTGTCTTACAACAAAACTTTAGGCTATATATTTACTATAGACACAAAGTAGGTTGGTACCAGCCTTAAACAACTCAACAAGCACTGAGTGGCGTGTGCTATTATTTTTTTTTTATACCTTGCAAGAAATAACATTAGACTATTATGAATATCGAATGAATTGAAATGGAGTCGACGGCTAAGTGGAAAATCAACCTATTTCCAAATATTTTTCAAAAACGATGTATCCTAGAATTATTTTCAACGATCTTATTTTCGGAGAACTTATTTCGAAACATCCTATATTTTCTGGAAATGTACGAGTATTGAACTATTTTATTTTGCCGTTCGCAATCGGTAGGTCCCGCCAAGTTGTAGGAAAAAATTCAAAAGTGGCACACCCCAAGTTGGAAGAGAAGTTCGACAAAAATCTCGTTAGAGGTTATGATAACCTGCTGGTACCTATATTGCCATTCGTTTTTTATGTAATTATGCCCAAAAGCAAGCAGTGGGGATAAATTATAGTCCACTGTAGACGACAGGTACTAATCGCGTATCACTCACCTTAGAAATAAGTCGCACGATTTCATATAGGACATCTACATATACACACACACTCTCTGTTGTGTATGCATCTATGTGCGCTGATATTCTCTAGATTATGTATGAAATTTACCTTTACCTTGTATCCAAGAGATAATTATTTATGAAAGCAAAGAATTTCCAATTCGATTCCTTTGAGCAGCAAAAACAAATAACTCTGCACGTTAGTATAGGATGTGTTAGTGTGTGTGCCTGTATATAGACAAATGTTCTAGGGTTGTCAATCCCGGGGTGCTTTTTGAGGTGCCAAAAATCGCGGGAGTTTTAAATTGCAATAAAAACTAAGTAAGAACGATTTATTTGGGAAATTCTTCTAAATTTTTTTGGTGGGAGTATACACAAAAATTTGTTGATTTTTACACAGTAAAAAATCACAGTCAAGTTTTAATACCACTTGCTATTCCTTTTTAGAATTAAATTTGAGTTTAACACTAAAAAGTATTATTTTAAGACTCTGAAAAATTTAGATAAAAATTAGACCAAATGGTTTTAAAATTATACCAAAATATTACTAAAGCGCTCTGTCTCAATTTTGGAAATTAAATTAATCCAAATAGTCTTAAAGTAATATCAAAATGTAGTTATAAAATTTGGTCCAACACTCATGTCAAATTATTTATGAATTTGACATGAGTTTAGGTTTAGGAAACATAGAAACCGAGAATTACCTTATTGTTTATTTCGGCAGGCTTTGTAAAAAATTAGATTGAAGTTTACTTTGCTTGTTGGGTTGTTGTATTGAATTCGTTTGACAATAAAATTTTGGTACTGATTTTTGCTTACATGTACTAATGCCCAGAACCCAAAGTACTGACTTCACTAATATCTAAAAATCCGGCAACCCTAGTTGTCAGGGCTTCCAAGATTTAAAAAATTTCCGTTTTTTTTTTTTTGGGCCAATTCGAATTCAAAGGACTGATAAAGGTATATTTTTTTCCAAACTTTCCCTCAATTGGTTTTAACCAAAATTGTGTTTAATAAAAAACTTTCCCTCAATTGGTTTTAACCAAAATTGTGTTTATCAAAAAAATCAATTTTGAAAATTGCATATAAAATCATTAAACACCTTCCAAATTTCCTAAAAATCTAATTTTTTTTTAAGTGATAACTTTTGTTTTGAATAAAAAACTTGAAAATATTACATTTTTTTCTTTAGGTAGGTTAGGGTGCAGCACAAAACGCAGTGACTTCAAAATTTATAAAAACGTATATACGATATGGGTGTTTCCAGGGTTAGGGACGTACCATGCTGGCACCCTATTTTCTGTATAAAACCTAGAGGAAGCTTTGGACCAGAATATTTTTTTTGTCATATATAGATATGTATATCTTAAAAAAAAACGATTTTTGATAAATAAAATTATTGGAATCTTTAAATATCGTTCCAAACAAAATTTTCAACTTTTTGGCAAAATTTCTAGCGAATTTCTGAGTACGCAGTTTTGTAGCCCAGTCAATTTCACTGTAATAAAGTGCAAGCTAGAAATCGCTCAAAATTTTCCTTGATTTTTAAGAATTTTTTTCGTCAAGGGTGTTGCGTAATTTCTTCCATACAAAATACATTTTTTTTACCATTTTATGAATTTTTCTCGTAAACGGTAATTTTTTCGAAAAATTCACTATAAAAATCGTCGTATACGATATATGCTATCCCATTTTTCTATATTACTAGCTGACGCGGCAGACGTTGTATCTCCATCCCTATCCATATCGCTATCTACATAAGGAGTAAAATTCCTCAAGCGGACCACCTAAAAATTCGACTTGAATGAAATTTGGTGAAAGTGATCTGCTATGTAAGAAAAAAAAATATCACCAAAGGTCGCGTAAAATACTTGATGGTTACGGAGATATACGGGTTTGAACTCGCAATTTTTTGTATGTAAGCCTTTTTTCTTTCATTTTTGTAATGGACCTCGAAAATTTTTTAATGTTCTTTCAAAAGACAATTTATTCATTTTTTGTGGTTTTTCTTGGTTCGCGTCTGTACTAGTGACAAAATTAAACTTTAGCTATGTCCCATTTTCTAGTCAAAATGGTTATTATGAAAAAAAAAAAAATTGGAACCCTTCCCCCACCCGAAAATATTTTCTGGATACGCACTTGTAGTACTCTGTCTAACGAAATTCAAAAAAAATGTTAGTGGACCGAATTCACTGTGAGTCACTGTATATGACAGTTACTCTAAACCGAATTGGATCATATTTTGCAGGACTTAATTTAAGCCCAAAAGGCAGCAGATTTTCACTATTAGATTGCAGTCTGATAAAAAAAGATTTTCGCTCCAGCCTAATGTAGATATCGACCCCTTTCCGCGAAATTGATCTAGTTTCCAAAAAATTCGATTACAATTACAATTTTTTTCTTCACTTTCTGCAAACTGTTGGAAAATAGCTAATTTCCAAATCCCGGGACTAATCCCGGAATCGCTAAAAATCAACAAAAAAATACATCTCTAGTGTGTACTCTGCATTTTTGTTGTCGTTTTATTAAAAAACAAAAATCCAAGAATTTACCTTTCTGTGTTGCCAAAGCAGGCACGCGCCAAATATGGTTGCTGTTGTTGTTTTTGTTCCTATGATGTTGTACGAATATATTGCATGCCACATTTTACGCATTCTAATAATCTCAGTGTCGGCACAAAGTCACAACAACAACATTAATAACATACTGCTGCTGCTGCTGCATATTTTCTCACACAGGTTGTAAACAAGTTCATTTTGACGTTGTGTTGGCAACCAGTTGCTATTTCCAGCAAATTTACTAGCAATCATAGAATTTGTACGAGATTCTCATGTTTAAGCGTTAACACGTGGCAGGCTGTGTGTTTGGCTTTGAACATTGTTGCTTAATGAAATGATAATACGAAGAATGGTGGGCTTATAGGTATACGAGTATGTCATCGATGTAAGTAGGTGTAGTACCTTCTGCATAGTCCACATTCTAGGTAAACGTGTAAGTACAAGTTCTAGAGAAGGGCCTAACATTTATTGACCTGCAGTACGCTTATCATGGATTTTTTAGCGATAACTGACTCCTATTGGAAACACCAAGGGAAGCTCTTCAGGCCATTCTAGGCATTCTGGAAGCGTACCGGGCAGCAGCAACAGCGGCTCTGCGTCTAAGAGAAACGTCTGGCTGGGACGCAAGCACAACTGGACACTCCAGTATTCTGGGATCTTACAGTTTTCTCCCTCTGAGCACAGACGGCTCGAAGCTAGACGGCAGAAATGGAGGAGGGGTTTATTCAAGGGATCTGGAACTTGAGCTCTCCTTCAGACTACTTGATCATTGCAGCGTCTTCCAGGCTGAATTCTCAGCAATCTTGGATGCCGCGGCCTCGATAAGTAAACGCGCTATCAGCGGGGATATCGTTATTTTCAGCGACAGCCAAGCGGCCATCAAAGCTCTTGGCTCTTATTCGTTCAAATCTGAACTGACGGTCAGCTGTCGTCGATCTCTTCAAGAGATGGCCCAACAGAACCGCGTGAACCTCACATGGGTCCCGGGACACAGGGACATTGAGGGAAACCGTAAGACAGACGAATTTGCCAGGCAGGGTACGACCAAGCAGGTTCTTCGGGATAAAGAGCCGTTGGCCACATGCATGCTAATGCTGAAGGAGTACTCACTCCGTCAAGACAACGAAAGATGGCAACAATCCGCCGGGTGCTGGATATCCAAACAAACCTGGCCAAAATGGGCTAGGTGTGCCCTACCGACGATGCTGTAGGAGCTGCAAAGATGATGAGGAGGAAGAGGAAACGTTGAAGCACCTCATCTGCAACTGCCAGCTTTAAGCGGTGCGAGAACGGGGTGTTCCCTTCGCGGATAGCCTACGCCAGATGGCGGAGCTGGACATAAAGGACTTAATGGCCTTCATAAAGTCATCTAAGTGGCTCGAGGAGGAGTGTCACTCCCGTGATTCTGCTATGTGGAGAATCCCAACAACTCAGGGATTTTCCATATGGCCGGGCCCCTGTTCAACTGGGGCAGCCAATTAAACTTAACCTAACCTAGTATCTTCATGTGGCGTGCTCGAACTAGAGGGATTTGATATCAATCCATAAAAAGCGATCAGAACGGACATTAGGCACATGCTCCTTTGCAAACATCATCATCATGCGTTTTAGCTATAACTGACACCAATTGGATGCCCCAAGGGAGTTCAGTCGTCCTCCACCTGTTGTTTCCATCTCGAGGCCTCCCCCTTCTCAAGGCCTCCCCCTTCTCAAGGCCTCCCCCTTCCTCTGCTACCGAATTTGGGCGACGGTAGGACAACTTTCTGGGCTGGAGCTTTTCTGTCCATTCGCATAACATGACCCAGCCAGCGGAACCATTGGGCTTTAAGTCGCTTGACTATGGTCAAATCTCCGTAAATCTCGTACAGCTCATAATCAAATCTCTTTCGATACTCGCCGTTGGCATCACGGAAGTACAGAGGGTTCATGGACTCGAAACTCGACTGGTTGATAAAATTGTCATCTTAATGAGGCATCGCATTTTAACATAGAGAAAAAGTATTCTCTCGTTTTAGGGTTGTGCCTGTAGATAGCGTATTCTTTTCCTAGTCCTTGTCTCATTTCGCGTGGTACTAGTTGTTCTTTCGGGCTAGCTGAAAACTATACTCCGAATGCTTGGCTATATCCCTAGGTAGAAGAGTCGAGGGTCGTGAGAAGATTGAAGACGATCAATTTCCTTTCTCGTTTTTTGATCAAGGGATAAGGCCGTTTATACTGGAAATATCGACGATCATTTTCGGACCGCGGCGAATTAAGTCAACTTTGTCTAAAACCAGGGTTTTGATACCATATTAGGGGCAGCGATAATAAGTTTGTTCTAGGTTATCATAAAAGGGGTCCTTTTCCGCCTCACCCATCTCCTCAGTCGGCCCGAAGGAACTTATAAACGTGATGTGGAAGATCGCGGATCACGGTAAGATGCTTGCCTACGTCAGTAAACGATAGAATTCGGCGGAGCAGTCTGCTTCACACCACAAATTCCACACCACGACTTCGCTTCCTTTAGTTCCTGGTCTGACCGCTCTAGCACACGTCGCTAAACCAAATTACTTTTGTGCACCGTCCCTCGCATTTCCCCCTGTTGGGCGGATATCAAAATACATACATACCTACATATTTATGTATTTTTAAAACGATTTCCTTCATAATGCACCACTGTGACTTGCTGCAAAAATCGGCTACTGCTTCCAATAGGAGAGAGCGTATGCATCCGAAATGTTTGTTTTTATTATTTTTGGTTTATGGAATATGCTACGTTGCAACAAAAATCCGAAAGCTTGATGACCTAACAGGTGTATACACAAAAAACATTCACAATAGATACAAACAAAGAACATGGGTTACAAAACCATACGAGTCGGGGAATGAGCGGCAGCGCGAGCGCAAAGAAAACCACGCCCTCACAAGAGCATCTCATTCATGCATAATTAATGGTATTGAGCGAACAAGTGAACGACAGAGCACACCCGAGTAATGATTGGCACGAAGGGGAATGGATGCCACGGCAGTTTTGTACGTTGAGTGGAGTTCGTCGACAAGTGCATCGCATAGTTAGCGATAAGGTACAAGGCATATCCATTTGTGTGTGCGTACGTTTGTGAAAACCCCACCCCATGACAAGATGGCTGGCGCTGAGCAACTGTTAAAAGATATAGAGACAGACAAAAAGAGTGCTGATAAAGCGACAATATACTAATGCAGAGATGAATGTGAGTAGAGTCGCGCTATCTTTGTTACGCCACCTTGACCTCCATATTGGAAATCGTTTGCCAATATTTTGAAGTTAGCTGTTGGAGCTACTCCATTGCTTTGTAAGTGTGTGTTTGCTGCTTCTTGTTGTTGGTTATCATGCAGATAATGGCGCTGAAGCTGTTGATGGCAGCCTGGCTTTCAGCGCGATTAGGCAAACGAAAAAAAAGACATCAAAAAATGTATCTTCACGCTTATCACGCTGCTGGAACACTGAATACCTATGCCAAAAACAGCGCACTTGCATGGGCGTACGAAATGGTAGCCAT
>CAXKVI010000004.1:103580568-103588068 GCA_964058755.1 Campiglossa producta | reverse complement strand
ACAGGTGTGAGTGCTAGGTTTGTGGTGTTACACTTGTCTACCTACAACTCATTAGCACTTTTGTTTTAATGCAAACGATTATTTTTATGTGACTTTGAACTAGCTGAAATGACTTCCTAAGCATTTCATTCAGTTAATTTTTATTATGGAATTCAACTTATTTTCGCTCGTAAAGGTGAGTTTATTTCATTACTTCTTATCGATAGTTTTTTATTGTTCGAAGTTTTATGTTAGTTTTCATGAGTCTTTGATTGTTATGGACAGTGCCGGATTGACCCTAAGGCAGAATAGGCAACTGCCTATAGGCCCCGCATACAAATTAAGATTTTGATAGGCGCCAAATTGCCGAGGACAAAAGTTACAGTTTAAGAGGGCAACATTTTGTCGAGAAAAGAAAATGCCATAAGTTATGCGTTAAAAAATTTACTTTAAAATCTTTTGAATTCATTTAACTCGATTAGAAAGTAAGAAAAAATAAACAAAACATATAAAATCTAAGGATTTTGATAAATCAGAGGTATAATGTGAAAAAATCTGGGATCAAAATAAAATGGCGAACTTTAATTTTTTTAAATTTTTTTTTTTCTATTAAAAATTAAAATTTCGTTTTCAAATTACACTGTACAACAGCCAAAAATTCCTAGAGGGGTTCTCATCGATCTCTAAAGCTTTTGGGTGTGCTGAATCCGTTAAATTTTTTGGTGCACCCTAGGTTTTCTCTAAAGAGGGTAGATTATTCAGAGATCAGATTTTTCTTAATAACTTACTGTACCCCAATATTTTACAGTATGGAATATCTGCATGTCGCCAAATATGAAAAAACCAAAATAAATTATGATTCCTTGACCCAGAAAAAAATGTTAAAATATTAAAAAAAAAAATTTTCGTCACAACTATCGATCTTTTTACAAACCGAACTCTGGTGAAAAAACATAGGGTGACCCGAAAAATATGTATTCCGATTCGGATTGAGCGAACCCAAAAGCCGCTGACAAACCCGTTGGGATTTTCAAAAACTTCAATTTTGTTGTACAGTGTTATTTTTGTATACCTCAAGTACCTACCCTCTTTAAAAAAGTTTGACATTTTTTTTTGTCTGCAGAGGTCATAGTTTTAATTTTAATTATAGAAAAAAACGAAGATACGTGGTCCCATTTCTGAGTTTCTTTCTGTTTATTTTTAATATTATTTGTATATAACTAACGTTTTCAACTAGTTGTTTATATTAAATCTAATAGCGACTGCAGGTTTAAACTTAAATTTTATATACATACATAAACAAAATAATAAAATTCTAAGCATGCAAAAGTACAAAAATAACCTATAGGAATACGTTTTTTACCGTTCGCGAAATTACTCTCGGAATGACGCATTCCCGAAATCTATTATTGTGTCTTTTTTCGTCAAACATGTTTCGTAGCCCTAACTATCTCTTGTTTTAAATATAATTTTGAGTTTAACCCTTAACTGTTGGAAAATGCCGGTAGTCACTCTTAAAGTAAGGGCACACATAGCGACGCGAAGCTGCGAAATAGTTGCCTATTTGATCAACTATATTCTGTCGTGCCGTGAAGAATATTTAATCTTCGGCCGAAGGTAATTGTGTCTACACCTTTTTTGAGAAGTTTGTTTAAAATAATTTTACTCATTGTTGCGCCCGTCACTGTACACTAGACTCCGTATATATACATAAACTTGAAGTATGATGCTGGATATCATTGGAAGGAATCACATGATAAAACTGTTACTAAACATAAATTTTTTTTGTACAGTAGAAAATTTTTTTTTTTTGTTATTCTGACACTTTTATGTGAGTTCAATATATTCCTGTACTTATGAAGATAATCTAAAACATTTTCAGTAAAAAACGGCTGTGCCGAAGGCTATATACCTTTCATAAATAAGTGTCACGATTTTCACTGTTCGATCCCCAGTACAGCCTGTGTTAATTTAACTTTAGCTCAAACCGAAATTATCGGAACTATCGATTATATGGGGGCGATGACATCGACATTCCACATTCTAAAAGAGCAATAGTTACGAAATTTCACGTTCCTATCTATCTAATTGTAGGAGTTATCTACCAAAATCCGTTTATCGGAACAATAGATTGTATGGGGGCTATATGAAATATTTATCCCAGCCCAATGATTTTCAATATCTTACAATACTTACAAAATGTCACGTTCCTATCTGTTTAATTACAGGAATTATAGCCCAAAATCCGATAAACGGATTGTATGGGAGCTATGTATATGTCATATCGGTCCGATCTTGCTGGTTCCGACAAATGATTTCTATATTAGAAAATGGTAGCCGCATACCAAATTTCAGCCAAATATCTCAAAAACTGATGGACTAGTTTGCGTTGAAACAGACAGACGGACCGACGGACATATCTAAATGAACTCATCTCGTCATCCTGATCATTTCGGTATACTCATTAATGGGTCCATCTCTTCTTCTTCTCATACTTACAAATATCGGACCAAAGTTATAACACCATTTCATCTTCATGAAAGGTATAAATATCGGGCTTCCGAATAAATTTCTTTATCCTGGCAATAAAAATGGAACGTTCAACACTAGGTATAATAACGCAGATCGATACAAGAGTTTGGAAAAATCGTTTTCCGATTCTGAGAAAAAGTTTTCATTCAACAAAAGAAAAGGCGTAAGGCCTAATTTCGTAACAACAGTCGAAATATTGAAATTAGCTTTGTTTATGTGTTTCTTGTAAAAAGATTTTTTAACAAAATTTGTAGGTAGAAGTTCAATTTGATTTTCATCCATGAACGAAAATAGAAGAAAAGTAATCGAATTTCTGATTATCCAAGTTTCCGGGCTCTCAAAAACTCCAAGCCGTCTTTTCTCTAAATGTCACAACTTGTAGACAACCAACTGACCAACAAGTTCGAGGGTTTCCCATATCTTCAGTGGCGGATTTAGGACTGGGGCGTGTGCCAAATTTTAGTCGAAAATAAAAAACAAAAAATAATTGAAATTTTTATGTGAGTTCCTGTTTTTGTGAAGATAAACTAAGTATGATACTCACTTTATCTCTAACAGGTGTTGATATTTTTGCATTTTCCACCCTTGTGCCCAAATTTTCACTTGCAACACTCTTCAGATAAATAAACAAAAACAGCAAGAAACACAACCATATAAAAGAAATTAAGAGTATCGGCGACATCTATCGCCGGTAAGTAAAAAAAACAGCAAGAAATACAACCAAAGTTAACAAATTGAGAGTATCAACCGCTAGATGTCGCCGGTAAATAAACAATTATTGGCAACATCTAGCCTTAAACCGTATGAAATACAACCAAAATGACGGATTTGACGCTAGAATGGCGCCGAGATTGTGAATTATTAATCTTCAATGTTGTGTGAATCAGCGTAAAATTTGGATCTGATAAAAGAAGATTTATACGCGATAATCTCCGTGTATGTATCCATAGCATAATAATACAATAGAGAATATAAACTGATAAAAAATATATTAGGACAGAGATATCTTTCTTCTAATATATAAAAATCATGTGTCAGGGTGTATCTAAGCTTAAATCTTCTAAACGGCTTGGTCGACTTTTACGAATTTTTATGTGTATATTTGGGGGATATGAGAATAGGTTTTAAACTATATTTCATATCCTTACGTATTTGGGTCTTGAAACCCAATGTGGACCAGCTGTGACCTTCTAAGGAATTTCTGAGATATGGGTATCAAATGGAAGGTGTTAATAAGAGTTTTATGGGGAATTTATTTCAAGTCTCTTTTGGGAACCCATTTCCGAGATATCGACCAAAATGTGGACCAGGTGTGACTTTAGAAAGTGTTTGGACAATATAGGTCCAAGTGAAAGGTATTGATGAGGGTCAGAACCCGTTTGGCAAATATCGACCGAAATGTGAAGCAGGTGAGACCCTAGCAATTGTTTGTTCGATATGGGTATCAAATGAAAAGCGTTAATAAGAATTTTAAGAGGATGGTTTTTAGTCCCATATGTGAACCCATTACCGAGATATCGGCTAAAATGTGGACTAGGTGTGACCGACACATTGGCCTGGTCCAGTGTACGATCAAGAGTGGGTCGAGAAAGTTTTTGTACGATGTTTGTATCAAAAGAAAGGTGTTGGTGAGTGTTTTAAAAGGGCGTAGTGCACTGTCCCATGTACGAACCTGTTTCCGAAATATTGACCAAAGTGCGGACAAGAAAGTGTTTTTACAATATGGGTACCAAATGAAAGATGATGATGAGGGTTTTTAACAGGGTGTGGTTCTTAGTTCAATGCGAACCGGGCTCCGAGATATTGTCCCAATGTGGAACACATGTGACTCTGAACGTTTGTGTTCTTTACAAAACGTTTTTTTAGGAAAACTTAGCTATTCATGCTGAATATACCCTGCAGCGAAAGCAACTAGTTGAAAACTACTTTACAACTAGTTGGTGCACCGGGCCCAGCTAGTCAGTGTTCTGTCTTTTTTCCATATAAGCAACTGATATTTTTTACGTGTTGATGTCCTACGAGATGTCAATTGTCAGATTTCGACCAGAATATTCCAGTTATCTACTAGTCAGAAATACCAGTTTCATACTAGTTCAACCTGGACTAGTATGATTTCAACGCGAAAAGCATCTATGAATTATAAGAGAAAGCGAAACGAAAGAATTTTTTATTTTTTAACTGGTATAATTTCATCCAGAAAAATCTAGTTGTATACTAGTATGGAATGAATATTTCCTGACTACACAGAGCAAAAAGTCACATAAAATGCCCTCTAAATCAGGAGGATTTCTCTATGATATTTTTCCAATAAGATGCCCGTCTTATTATGACTGCGTGTCTCTTTTTAATAAAACTGAGTAGATAATCACATAATATTAAGAAGATTTTCTTTTTAATATTTCAAATTAAAAAAAAAAAATGAACGCTCAACCCAGATGTCTAGTCTAGTCGAAGCTACACAACCATGCCATCGTATACTTAACTTGCCAACGTCTAATTACACCTTTGTTCTTTTTGCCTCACCACATGTCCACTTGCCTTATTGCCTTCACCGCGAATCGAACTAAGAATTATTAACTGCTGAACGGAGATCTCTACCATGATGCTATCGTGTGCTTGTGTTTGGTAGCGTCGAATTACACATTCGAAGAAGGCATACCTGAATTTGAATTAATAAGGGATCTTCTAAAAAACTTAGTTTTCCTTTTCAATGAATTCAATATGAATCTAGTGAAAATAAGAGGATTTTCTCATTAATTTACTTTGAACAGGTTTTCTCATAAAAACAAGCAGATTTTTTCTAACTTTTGACAAAAGTACATAAAAAATTCATAAATAAGAAGCTAACTCCTTGTTTTTAGACGATTTCCTTTTCAATAAATTTGAGACGAAATTCAAGCTAAAATTTAGAAGATTTCCTAGCACAAATTTCTTCAAATTTGTCCCCACTCGCTCTCCCCGGCCAAAAAGCTTTTTTAGACGTCGATCTCTTTGATTATAGGTGAACTTTTTGGCTCTGTGTAGTATGGGTTCAGCCAGAAAATTCTAGTTGTATACTGGTATGAAATGGATATTTCTCGATTAGTATGAGTTCTGCCAGAAAGTTATAGTTGTATACTAAGTAGTATGAAATGGATATTTCCTGACTTGTATGAGTTTTGCCAGAAAATTATAGTTATATACTAGTATTTTTCTGACTAGTTTGAAGTTTCGCTGCAGAGTATCTAAAAGGGTTCATGGTAGGGAGCTGAAAATTATTATCAATACAACTCTCAGAGAAATAGGTTTGAGTTATCGCAAAAAAATGTGGCAGCTCTAATACAAACTTAATTATTTAAGCTTAAAATCTCTATATGGGGTAAAGATGGGATCAGTTAAATTGGTGAAGTGAACGACCATACTCACAAAAAACATAGGTTATACGGGGAAAAGGTGTAGCACTTCCTATACATACTTACTTTTTAAAGCTCAATATCTCTAAAAAATTGTGATCGCAGCTACCTGGGAATTGGTATGGAGATATAGGGGACGTGGCACGTGACATGATGAAATTTTTGTAAATGAATTCAACAAAAATCTATTTTGTGCCGAACAAAGTCTGCGGGTTCAGCTAGTGTTAATATGTATTTCATATTTAATTACGGTATGCAGGTTATTTCTTGTTAGCTACATGCCTAATATAAAATTTGTATTTTTTATTTCAGGGCAGCCACAATAAAATGTAGAGTCTTGGAAGTAAGATTTTGGATGTACGAACTGTGATAAAATTTGTATACGATAGATTAAATTTATGGAAAGTACTACGATTACTAATGCACTCTACACTATTCAGATTTGTTCAATCAAATTGAATAATCGAAATACTTAATAATAAACACACCAAAACTTACAGAATATATTCCACAATCAGCGAGTTAAGTGAAAAACCGTCAAACTGTCTGCGCTATCGATACGAAATTTTTCGGCAAATATGCTGAACAATCTGGGTGCCAATGTTTTGGGTAAGTTAGGACAATGCTACATATATTTAAATACATACGTCATTTAAATCTCTTCAATAACTAACGAAATACATAATTCAAATTCAATTAGCAGTCATTTTATACGATTAACAGTTCAATGTGGGTGTTTAGTTTGGTTATGAACCAAATATCTAAAATTATTATGTTAAATATTCATAATTAAGATCATCTAGAGAATTACGCTAATCAATAATAATATTTCAATTTAGCAATATTTTAAAAATAAACAAACTTTTATGAAGACAACAAGTAAATTAAACTAATTTGTTGTGTATACCTGGCAAAGCTCATAGGGAGGAGCTCGATAGTACACAAATTCCCACATCAATCCACGCTCATACTCCTAATAGCCTGAGATTGTTAGCATTTTAATCAGCTTAATAAACGCTAAATAGCGTATAATTGAGCAACGACAAGCGTTTTTTTTACTGAATTGAATGGGTACTAGATTTAGACATCAAATGGATCGCAAAATGGAGCTTGGATTGCGGTCTTATGTATGTACATATATATGAAAATCAAAGCAGGTTCACTGGTAAGCGTATTTGCTGATGTCACAATCATTTAGCAGTGCGTCAGTTCATACACACACTGCGTATGTGTCCAAATCGCCTATGGGTGGAGACCTATCGTACCATAAGCTCAGTACCGTAGGTATTACCTGTAAATGTGTAGTGTTAATTGTAATAATTGCCATGTTCAATAATTGTGGAAATTATTTTAATGCAAATTGCAACTGATTGTATAAATTATACTTTATTAAGTTCTTCTTACCGCAATGTTAATGATTTTAAAACACTTTCGATTTCAAATTTAAAAAAAGCAACAAAGTCAGCGGCAATTGACATGAGCGTAAATTACATTAGTATCGTTTAAAAATTTTGCTTTTATGTAGAAGTAGAAGATTGATTTTCCATTTACTTATGTATCTATTATCTAAAATATAATAAAAATAGAATAAAATAAA
>CAXKVI010000004.1:103523068-103578068 GCA_964058755.1 Campiglossa producta | reverse complement strand
TTATCTTTATCTTTATCTTTATCTTTATCTTTATCTTTATCTTTATCTTTATCTTTATCTTTATCTTTATCTTTATCTTTATCTTTATCTTTATCTTTATCTTTATCTTTATCTTTATCTTTATCTTTATCTTTATCTTTATCTTTATCTTTATCTTTATCTTTATCTTTATCTTTATCTTTATCTTTATCTTTATCTTTATCTTTATCTTTATCTTTATCTTTATCTTTATCTTTATCTTTATCTTTATCTTTATCTTTATCTTTATCTTTATCTTTATCTTTATCTTTATCTTTATCTTTATCTTTATCTTTATCTTCCTCTTCATCTTCATCTTTATCTTCATCTTTATCTTCATCTTTATCTTCATCTTTATCTTCATCTTTATCTTCATATTTATCTTAATCTTTATCTTCATCTTTATCTTTATATTTATCTTTATCTTTATCTTCATCTTAATTAACATCTTTATCTCTATTTTTATTTTTATCTGAATTTCTATATTTATCTTTATGTATATTTTTCTTCATTTTCATCCTTATCATTATCTCTATCTTTACGCTTATCTGTATATTTATCTCTAGCCTTTTCTTTGTCTTTATATCTTTGTATCTTTATTTTTATCTTTATCTTGATCTTGATTTTTGTATTTGTCCTTATCTTTTCCATATGCTTACGTATATGTTTATCTTCATTTTTTCCTTAACCCCACTTTTATATTTTTATTTATAATAATTTTAATCTTATCTTCCTTCGAATATATATTTATACATTTTTCAATGTATCTATCTTAAAATCTGATCTTCAAGTTTATCTTTTGCTGGATATTTTTTTCTGTTCAGAGTCAAGCTTGTAGTTAGCATAGAAAAAATGCTAGACACCCTAATGGACAGAAATATTTATGTATGTATGTAATGAGCTTTAGCGACAAGTTTGTTATCATCGTTGCTTCCGCTTAAAATCAGCCATTTTGGAAAATTCACAACATTTTCAGTGTTAAGCCTAGAAAGGAAAACAAAATCGTGAGTAATTTTCCAGCTTAACTCATAGAAAATAAAAACTCATATGTACGAACACACATTCATTTTGCAAAAAAAAAAATTCTTACACCGCACTACAGCCGCATTTGCTGCATTTTCGAAATTTTCGAAAATTGTCCAAATTGTTCGCTATAAATTCTCATTTTGTAAAATTCGTAATTAATTAATCGTTTTGTGCGGTTTGTGCGGTATCGCAACGCGCGACCACAAAGATGCAACAGCTGCGGTTTTGACTGCTTTTGGTTTTGCTCCCAAACGCCAACTGCAACAAGCGACAATTGCATCTGATAATTTATGCGTTTTTAAGCGGTGCACCAATAAAGCTTGCAATTCAAATTGGTCTGCGAGCAAAATTGGCAAATATTCGAAATTCCATCGGTTCAGGCTGGCAATAAGTGGATCCTACATAAGGCAGGTGAGAAAACTTAAATAGCATTACGTTCAGTGATTTGAAAATTAAATGCTTTAAGGATACTTAGGCAAATTTTTTCTTTTAATTTCGGGGAAATTTTTCATTCACAGCTTCTTTAAATATGCTTGTTTTTCAAGAAAATATATACCTACATATCGCCGGTTCCAAAGTATACAGATGTATTTACTTTTTAAAATTTTTGGGAAAACTTTTATTTTTTCATAGAACTCCTTTGTAAAAAATGAAGTTTTGAATGCCGTTTCAAAAACAATTTAAATTTTGAAATACTTCTGTATACTTTGGAACCGGCGATATGTTAGTATGGGTAATATCAGATTCAAGTTATATCTTATGTAAATCGTTTGAAAAGTTACCGAATGTGTATTATAGTATATTTACATCACACCAAATTTGGCGAATTCAAATGAGCCAGTTCGACACCGTTTACACTGGCAAATTTGCATTTGACTTCACCTTCCCTGCAAGAATCTTCTACCAGGACAAAAAGCCACCGAAAGAAAATGCACTACTGTGATGTTTTAACGCCTGTAGAGTAATAATAAAAGAAGAGTCAAGAAGGCTTCTGTCTATTCCTGGTAGAATTTGGCCATTTTCTTAAAAAAAAACTACTTGAACATTTTATTTACAGCTGTGCATAGTGCAAAAGTTATCATACGTCAATTACTCATTAAGGTTCTTGCTGGGCAATGCTTAATGTCGAACACCCGAAGAGTTGCTATTTTGAGGAACTGTGGATTGTATTGTTCGGCAAATGAGGTCAAATGCGATGGAATTCCAAATTTGGAAAATTATAATTTTTACTGTATTTTTTGTGTGAATTTGACTGTCTTTTCTGTGTAGTTTTAACTATACTTTTAATATTTACTATAATTTTTGGGTATTTTTTATTGTATTTTTGCATATTTTTTACCATATTTTTTGTGTAATTTTTACTATATTTTTAATGTAAAATCTACTAAATTTTTTGTGTAAATTTTACCATTTTTTTCTGTGTAATTTTTACTATATTTTTTGCATTATGTTTACTCTATTTTTTGGGTAGTTTTTTCTATACTAGAGTTCGCCCAGTGGTTGAAATTCAACCACAAAACCTTATTTTATTTTCCTACCTTCTCGCTATTTCTTAAATTTTCCATATTTTGTATATTTTTGGTTTCTATACATTCCTATTCATTTTGCCTTTTCCTCCCTCTTTACACCATTCAGTAATGTAGTTTCAATGTTGATAATTATTTATTCTTCTTAGGTCGTCTTCATACGTATTTCCTTCCTTTCCTTTCCTTAGCATTCATTTGCTTTTATTTCCTTTCCTTTCCTCTCCTTTCATCTCAATTTATTTCTTTTGCTTTTCTTTCCTTCTCTTCCCTTTTATTTCCTTTCCTTATCTTCTCCGTTCTTTTCCTTTTCTTTCCTTTTCTCTTCTTTCCTTTTCTTTCCATTTCTCTTCTTTCATTTCCTTTTTTTTCCCTTCTTTCTTTCTTTCCTTTTTGTTCTTCTCTTCTCTTTTCTTTTCTTTTTCTTTCTTTTCGTTTCTTTTATATTCTTACCTGATCCTTCTTTCCATTTCCATTACATTCCTTTTTTCCTTTTATTTTCTTTTTCTTTCCTTTCCTTTCGTTTCCGTTGCTTTAGTTTCCTTTCATTTTATTCATTTTTTTTTTCATTTCATTTCTTTTCTTTTATTTTTTTCTTACCTTTACTTTCTTTCACTTTTTTTCTTAAATTTCCCTTCCTGTCATTTCGTTTCCTTACCTTTCCTTTTCTTACCTTTCCTTTCCTACCGTTTCCTTATTTTCTTTTGTTCCTTTTCGCAACTCCTTTGCTTTTCTTTTTCTTTCATTCATTTCCTTATTTTTTTAGCTTTTCATTACCTTTCTTTCCTTTATTTTTCTTTCTTTTTATTTTCAATTATTTTCCATACCTTCCTCGCTACCTTTTCTTTCCCTTCTTTTTTTTCTTCTTTCCTTTCTTTGTCTTTCTCCTTTTGCTTCTCTTTTCCACTGCTTTACCTACATTACATTTCCTTTCTTCTCTTCCATTTTTCTTTTCCATTCCTTTCCTTTCCCTTTGATTTTTCTGTCATATTTTCCGTTCCTTACCTTAACTTACCTTTATTTTCCTTTTATCCATCCCTTTCCTTTCCTATTATTTTCTTAATTTAATACTTTTATTTATTTCATTTTGTTTCATTTTTATTTATTTTATATTATTCCCTTTTCTTTCATTTCTAACAAATTTTATTTTTTTACTTTCAATCACTTTTCCATTTCTGATTTTACTTTTTTTTTAATTTTATCAATTTTCCATTTTATTTTTTTTCACTAAGTCTAGCCACGAGGGGCCTTGTGCATGATCTAGCTTATTTGTGCTTTTTTTCAAAAGCATTTGCTTTTCTGAATCCCCACGCACAGATTTTGTTTTTGTAAACACTGTTTGTACCACCTAAGCTCAATAAAGTTGACGCGCTGGCTCATGTTATCTTATTGCTGCCAACAAAACAACTCACCCTACTGCAATGAATGCAAACACAACAATGCAAGTGGTCATACCTACATACATACACCCATAACAGCGGCTCTATAAAGCGAATGCGTGTATAGCACTTGTAGTGGTGTGATTTTCAAATCATATTATAATTAATTTTTTTTAATTTTTGGTTTGTTGTCGAACACCCTGCTCGGCGAGACATATCGGTACATACCAAATTTTATATACCTTAGAATTGTGGTTATTGCAAAAAAGGGAGAAACCTGTTATGTTTGCGCATTTATATATAATAGATTCTTTGTGTAATTTTTTACTATATTTTTTAATTATTTTTTACCAAAACTTGTGTGTAATTTTTGCTATATCTATTTTCAATGTAAATTTTTTTAAAATTTTTGTGTAAATTTTACTGTTTTTTGTTTAGTTCTTACTATATTTTTTTTGTCAGTTTTGACTATATTTTTTGTGTAATTTTTACTTGCGCCCCTGATTGGAATGTTTGTCTGATTGTTTAATGGCACCAATACCGCATACACTCTTGCGTCTTGCCTTTATCGCGCTTTTGGCTTTAGGTATACAGCCAAATCTAACAAATTCAAACCACTCAAAAACGTGTCAGTGGACAAATCTTATACTTTTTTACAGAATTTGACGTCGACCACAAAAGAAATCATATTATTAGAATACAGCTCACACCTGACACCTCTCCAATAACTCGTTAATCACGACATGGCATTAAACAGAAAGTAGTAGAGATAAGTATGTACCTACAAACATTAGACTGGTATACATAATTTTTTTCGAAAATTATATTGATTATGGCGAAAAAAACACTGTAAAAGTTAGAGATCTTTAAGTTAATGTCAACATTGAAAATAAATTGAGGAAACTGTATTTAAATTAAGGTTCGTTTTTGTAATATATTCATATGAAGTAAATCGGAAATTAGAAAATTGGTTCGTTGTTTCACGGAAATGCTTAAAAAAACCCAATTCAATTCAAGGAAATATAGGATATTCCTATTGCTAGTTCAAAAAATTCCTGAAACAAGAAAACAAGTTCTTAAATTCGGCAAACTTATTTCTAAAAATGATAGAAGGAATTTTCTATCTACTTAACAAAGGAATTCTTAATGTTTTCTGAGTAGTTGAGATTTCTGAGGATTTATCTGAATTTCGATTTAAAATTGCCAAACCATCATAGTAAAACAAAATTTGTTGAAACTAAATTTGTTTGCGTTAATGGTTTGACAGTTTGAAAGTATAATTAAGATCATGACTCAAAAATTTAAACAAGTTAGCTACAAAGCTTTAACGGTATTGTAATTGTGAGCTTGAGGACAAGAAATAATGAATTTTGTTTTTTATCATTTCCTGGCCTCAACCTCACAATTACAATGACGTTTAGATACAAAGGCCGTAAAACAACAAATCCATTGTTGTAAACAAATATAGGCATACAAAGCTCTATGTTAAGGTCAGATATTTTACAGTATTTTCTTTTCCACATTCTGAAAAAAAAAGAAAATATAATTTTCAAAATATTTTTTTTTTGCCCGGTCTAATTTAGATGCATATAAGTACAAATTTCTAACATTGGCCAAAACTTTTTTATTTTAATTTACGTAAGTGTGAATGTATGTAGACTTACGAGAAGCTTTTTCACATAACTGCGAATACACTCACTTTTTTTTTTTCTTTTTGGCGTTTATTGAGTTCGTTGTTCGCGACTTTTCGCGCCTTCAACATGCCGTCGGTGCTGTGTATTAGACATACACTGCAACTAGGTATGCATGCAGCAGGCAAATAAATATTAGAGCACAATGCGTCATGAAAATATGAATATTCATAAGAAATTTTTTAAAGAATAAACCGTGAAAATTCGCAACACTGAATCAACTCACGACTAGTTATGCCGTAGGGAGGTGTACGATTTGAGCCACACGTTTATCTCATTTGTTTTTTTTTTTTTTTGTGAAAAACTTAGTAAACGCCACGAATTGTGTGGAATAGAAAAGTGCAACTTATTTTGTAGTGTCGAAAATTATACAGGGAATTTTCGTTTCTGATCTAAATTTATTTTTTAATTTCGCTCAATAGTTCCTCAATTGTTGGATACCATGTACTGACAGCAGGAGTTTGAAGTCTTACGACTTCGGCTTGTTAAAATTGGTTTTCGTTTAGGACCCTCAGAGATCAGCAATATCCACTTTAATATGACTTGACATTTCTAAAGACCACGAACTTTACCTCTTTCTAAAAAAAAAAAAAAACTAATGGCGGCGATATACCAACAGGTTATCATAACCTCTAACGAGAATTTTAGCCGAGCTTCTCTTTCCAACTTGTGGTGTGTTGCTTTTTGAGTTTTCCCACAAGTTGGCCTACAGTTTTTTGCCGACTCCGAACGGCACCTGCAAAGCAAATGAATTTTTTGCTGAGAAGCTTCTCATGGCAGAAATACACCCGGAGAGTTTGCCAAACTACTACCGAGGGGCGACCCCGTTTAGAAAAATTCTTTTCCTAAATAATTTTTGATGTTACTTTGGCGGCCATCGAACCGCCACGAGTTGGTGTAGAAGGCCGAACACTTAACCGCTACACCACGGCGGCCGCCGCGTGTAGCCAGTACACGTGAAAGAAGTTAACTTCTTAAATTCAGAAATAGGTTAGGTGCAACCCTAAGTGGCAACCCTGCGTGAATTGTCATCTTTGGAATACAGCCGAAAATAACTTTTATTTGATACCCATATAGGCATATCTAGCTCTATATTTAAAAAAAATTGGGATAGGTGGCAACCCTGTAAACCGACCTAAGTGGCAACACCCATGAATATAATCTTAGAATGAATCAAATTGTATATCTGCCAAATTTTAACCAAAGCGGTCAAGCAGTTCCCGAGATATATGAAAAAATAAATAAATTGCGGTTAGGTGGCAACCCTAAGTGGCAACCCTGCTTAAAATTATCTTATTTGGAATACGGTCGAAAACACCTTTCATTTTATACCCATATTGGCATATCTAGCTCTATATTTAAAAAAAAATTGGGATAGGTGGCAACCCTGTAAACCGCCATAAGTGACAACACCCATGAATATAATCTTAGAATGAATCAAATTGCATATATGCCGAATTTTATCCAAAGCGGGGAAGCAGTTCCCGAGATATACGAAAAAATAAATAAATTGCGGTTAGGTGGCAACCCTAAGTGGCAACCCTGCTTAAAATTATCTTATTCGGAATACGGTCGAAAACACCTTTCATTTTATACCCATATTGGCATATCTAGCTCTATATTTAAAAAAAATTGGGATAAGTGGCAACCCTGTAAACCGCCATAAGTGACAACACCCATGAACTCTGCTCGGCCTATCTATTACTGCAATGTTAGCTAGAGCCTAGAATTTCATCTCCTATTTGATTTGCACAGCTAAACATCGTAGTGAAAATCGCCTACGTCTGATAGTCTGCAACATACGCCTGAAAGTCGGCTACAATTTCTATTTCCGTTGCATCATCAGCCATTTTCTCAAATTTAACTCTCAATCAAAACTTCATATCGCTGCCTAAGAGGTTAACTTCAAAAATAACAATAATTTTGTACAATTTTGATTTTGACAAAGCTAAGGCCGAAGTTCTCATTCCGTTTACTTCATTCCTAATCCGCATCGAAATCTCTACTTTCGTTCAGTTGAACAAGTTGTTATCCTACTTTGGTAAAATCATTTTCAGTTGGATATTTCCTTCGCTTAAGAATCGAACCCAGCAATCATACCTACACATCCATTGTAGGTAATCTGAATAAATGACATAGCACATACTCATCAGCAAAACGGAAAATGACAGTACATATTTATAACTGTGAGTAAGATTAGTATTTTTAGATCCGCGTCGCCTCTGCGCTAATGAACAGTAGCCGCACTGGTTGTTGGTGTAAAAATTAGCACTTTACTGGCAACTCCGATTCACGCATCATTTTATGATGGCACTTTATGATTTTATGCAGCAGGAAACAACAACAACAACCACAGCAAGAGCAGAGCAAGGTGTATCCGCTGTGAATGTGATGTTGACCATGTTGTGATTTGGGTACGTCTTGAGCTCCAAAACTTGCCACTGGAAGAAGAAGATCTCCACTTCTAGTTACATAAAACGAATACGAAATGTTTGAGTGTAATTTATGTTTTATACCAACTTCGTTTTCTGGCAAATATCAACTATTTTTTTATTGTCTCGTGATAAAATAAAAAAGCTACCGACATTTTAACAGGTCATTTCGAACATCATAAAAATCATTGATTTCAAGACATCACACATCTTTACATTTTTTGATTTTATTATGCTTGAAAATTCAACATCAAAGGCGAATATGGGAAAGCCGACATTTATGTTATAAGATTTCGATTTACTAGGGTAACTGATTCGATTTTTATACCCTATACTAGTACAAGGGTATTAAAATTTTGTCCACAACGGTACTTGGTAACGGCACAAAATAATCGAGATAGATATAGACTCTATATTATAGAGTTCCATCATATGAAAGTTCTTAGGTTGAAAAGAGGAGTTTATTAAGGCATATGCGACCGTCTGTCCGATGTGCTATTGAAAATTTGCAAAATCCGATGATAACCACGCCCCCTTTTTCGATATCGAAAATTTCGAAAATCACATAACTTGAGTAAAAATTGAGATATTTGCATGAAATATGGTATACAGGTGATTTTCTGGCCAAAGTAGGCTACTATAAAAAATAGGCGAAATTGGAGGATAATCACGCGCACTTTTTCGATATCGAATATTTCGAAAATCACATATATAAACTGACATAACTTGAGTAAAAATTGAGATATTTGCCTGGAATTTGGTATACAGGTTACTTTCTGGCCAAGGTAGGTTGCTATAAAAAATGGGCGAAATCGGATGATAACCACGACTCCTTTTTTGCGAGGCATTTTTGAAAATTCGACTGATCGCAACTTTTAAACTGATTACGGTAGAACGATGACGCAAAGCATACTAATATCAGTGGGCGTATACCTGATCAAATTGGATAAAACCGCCCTCCAACCACGCCCGCTTTCGATATCGAAAATTACCTAAATTAACATAATTCGGTTACGGTAATGGCTAAAATTATATAATTTGGTAGGATGAACCGAATAGTCATTCTATTATGATAATTTGATAAATTTTTTTTTTAACGGAGGTATTTTTGAAATTTCGAGTGGTCATAACTTTTAAAGTTATCAGTTTAGATTCATGAAATTTGGCACAGGATATACTCGCAATATAGGGAGTATACCTGATGAAATCGGACGAAATCGCTTCCCGGCCACGCCCACTTTCGTTATGGAAAATTTCGAAAATCGCATATATTGACAAAATTTGGTAAGGTAAATAGCTAAGACAGTATAAACTTTTATGGAAATCCTCCCAGGGCCTATATCACTAATATCCCGTTCTGAAAACTACCGCTGGGTATTTAGTTTTCGGTTGACCCGAACTTAGACTTCCTTAGTTGTTTTAGCCCAGTTCCGTTTAAATTTTCCACAGGGTTTTAAAAGCTTCAGTAAATAAAAAAAAAAATGCATAAAATCAGAAACTGAAAGGACAGAAAAAAGGACGAAGATTAACGTGACGGAAAAATTAATATATAAAGAAAAGGCAAGTAAGAAGACGTGATCAGGAAAATTCTCGTATATGTACATCAAATCGAGAAGGGAATAAAAAATTAAAAAAAAAAAAAAATTTTAACTTATCGATGCTTTAAAATAACTTTAAATTACTGTATACTAAGTGGCACAGTCATCCTTATAGGTGTGACATTTTACGGACATTTAATATATTTGGATTTTTACATACTCAATACATATTTACTTATTCAGAATCAACATAACATCTCTTCGATTCTCCCTAAATATTCATCAAAACGCCACACTCGTGTCTTCAACGGAAATCGCACAATTTACTATTCTCCCACCTTCACAGCAAAACAAATATTTTATGAATGAGCATTTTGTTGTCTGAATGAACTTAGGACATCGTCACGGATTTATAATTTTTTTTTTATTATCTCTACTTCGAAAAATGTATTCCTATAGACACATTTCATAAATTCTCTCCAAATATGAGTTTTTTTATTTGAATCGTCAAACTTCAATTAACCCCAAATTTGTATTTAATTTATATATGGACTGGTCAAACTTTAACCTTCAATATCTTATAACGAGTAAGTTTTAAAGATATTTTTCAGATACAGTGGGTAAACCAAGGATCAAGGAACAAAATGAAGAGTCCAAGGCGGGGGAGCTTCCGTTTCAAATTTAACATTTTTTTCCAAAATAAAAATAGATTGAATTTTTTAACCCTAGTATATATTATACCTAAATGGACCGGAAAAGAGTATAACAACTTTTTGAAAATCTGCTCAAACGACCTTATAGACAACTTGAAGTTTTGTTTAGAAAGGTTTGCTTCATCCCTACTCTTTGATCCTTACCTAACAATTTGGATGTGTTGGATTACTGTTTTCTCATAATTCACTTCATCTATTTGTCGAAGATCGCTGAACGCATTGCCTCGCACAACTCCTTTCTAAGCAGATAAATGAAGTCAAAAAATTCTACATTAGCTCATCATAGCTGAGGCGCTTGCACTTTGCGTGAGTTCGCATCTACAAGCGATTTGTAAATGTTTGACTTGGCCACGTTCGAACAACTTTTGTCTTATATAGGTATGTTAAGTTTAAATATTCTATATGCACGATCGAAGAAAGACTTGGGCAGCTATAGTATTAGGCGACGGACCTACATATGTAAGTAGGATGCTAGACATGAAAAACGATCGTCAGTCAAGCAATCGAAAAAGCATAAAACGCAGAGAAAATCAATATTTGCATTTGTTGCTGCCGCCACTTTGCCGAAGTGACTTTTCGAGCACGAAAAAGTCGATAAAACTGTGGCTGTATAAAAGAACAGCTTTAGTGTATATACTTAATAAAAGTGTGCGACAGGTCGAGTTTTGGTTTTTTGTGCTATTCTGGTTTGACCAATTAATTTTTGTATCGAAGTATTGCTTAATCCCCTACAAAAAAAATTCTAATAACTCAGGGGACATTTAAAGCTAGCTCAAACTTGCACATTATTGTGCTAAAATTGAAGGGGCTACAAAAATGCGTACTCAGATTTTTACTTTAAAAAAACACATATATGTTACGACTAAACCGGAATCCTTGAACGGGTTTTCAAAAATTACCCAAAATTGTTAATCGAACTAATTTCGACTTAAATTCTTTTGACTTTTAACAACAGCTATGAGTTATGTACGCGCCACTTTTTGCTACTCAGTTGTTGGGAGTGTGATATTTCGTGTTTTCCTGTTTTTTAGTCGTTTAGTTTTTAATTTTTTTTTTTTTTGTGTGAAAATGTTTGCTTATGAACGGATTGAATCGTATCGCATGTATGTGTTAAAAAATTCCTACTCTCGAAAGACGCAATCACTTTTGGCGTTATTGGTGTTCGAGCGATGGATTGCCTAACTCTTTTCTTTTATGACTTGATGGATTTCAGTTTTGTTGGTTCTTTTGTTGTTATACCCTGTAGTGTTAGCTTCAATATTATAAGAATTGCATTCACTTGGTGGTTATGATTGCTTAGAATACATACTATTTCGAAAAGGGAATATGAAGTAAAAAAAATGATAGATGGTGCGTGAGTCGCTCTATTTGCAAAAATAGCATTAGTTGTCTGATTTAGCTGAAATGTATTACCACCATAATCGGTTTAAGGGCTTACCGAGGTCTTGTTTCGCAGCGTCTGTCCAAGCGGGTGTCTGTCTTGTAGCAAGCGGCTCGCTATATAAATGTGTGAATATTTTGATTCAAACCCCCGGAGACGGGTTTTGCGCTGGGTTTAGGATGCGCCACGTAAAAAACTTACTCCAATGAAAAAGAAAACAAAGCCTCGGATGTTGACGACCCGGCAAAATGAACTAAGGACAATGAGAAGGATATTAAGGCATGTACCTGGAATGTCAGGACCCTTTCCAGGGAAGGTACTGCTGCCCGACTGGTTGATGTCCTCGTTAACGCAAAGGCTGGCATCACCGACCTGCAGGAAATGCGACGAACGGGACAAGGAAAGACGACCATCGGACCTTGTGACGCATACAACAGTGGCCAGACATGCGGCAAATCGCGTGGTGTACGATTCGTGGTGGTCGCCAAGTACTAGAGTTCACCCCTGTGGACGAGCATCTCGCTGCTATCCGCATCAAGGCGGGGTTTTTGAACATATGCGCCGACTGAGGAGAAGGACGACGCAGAGAAGGACTCCTTCAATGATAAACTTGAACAGACCTATGATCGCTGCCCACCAATATGATATAAAAATATTGCTAGGCGACTTTAATGCCAAGGTCGGCAAGGAAGAAGTCTTTGGTCCTACAGTTGGAATTTAGTCTCCACGATATAACATTCCCCAAGCATAAGGCTGAATGACTTCGCCGCTGCTCGCAATAAGGTCATCAGTAGTACCAGGTTCCCCCCATTCAAAGAATAAGAAAGCAGATTGATCATGTCATGATCGACAGCAGACACAGCTCCGACGTTCTAGACGTGCGTACCCTACGTGGTCCCAATATCGACTCGGACCATTATCTTGTTGCAGCCAAAGAACGCACAGTAAGAGAAAGAAAGTTTGAAGTCGAGAAGCTGCGCACGACACAGACAGCCGATAACTCCTTCACTCGACCCTCACACCTGCTATCGAAGAGCAATTCTCGACCTATCGATGTAACCGAGCAATGGAAGCATATCTCTCACTCACAAAAAAGACGCTGCATACAGGGAACAGGTGCAATCCGCAGTGTATGGCAACGCCATCGTGAGGCAAAGAAGGAAGAGAGACGCCTATTCAGAAAAAAAAGAAACGTCAGGCCGAAAGGAGTAAGTGTGAGGAGCTTGAGATGCTGGCTGACAGAAATGATGCCCGAAAATTCTATGAAAAGATCCAGCGGATGAGGGAAGGTTTTAAGACCGGGGCAAGTTCCTGTACGGACAATAATGGCGACCTGGTAACCCACGTACAGAGTGTACTTAAATTGTGGAGGGAGCACTTCTCGTCACTGCTAAATGGCAAGGCAGACGTCGAACCCGATACCCCAATCCCTGACGAAAGTCGTCCCACCACCTGACTTAGAAGTGGGAAGTGAGAATAGCTATATCCCGGCTCAATAACTACAAATCGCCTAGAAAAGACGGACTATCCGCCGAGCTGTTAAAACACGGCGGAATATGGTCAGACGAGTGCATGCCTCCGGATTGGAATTTAAGTGTGCTCTGCCCAATCCACACGAAAGGCGATCCCGCTAACCGCACCAACTACCGCGGAATCAGTCTTCTTAATATCGCATATAAGGTTATTTCTAGTGTACTGTGTGAAAGACTGAAGCACATCGTAGACAAACTGATTGGACCTCATCAGTGTGGCTTTAGACCTGGTAAGTCTACCATCGACCAGATTTTTACGATACACCAAATCCTGGAGAACACCCATGATAAAAGAATCGACACACACCATCTCTTTGTCGATTTTAAAGCCGCTTTTGGCACCGCAAAAGGAGTTGCCTGTATGCCGCCATTTCTGAGGAAAATGTTACTTATGTTAAGAAAGCCATGTCTTTGGAGCCAAATAAGGCAAACTTTCCTTGAAATAAGGAAACTCTTTTTTGAGTGTGGCGTGCTTTGATACGAAACGGCCAAAATTGCCTAGGCGGTTAAGCCTCAATAAATGACGCAAGCCAAGATTAGACTTTGACAACAGATGTCAGGGAACTTGCTTTTCATTTCACACACAAGTCCTCGGTAATTTTGTTTGATTCCTTGAAGTTTGAAATCTTGATCCCTCTACTTCAATAACCTCAAACACAAAACGTTCACTGTAGAGAAGCGATGAACTATATCCCACTGCGGGTGAAAGGTATTAATCGTCGGCAACTCTGTTTAAAGACAGACAGATCAATTTTTTCCATAACTACTTAAATCGCCTCAAACACAGAATGTCACTACTGGTTATATAATATTCGGTTCTACCTCAACAGATAGGTACTTTCGCACTTTTGTGTTGCTATTGATGATTATTTGATGCTATTTTTTTTTTTTTTTTTGTTATTTAAACTTATTTTTCGTATCACTGTGACTGCTAATGCTGGTTGTATCTTCGTTCTCTTTGTTGTACGAGTTGCTACCTTTTTCGCTTCTATTTATTTACTAATATTGTTTCTTCTCAAGCAACACCTTCGCTATTCGTACCAGATTTATTGTTGTTGTTATTTATTTATTTTTATCATCAGTAGAGTCAGCAGCAGGCGCGGCAAAAACGGTGAGCAATGATGGGTTTGCATTGATGGCATTTGGCGTGTTGCTATACCATTTTCCTCCCCTATATACTTATTTAACTGGTTTTTGTTTGTTTGTACGAGCCATCTAGTGTGTCCATCCAGCCATCGTTAAATCCGCCCGTCTTCTCATCAAATCCACGACTCCAACACAGACAGTGCGAGTGTTTTTGTATGTCTTGTCAGTCTACCTACCTCACCTGCTTCGTTGGCTGACTTATATTTTTTAACTTTCATGTTCACATAGTGTTGTCATTATTGTTGTTGTTGTTTGAATTTCATGTGTTTGTATTTGTGCAACGAAAAAATGTTGGCGTTCATTTGTTGTTTGTTGTTTTGCTTTTACTGCTGTTGCTACTGTTGTTGTTGTTCTTGTTGTAGTTTGCCTTTTTTATAGTTACTTTTTTTTTGTTACGTTTCGTTTGTTACTGTTTTTGGCATCTTTTGAATGACAGGTTGTTGAAAAATTCAATTTACTTGATCGTTTCAGTGTTGCGCGATACGCGATTCCGTTTGCGACGGTTGTTACTTTAACGGATTTTTCCACCATTAAAATAATCAAATCGCGCTGCGTGTGATTGTGTGTGTGTTTTTGAATGTGTTAAAGCTCTAGAAGTGAAAAAAGTTTATATGTACATACATAAGTATTTCCTTATATACTCACTCACTTATGCACATAGGCACTTATTTTTTGGTATTTCCGAAAATTGCTACGCTTGGCAGACGCCAGTAAAAGGATTTAGTGATTAAACAGAAAATTGTGACAGTGTTACGTTTATGGATGACTAAGCTTTTAATTTATTAAAATATTGTCTATATGCATTTACATATAGTAATCAATTAAGTTCAAAAAACTTTCAAATAAACGGTCACCTTTACAGCGGACACATTTTGTGGTTTACTCAACGGTTAGTAATTTACTAAAGCACTTTAAGTTCTCATCTCAAAAATTATCATCTTTATTGTTTTGCTGCAGTTTTTGAAAATGGCCGATCAAATTCATTACAGAACGTCCTGCGCTCACCAAATGTATTGCCCATATTTTCAAACAGATACCTCTATGATGGATCGCGTGCCGCTCGGAGTGCATATCAGAGTGTATGATGTGGGGTTGACTGCAAATAAGGTTAAGACTTCTCCCAGCTAATCCACTCGGAGGTATAAGATTCCGAGTTGGACTAGCCAAAAGCTACCCAATTGAAAAAGAAAGGATTAAGAATCACTTACAGAAGCTTCTCTCCGGCTCATAGAAGGCTTAACCATCTCTATGAACTCGTTAATTATATGTTATATGAAATAAGCCAAACTCAAGACCTGGTTTTTGTTGCTTCCGCCGGAATGGCTTCTAGAGGGGGTTCGCGTGAGGTACTCCATGTATTGTCGGTGTTTTTGCAAACCAACGTAATGGACAAATGCAAAACCACGTAAGGGACTGTTTGGGCTTCTGGGTACCCGCATCCAATCATTAGTAACAAACCAGTCGGGGTTTGTGCAATAGAATGTCAAAAAATCGACATTTGAATTTGGTACAAAAGTTAAGCAGTTTTTTGTCTCTCCTATAACATTTGAGTGAGTGCACTTACGTGGTTTTGCATTTCTTTGTTATATTGTTTTGCATAAACAACGACGATATGTATCATTGTATAAATTTTTGCTTAACACCTTACCACCTCGCTTCTCTGAGAAGGAGCTCAGGAAGCGCTATCTGTCAACCGCTGCGGGAAAGTGACTTGCTCTAGCTATGGAACTGTGTTGTCTTAAGGGAAACTTTTGGATTTTTTTCTACTGGGTAGAAATTGTAATCCGCTGGAGAAATAAATCATAAAATATTCAAGAATGATTCGGGATAGTAAGATTCCGTGAAAACCCAATTTAGCGAGACGGAAACCAATCTGGGTCAACTACGTTATAAAATAGCTAGTTAGAGATTCTCAGCTAACCAAGTCAACCGCTCTACTGATCAATTATAGCCCATTCAATGCATGTAGATATCGAACATTTGCTTGTCATTCGAAATCCTTCAGCTTCTTAGAACTAAGTACTTACTGTGTAAGGTCTGCATGGAACCAGGAATTCGCCTCTCTCTGTATATTCCTCTGGACTCAATTGGAAAATTTGAAACCAGGAATGTGGAATCAGATTCTTGGGACTGATAGGCATCTCTTGATACCTCCCACAGATAGCCGAAGTTAATAATATTTACAATTTACTAACACTGTACAACAGCTAAAAAATCCCAGAGAGTTTCTGGTAGGTTTCTAAGGCTTTTGGATGTGCTGAATCCGAATCTCAAGTCTAATTTTTGGATCACCCCAGGTTTTTTTTCTGCATAGGGTAGTTTGTTCAGAGATCGGTAGTAGTAACAACATTTTGTTAAAAAAAATGTTTAATTTTTTTTTATAACTTACTATACCTTAATTTAATGTACTATGGAACATCTGCCGCTTAATATAAAAACGAAAATTTAATTTTGGTTCGTTGACTCCAGAAAAATTCTTAAATTGATAAAAAAATTATTTTTTTTACAACCCCCGATCTCTGTACAAATCACCCACTGTATAGAAAACCTTGGGCAACCCGGAAAATCTGACTTCAGATTCGGAGTTAGCACACCCAAAAGCTTCACAAACCGTTGAGAAACCTCCCCCTCACCCTCTGCACCCGGCCCTCTGCGGTCTACCAATATTTTTAGTAAAAAAAATGCTGTCGATGAAAGCTTATGGGGCTTAACCCCTAAAAGCCTCCCTTTCGCACGGTATCAAGTGTTAGAATATTTGTTTGCCCTAACTACATATCGTCGCTCGCCTGCCAGAAGCATGAATGTGCCGTTAATAGGCTCACGTGATCAACCTCTCGTTTTTCTACGATTCAGGAAAATCCTGGGTTTCCAAAGTACAAAGAACCGGAAAAATGTACCAGAAAAACGAATGTGCTACACATTCATGTTTCTGGCGCAACAAAAATGTTTAAAAACTGAATTTTGAAATTTTTTTAAATTTTCGTTTTGCCAGAAACATGAATGTGTAGAAAAATTGATACGTATACGACATGGTGTCTGTTGTTGAGTGGCAACACATTCCTGTTTCTGGCAAAACAATAATTTTAAAATATTTAAAAATACAGTTTTTAAACATTTTCGTTTCTTCAAAAACATTCATGTTTCTGGCAAAGTGAAAAGAATGTAAAAAATTTTCTTTGCAAATTTTTAAAAGATGAATGTGCCGAAATTCAAGAAATTTAAAGAATATTAACACTATATCAGTGGAAAGAGTATAATGAGAATATGACCTGCAAAAACATACATATTTATGTCTAAAACTAAAATTTAAAATTTTGCGAGAGGAATAAACTTTCAAATACGATTTCATAAAATTTTAGTTTTGGCATAGTCATGATTCTGGCAGTATCAGTATTAACAATTTTTCAAGAACACCGAGTCGTTTGGTTATATTTAAAAAATTAGGGGTCTATCAGCTATTCTGGCGGAGCTCCCACTGGCAGAAAATGTATTACCTTGATCAACTGAGAATTCAATCGATTTAATGGGAGTTTGGCAAGGAATTTCGAGTTTGTCCATGTGATTTCAGTACACTTTATTACAATTATTCAGACGGGAGCTCCGCCGTAATAGTTGATAGACCCCTAAGTTGTTCAGGAACAAAAATTGCTTGCACTAAATGGAGTTATTTCAAGGAGTTTTTTTTCGCCTTTTCTTTTTATAAAATTTTACCTGCTATTTATCGCACATTTTGTAAAAAGATGTGAACCAAAACTTTTGGGAATTTATGATAAATGGAAATAACCGAATTATGAGATTGTGCTCCAAATTGCAAAATGATCAAATGTACGTAAATTGCGTCCATGGATAACTTTTAATTTAATTTTGTTAATAAAGTTCTATGAAAAAAATTCAGTTTTGAATGCCTTTTCCACCAAAAATACAAATACAATAGAACGTGCGATATATATTCATTAAATAAATTTTAGTTTAATTAAAATGTGTAATTACTCACCAATATGTATTTTTCTCTTTTATTTACAGGCCCAAAAGATTGTGATTTACCCAAAGCCGCAATCACGGCACTACACGCCGGCGTCAATAGCTTCGGCCAATTGCCGCCAAACGGACAAAATCCGGGCGACACGGTGTTGAACGGCGGCGTGGGTGGTGGTGGCGGCGGCGGCGGTGGTGCGGCCAGGTTGCATGTTACCGGCGGCCTATGCGATACGCCAAATCCCCATCATAACAATAACAACAATAATACGAATAACAACAACATGCAACAGCAGGATCAGGTGAGCATGCAAACGACAAATGCAAAAAACGAAATTCAAATCAAAGGCAGAAAAAAACATAAAGTTATCAAATGAAATTGAAAATCATATCAGCAATTCGATTCTTCAACACCATTCACCATCCAATCAACATTTATCTTTGATACATTTTTATGAATTTCGTGCATTACCTATACCTTATTACATAACTGTTTGTTAATTCATATTCTCGATGTTTTTCTTTTCTTTTCTTTGCATTTCCTTGCCGTTACAAAAAAAAAAAACACGAAAACCGAAATCTGGCATTTCTGAATAACTAATTTCGAAAACATGAAATTCATTCTTTATTTGCATTTGTTTGTGTGTATGAAATAATTGCAAATGTTTATTGGTAAATGAATGGAAAATGCGCGAAAAATTTGAATTCATTCATTCAAACGAAAATCAAAATTGAAAAAGTAAGTGCATTTGTTTTCTTCTATGTATTTATATGTATATATGTATGCATGAACTTAAGGGTTAAATATGTTTATTATTTGTTGATATCTTAAGGATTCGTAATTCAGTAATCTCCAGTCTGATGGATGAAATTTTTCTTCCCTTCTTAACCAGTTTCAATGACCAAAGGAGGTGTGGTGACACTGACGTTGTTTTTTGAGAATCAGTGGTATCCCTACATTATGTTCATATACATATGTATGTGATTAGATTTTAGACTGGTGGCAACTCTGTAAAAAGCCCTTAAGTGGCAACTTTGCGTTTGTCTCTCGATTTTTAAATTAAAATAAAGGTCGCCACCCTGTATAAACTTCCTATTGGACGCACTTAAATAGAAGAATGTAATTTTGAAAGTGTGATCAGTTTTTTTTTTAGTTTTTCGTTTATTTTATTTTTTTATTTTATTTTATTTTATTTTATTTTATTTTATTTTATTATATTTTATTTTATTTTATTTTATTTTATTTTATTTTGTTTTATTTCATTTTATTTTATTTTATTTTATTTTATTTTATTTTATTTTATTTTATTTTATTTTATTTTATTTTATTTCATTTCATTTCACTTTATTTTATTTTATTTTATTTTATTTTATTTTATTTTATTTTATTTTATTTTATTTTATTTTATTTTATTTTATTTTATTTTATTTTATTTTATTTCATTTCATTTCATTTTATTTTATTTTATTTTATTTTACTTTATTTTATTTTATATTATTTTATTTTATTTTGTTTTATTTTATATTATTTTATTTTATTTTATTTTATTTTATTTTATTTTATTTTATTTTATTTTATTTCATTTCATTTCACTTTATTTTATTTTATTTTATTTTATTTTATTTTATTTTACTTTATTTTATTTTATTTTATTTTATTTTATTTTATTTTATTTCATTTCATTTCACTTTATTTTATTTTATTTTATTTTATTTTATTTTATTTTATTTTATTTTATTTTATTTTATTTTATTTTATTTTATTTTATTTTATTTTATTTTATTTTATTTTATTTTATTTCATTTCATTTCATTTTATTTTATTTTATTTTATTTTACTTTATTTTATTTTATATTATTTTATTTTATTTTGTTTTATTTTATTTTATTTTATTTTGTTTTATTTTATTTTATTTTATTTTATTTTATTTTATTTTATTTTATTTTATTTTATTTTATTTTATTTTATTTTATTTTATTTTATTTTATTTCATTTCATTTCATTTTATTTTATTTTATTTTATTTTATTTTATTTTATTTTATTTTATTTTATTTTATTTTATTTTATTTTATTTTATTTTATTTTATTTTATTTTATTTTATTTTATTTTATTTTATTTTATTTTATTTTATTTTATTTTATTTTATTTTATTTTATTTTTTTTTATTTTATTTCATTTCATTTTATTTTATTTTATTTTATCTTATTTTATTTCATTTCATATTATTTTATTTTATTTTGTTTTATGTCATTTTATTTTATTTTTTTATTTTATTTTATTTTATTTTATTTTTATTTTATTTTATTTTATTTTATTTTATTTTATTTTATTGTTTTTTTTCGTTTTTTTTTTATTTATTTTATATTATTTTATTTTATTTTGTTTTATTTTTTTTATTTTATATTATTTTGAATTATTTTTTTTAATTTTATTTTATTTTTTTTTTTTATTTAATCCATTTTTCTATTTTATTTTATGTATTTAGTTTTACTTTATATTATTATTAAATTTCGTTCTATTTTATATTTCAATTTTATTTGATTTTTTTTTAAATTTTTTTTTATTTTGTTTAATTTTATCCTATTTAATTTGGTTTTTTTTTAAGGGTTATTTTTGAGGACCTTCTTGCACTTTTTCTACAGGATATTTATGGTTAAATATGTATTAATAAGTTCATTTTAAGATCTTATCGTACAATCAATAAAATGTGAAATGGCTTACGTTCAACAGCGTTTCTATCTTTTACAGCATTCGGATAAAAACAACAAACAGAAGCGACATCGCACCCGTTTTACACCCGCACAGTTGAATGAATTGGAACGCTGCTTCTCAAAAACTCACTATCCGGATATATTTATGCGTGAGGAGATTGCGATGCGTATTGGTTTGACAGAATCGCGTGTGCAGGTGAGTTTACAAACATTACTAACTACAATGCCCATATACAGTGACTGCAAAAAGAGCAGTCAAATTTTTTTCTATCACCATTTGCGATTAAACTTGACAGCGTTGCAATTTCAAAATGTTGCGGTTTCGGTACGAACAACTGTCAAACGAAATTGATTGCGGTTTGAAGTCGATAGCAACAGCTGTAATGGTTTAGAACATGGGTCGGCAGATTTGTAAATGCAGGTGTATAAGTGAGAACGCTTATACACGCGCTGTGATCGTCCGAACTATATTTTTAACATTCGCTGACCAAACAAGCGCCACCCCCACGCGATGTGGTTTCACCCCTTGCCCAGCGACGACTAAATCATTTGGTAAACAAAGAGCACAACGTGTCTGTGTGATGAATCCAACTTGTTTGACTGATCTTAAGATCTATGGGGCGCCGATGCTTGGTTTAGAATAATAATTGTTATTGCTGTGATTTTGGTATTGTTTTTGGCCAGATTTAAGCCATGCTATTGACAGGGTTTTTAGTGAAATGTTAGTGTTTTACAGTTATTTGATTGGTATGTAAAAATACGCCAGTTTTGTTTGGATAGTCATTTGCTGCTGCTGCTTTCGTAGCATTGATCGGTGAGGTTCTTTGGTATGTTTGGCTTGTCGGACATGACATTTCTTCCATGCTCAATATTTGGTTTATTATGGCCTTTGTCGCATTCGACCGCATGTTTATTCTTTACTCCTAGCTGTGGGTAAAAAATATGTATTTGAAATTGGTTTAAATTTCGAAGTTATGGAGAAAATGTAGAATATTTTTGTAAGTTTAGTGATATAATCACATAGAGCTCATTCTAGGTTTCACCTTGGTGTTGGATATCCATCACTACTAATCCACAAGCAGTAATACCCTTGAACTATCCGAAATGGAGTCTATAAATCTTTCGAAAAACTTTTCTCTCGAATACTTCTTCAGATGGTGTCATATTCCTTGATATGACTAAGGACTTATGGGACGGGATCTTTGTTTCCAGAAAAAATTTCAAAGATATTAGAATGCACAGAGGAAAAACCACATCGCTGGTGGTCGCAAAGAAAGTTATGACCCCAAAAAAGTCCCGAAAACAATTCCGCAATGATCCCAAAAAAAGTGGCTCCAAAACAGTCCCGATATGGGTTTGAAAAAGTCCCGCGGTTACTCGAAAAAGTCCAGAAATGGCCCCAAAATCAGTCCTGAAATGATGGCAAAATAGTCTCAAAAAAATCCCGAAATAATCCAGAAAATATCCAGAAATGATCACGAAAATTTTCTTAAATTCCCTAAAACAGTCTAGGAATAATCCCAAACTGAACCCGGAAAAGTTTATAAGTTATCCCGGAATACCACGAAATAGCCCCAAAGACAGTCCCTAATGAGAAGGAGAGATATTACAGTTTTTGCGGCAAGAAAACCGTTTGCTTTCTAGATAAAAATATACATGTTTTCTTTGCTGGACCTAAAAGTTCTATAATCACAGCAGTCCAGCCCAGCTAGCATTAATCTGCCAAGGATAAGATTGCACATTTAAGTAACTAGCATCCTGTAACATTTTGCTTTTAAATTTCAAAGTTGTGTTGCACTTGCCATATTCCGTTTGAAATTTTTTTATATTACGCCTAAAAGTATGCTTTATTGCAAGGCATAAAGTTACATTTGGCTTAAAAGCAGTTACTTTTGCCACAAGGCTTTAGCAATAAAACTCAAAGGACAATAAAGAACAAACAAAAAACAACAAAGAAGAGACAGAAAGTGTGCGTTTAGTGCACAAAACATAGCGAAAAGTAAAAAAAAACACTCACACTCATACACCAAGGAAGAGAAATATGGACGTTTTGCTCAAGTAAATGTTAGCTCCTTTTTCACGCGCATTCTGGTACAAAATCAAAAGTTACGATGGGCTCAACAGTTACTTTTTGTATTCCAGCGTACACAGTTGTTGTTAGCACAAATCCTTCTGCTTGCAGTCTTGCTGAAAATACGCTCAACGCCAAGGAAGGCCAAGTAAGCACGTTGAATATTTAAAAGCATTGCACTCAGTTGATGTCGAAAGAGGGGGGAAGGGGTGCGTGCGAGTGAAAAAAAAAATGCCAAGGGTAGGTTTGTTTAGTTGTTGTTATTTGCCTTCTTGTTTATGCGACAATCGAATTTACTGCTTCATTAAATTCTGTGTGCTTCCTGTTGCCTGCTGCTTAAAGTATACTTTTGTGTGTATTCTTGGTGTGAATAGTGTGTTTGCACGCATCTAAATCTGACAAAGGATATTAATGGACCGAGTAAAAGCAGTTTGGCTTGTATACAGAAAAGTGTAGAGGTTTTCGTGTGTGTGTGTGTGTAATAAAGTATATGGTTCTTTGAAAGCCGGTGACACTTTGCGGCTCAAAATGAATGTGACAAAAGTTTCCTTTCAAACTTTATTTGTTAGTTTATTATTTTTGTTGTTGTTGCTACCACATATAATATTACTTACACATTGAAAGAGTGACAATTTTGCAAAAGTAGCCTTGGCCAAACAGGTGGCTAATTGTGTCTTATCTCAGTCGAAACTATGCTAAACTAAGCCAAACACATAAAGCAATTAAGTGGGAACACCTACGGCGCAGGCTGTGCAGACTTTTATACCAAAAACTTTTTGAGGAAATTGATATTAGTGCTTAGTTTAGTGTGCTTATTAGTCACAGCCTTTTTCCACTCTAATTTTATTGCAACTCTGAAGTCATTGGAAAGAGAGAAGACTTACTTCAACTCAGCTATTGCCTACTTTCAGGCGTTGACACTTTTTATGCAAAATAAGCGTTCTTCTTTCAGGTTTCTTGTCGGGTTTCCTTTTAGTTCCTGTTATGGGTTCTGCTCTTTCATTTATTACTAGTAACTTATTCATTTTTGTTAGATTTTTGAACTTTATTTCATTACATTTTTTTATTTTTTTTTTTTCATTTCCAATTTTTTTGAATCATTTTTATCATTTCATTTCATTTTATTTTATTAATTTAAATTTTGTTTTATTTAATTTCATTTTATGCCATTTCATTTCAATTCGTTTTATTTTATTTTGTTTTATTTTATATTATTTTATTAAATTTTTTTTATTTTTTTTTATTTTCTTTTATTTAATTTTATTTTATAGTACCTGGGTGACCAAGCTTGTTCGGCGCTATCAATTTTCCGCTAACTTTACTTACCCGATTATCCCAAAATGACCCTAAAATAATCCCAAAATAATCCTAAAATGATCCCAAAAAATGTTCCCAAAATGATCCGAAATTGCACCAAAAACGACCCAAGAATGATCCCGAAATAGCCCTAAAATAACACTTTAAATGTACCCTCAAATGTTCCCAAAACGACCCAAAAATTATCCCAAAATGATCCAAAAATGATCCTAAAATGATCCCAAAATGGCTCCAAAATTATCCGAAAATGAACCCAAAATTGTCCCAAATTAATCCAAATAATCCAAAAATAATCTAAATATGATCCCATATATAATACAAATACAATACGGTAAAATGGTAACCAAATCTAGCCCCATAATTAAAAAAATAATTGAGATATGTGGCAACCTTGTAAACCTCCCAAGTGGAAAACACCCAAGTGGATAGTCTTAGAATCAATCATACTATCTCTATGCCAAATTTCATCCAAATCGGTCAAGCGGTCCCCGAGATAGTCCGGATATACAAATATACTGCGGTAAGGTGGCAACTCTAGGTGGCAACCCTACTTGAATTTTAGTTTATTTTATTTTGATTTATTTTATTTTATTTTATTTTATTTTATTTTTTTATTTTATTTTATTTTATTTTATTTTATTTTATTTTATTTTATTTTATTTTATTTTATTTTATTTTATTTTATTTTATTTTATTTTATTTTATTTTATTTTATTTTATTTTATTTTATTTTATTTTATTTTATTTTATTTTATTTTATTTTATTCTATTTTATTTTATTTTATTTTATTTTATTTTATTTTATTTTATTTTGTTTTATTCTATTTTATTTTATTTTATTTTGTTTTATTTAATTTTTTATTTCATTTTATTTTAGTTTATTTTATTCTATTTCTTCTAGTTTAATTTAATTTAATTTTATTGTATTATATGTAGAGATCGGAAAAATATGTCAAATCAAACGCTTTAAAATTATTTTGAAATATATTTGAAAAAAATAAAAAAATTGTAAACAGTGGCAACTATGTTAACATAATTTTAGGCGTTTGATTTTGAAACTTTCTAAATTTATAAAAAACAAAATTATAATACCCTTGTACTAGTACGCTGGGTATAAAAAAATTGACAAATTGTGGAAATTATATTAGCATAACTTTAGGCTTTGATTTTGACATATTTTCCGAACTCTATTTATTTGGTTCTCTTCCGATTGGCCGCAGTTTACGGAAATGTTGCCTACTTGTAGGCGCACAAGCCTATTTTTTTCTACCTCTCAACGAAAACCGATTTTGTGCTTCCACGTTGCACGTTTCCTTTTAACCCATTGGGTTTAGACTTCGATTCACGCGTGATAAATTGTTTTAATAATTGTGAATTAGCTGTTTTTGTTCGATCGAAGACAAAGCGACAGGGTATCCTTCCAAGTTAAGCGACCATGTGGCAGAGTTAAATGGAGAATGATACTACTTTGCCAAAGGAATTGTTTGGGTTGGTGGTGTTAATGTGTGTCGCAGGCGTGCTTTACTTGGCTATGTATTTAGGCAGTATATTTGTTGGGCTTTGTTAGCCCAACGGGGGATGAGATGTATTGTCATTGCGTACGAACCAAACAAAAAAGCTGTTTGATTTTCGAATTATAACGTCAGTTTGTCAGATTTATTTTGGAATTTGGGAACGCTGGTTTTATGGAGGAATGAGATGCGCGTGTGTGTGCTTGTGTGATGTATCGGTTGTAGGCTTATGCGTTGTATTGCTAATAAAATTAGCATATAAATTAACTTTGTCAGCATGCAGGCTATTACTTATGTGCTTTGCGTTATTGTTGTTGTTGCCATCATTATTGGGTTTAATGTTGTTGTAATTTTATTGCTTTTGTGGCCAATTTTTCATGTGGTCTCATGTTGTTTCTTTGTTCTTATTGTTGTTTTTTGTTGTCATTATTAATGTGCCATTTGGTAGGATATTATCGGCAGCTATGATTACATAATGATTAACACATTTTACGTGTTAAGCCCTTTCGTTATTTAGATATTTCGTTGAATTTTTCTTTGCTTTGATTTTTAACCGGAAATTGTAAGTAGAATAGGTGAATCTCAATATGTGTGAATGCCCGGTTGCTTCTCTCACACATACATATGTACATATGTGTGGGCTGATCAATATGTTTTGAGATTATATGTAGCCGCCTAGACCTACTCGCATGTTTAGTATGCACACCCACGTAAGGTCCTAAATCAATCGGCTTGGATTTGTAGCTAATGATGGGATAAAGACAAGATATTAAGAAAGTACAGTTTCGTGCATAACATCTTAGGTGAAAATCAAGTTCGTGCTCTACACGATATGCATACATAATTTTAAATACGATACCACATGTGCTTTCATACATATATGTGTTTTTTTGGTGAAATACAAGTGCGTGAAGTCTCTTACACACTGAAGAAGTTTCGTTGGACCAACACCCTAAACTTGTTAAACATTTACTTTTAGAACTAGAAAATACTTATTTTGTTTAACTTAATTTAATTTTATTATATTTTGTTTTATTTTATTTATTTTATTTTATTTATTTTATTTTATTTTTTTTATTTTATTTTTTTTTTATTTTATTTTATTTTATTTTATTTTATTTTATTTTATTTTATTTTATTTTATTTTATTTTATTTTATTTTATTTTATTTTATTTTATTTTATTTTATTTTATTTTATTTTATTTTATTTTATTTTAATTTATTTTATTTTATTTTATTTTATTTTATTGCAATTTATTTAATTTAATTTTATTTTATTTTATTTTAATTTATTTTATTATTTATTTTATTATTGCAATTTATTTAATTTAATTTAATTTTATTTTATTTTTTAGTTTTATTTTATTTAATTTTATTTTATTTTATTTTTTTAGTTTTATTTTATTTTATTTTATTTTATGAAAATGCGTTTTTTGAGAATTTTTTATAATTTTATTTTATCATATTTAATTATTTTTTATATAATACTTTTTTATTCTATTAAATTTTGTTTATTATATTTTATATATTTTTTTATTTTACTATATTTTGTTTTATTTTATTTTATTGTAGTGAGTAATCATTCTCTATTAATTAATTTTAACATTAAAATCACATTTTCCCGCCAGTACTGCACACGCCTCACTCCTAAAATGCCATCTTTGTGCCACGTGGAACTCAGTGATCTATTACTGCTCTATTGCCAGCTTAGCCGTCGGTTCAACGTATGTCAACACAGCTGGACTCATAAAAACCCAAAACAGTTTCCAAATTGACTTATCATCATTTCCATGAATCTAAAGTTTAATAACTCAACAACGCTTAGAGATTATCGACCCAAGGAAATTGTGTCGACGTTTGTTGTTTTTATGTTTATTATGTGGTTGTTTTACATTTATTTTGTTGTTTATCAAACGTTCAAACTTGTTGTTGTAGCAAAGTAGCACGTGCCTATAAACAATTGAGCGTAAAATGAATTTTTCATGATTAATTTGCCGACGACAAGCGCTGGGCGTGCAATTTTTTTCTTTCTTGGTTGGATTTGCCCTTTTGGCCTTGCCTTTGGCCTCTCTGGTGGTATACGAGTTACATATGTATAAATGCTGTCTGTGAACGACTGCGTGTGAGTGGGTGTGTGATGTCGAACAGATTGCATGTGAATAATTGTTTTTTGGGTGTGTTGGCAACTTGCTTGTTTACTGTCGAAATGGAGGTGTGAAATTTACGAAATTAAGTATGTTTCTAAATTGTTTAAAGATGTGGCATGTGCACAAATGTCTAGCTTTCAGAAAAAGCGATGAGTAGACTTTTCAGTGTGTAGTCGAATGATGAATCCGAGCAAAGAATTTGGAGCCTTCAAAGAAGAGAACAGAAGTCCTTATTGTGAACATATTTAGGAATGCGAAAGAAAAAAATAAAATAATCCATAATAAATTAAAAAAAAAATCAATAAAATAAAATGGAACAAATTAAATTAAGAATATAGAAAATAAATAAAATAAATCAAACAATCAAATAAAACAAAGAAAATAAAACAGAATAGATAAAATAAAAAATATAATATAATAAAATAAAATGAAAAAAAAATGAAAAAAAAAAAAATAAATTTAAATATAATATAATAAAATAAAATGAAAAAAAAAAATGAAAAAAAAAAAATAAATTTAAATAAAATAAAATTTAACTAAAGAAAATAAAGTAAAATAAAAAAAATAAAATTAGTTTAACAAAATAAAATAAAACAAATTTAAATAAAATAAAAAAATAAATAAAAAATAAGAAAAAAATAAATTAAAATAAAAACATAAAATAAAAAATAAAAAATTTAAATAAAATAAAATAAGATAAATAAAAAATAAAATAAAACAAATTTAAATAACATAAAAAAGAAATAAAATAAAATAAAAAAATAAAATAAATCAAAATAATTTAAATTAAATAAAATAAAAAAATCAAATAAAATTAAATTAAATAAAAATAAAATAAAATCAAGAAAACAAAAAATAAATAAAATAAAATAAATAAAATAAAATAAAATAAAATAAAATAAAATAAAATAAAATAAAATAAAATAAAATAAAATAAAATAAAATAAAATAAAATAAAATAAAATAAAATAAAATAAAATAAAATAAAATAAAATAAAATAAAATAAAATAAAATAAAATAAAATAAAATAAAATAAAATAAAATAAAATAAAATAAAATAAAATAAAATAAAATAAAATAAAATAAAATAAAATAAAATAAAATAAAATAAAATAAAATAAAATAAAATAAAATAAAATAAAATAAAATAAAATAAAATAAAATAAAATAAAATAAAATAAAATAAAATAAAATAAAATAAAATAAAATAAAATAAAATAAAATAAAATAAAATAAAATAAAATAAAATAAAATAAAATAAAATAAAATAAAATAAAATAAAATAAAATAAAATAAAATAAAATAAAATAAAATAAAATAAAATAAAATAAAATAAAATAAAAATGAAATAAAATAAAATAAAATAAAATAAAATAAAATAAAATAAAATAAAATAAAATAAAATAAAATAAAATAAAATAAAATAAAATAAAATAAAATAAAATAAAATAAAATAAAATAAAATAAAATAAAATAAAATAAAATAAAATAAAATAAAATAAAATAAAATAAAATAAAATAAAATAAAATAAAATAAAATAAAATAAAATAAAATAAAATAAAATAAAATAAAATAAAATAAAATAAAATAAAATAAAATAAAATAAAATAAAATAAAATAAAATAAAATAAAATAAAATAAAATAAAATAAAATAAAATAAAATAAAATAAAATAAAATAAAATAAAATAAAATAAAATAAAATAAAATAAAATAAAATAAAATAAAATAAAATAAAATAAAATAAAATAAAATAAAATAAAATAAAATAAAATAAAATAAAATAAAATAAAATAAAATAAAATAAAATAAAATAAAATAAAATAAAATAAAATAAAATAAAATAAAATAAAATAAAATAAAATAAAATAAAATAAAATAAAATAAAATAAAATAAAATAAAATAAAATAAAATAAAATAAAATAAAATAAAATAAAATAAAATAAAATAAAATAAAATAAAATAAAATAAAATAAAATAAAATAAAATAAAATAAAATAAAATAAAATAAAATAAAATAAAATAAAATAAAATAAAATAAAATAAAATAAAATAAAATAAAATAAAATAAAATAAAATAAAATAAAATAAAATAAAATAAAATAAAATAAAATAAAATAAAATAAAATAAAATAAAATAAAATAAAATAAAATAAAATAAAATAAAATAAAATAAAATAAAATAAAATAAAATAAAATAAAATAAAATAAAATAAAATAAAATAAAATAAAATAAAATAAAATAAAATAAAATAAAATAAAATAAAATAAAATAAAATAAAATAAAATAAAATAAAATAAAATAAAATAAAATAAAATAAAATAAAATAAAATAAAATAAAATAAAATAAAATAAAATAAAATAAAATAAAATAAAATAAAATAAAATAAAATAAAATAAAATAAAATAAAATAAAATAAAATAAAATAAAATAAAATAAAAATAAAATAAAATAAAATAAAATAAAATAAAATAAAATAAAATAAAATAAAATAAAATAAAATAAAATAAATTAAAATAAAATAAAATTGAATTAAATAATATAAAGTTAAAAAATAAAATAAAATATAGTAAATTAAAATGAAAAAAAATTAAAAAAGGAAAATAAATTAATAAAAAAATTAAATTATTTTAAAATTATATTAAAAAATTTAAACAAAAAATAAAATAACATAAATTAGAAAAAATAAAAATAAATAAAATAAAGCAAAATAAAATAAAATATAACAATACAAAATGGAATAAAATAAAATATGAAAACGAAATAAAATAAATAAGATATAAAAATTGAATTTTTGAGTGTATTTGGTAAAAAAAAATTTAAATAAAGGAAATTAAATGAAAATAATATCAAATAAATATTACTAAAAATAAAATATGAATGTTGATAGGGATAGGTTAAAGGAGGAAAAGCGGATGAAGGGAAGGGAGAACGATGAAGAGGAGTGACGAAGTGGAGGGCAGAAGAATTTAAATTGTTGGTCCAAACAACTCCTGCCGCTTCTGTTAGTATTTAAGTGATTTATCACCATTTTTCTACATAATTATAATAATAATAGATATCAAAAGCCGTTTCGAATGAAAACACTGGGCTGAATAGAGTTAAGAACAATATACCTAAATGTTTGAATATAGTGATTTCATTTAAATTTCAGTTCCTCATAACTTCGTCTACTAAAAGTCTGGAAATATTTACTCAACTTCGAGTGGTACTACCTCGCTTCGATTCATAGATAAATTACATAGACAAGAAAGTTAAAGTACTTAAGTACTATTATATATTTAATGAATTCCAAAAACATATTCATAACCTGAGAAAGAGACAGCGAGATTTGATTCCAATTTTTGCATAAGCTACCACCAACAAGCCATTGAAACGCAGCACAATTTCATAACGTCATCTCTACGAGTAATTTTTTTTCACTTTGCTAACAAAATTTTGCCATAGGTATTCCACTCACCTTTACTTTTCAACCCATCATCACGTACAAAGTTTAGCTCATATAAAATTTAATCAAAATGTCGTTTAAAGAAAAGGAGAAAATGGCGTATCATATCATATCTATGTAAATATTTCCAAATACACATTATCACAATGCGTAGTGAGTCATAAAAACGACAAATGTTACTTTTTCTACTTTTGCATTTATTCATTCCTATTTCCTGCAACGTTTTTTCGCTCGGTTGCCATTGGAGCGGAGCCACCATTTTACTTTTACTCACTGGTTTCCAATATGAACAATTTTTAACATTCTGTACTCCCAACATTCAACATTTAGCTTTTCACATTTTTGGAATTTTCATTCATTAGATTTTGTTTTTGTTTGTTTACACACATACGTACATACATAATAAATACTAGAAAACAAAGCAAATTCTTGCCATAGACCGAGTCGAGTGGTTGTTAAGTTGACTGTGACTGTGGTGTTTTGTTTTTCTACTTTGTTTTTTATTTGTTTATTTATTGCGTTTTGAAGAATGCCTTGTGCTTTTTGCATCTCGTGTTGAAGTTTGGCGCTTGTGCAGTGGAGTGGCGTATATCCATGGCATCGTATTTTAATTTAATTTTAAATGAAAAGCTATTGGTAAAAAAGGTAGTCACATAAAAGATAATGTTTTTTTTTTTTATATTTCATAGCCACGGTTGTGTGTTTCATATAATTGCTGTTGGATGCTTCTATGTTATTTGGAATTTCATATTTTTGTGTCCCACTCAGATTTTATTTCAAGCAGCTGAATATTAAAATAAGTTATGAACATCGGTTAATCTATGGACACATTTGGTTGAGTTCAATATTTGGTTTAGTAAAATTTAAAGCTTATCTCGTATATTTTCAAAAATTTAGTTGGTAAATAAATTTGGTTTAAGCTTTAAACAAACAAATATTTTGTGAAAATTTGAAGAACTCTATCCTTCTAGCCTTCAGCAAAAGGGAGGATTCGAAATTTTCAAGTTTAGCGACGATGACTGCGATACTTTTATATATTAGTTGGAAATTTGATATGCATACCCTCTACATCGGTGTGTTTATACTGAACTAGAGTTTACGCAGTGGTTGAAATTCAGAAAAAAAACTTATTTTATTTCCCTACCTTTTTGCTATTTCTTAAATTTTAATTTCTTTTCCTTATATTTTATAATTTTCCTTTCTATACATTCCTATTATTTTTGCATTTTCCTCTCTCTTTACACCATATAGTAATATACATAGTTTGAATGTTGATAGTTATTTCTTGTAGGTCGTCTTTATACGTCTTTCTTTCCTGTCCTTTTCTCCCCTTTCCTTTCCTTAGCTTTCATTTGCTTTTCTTTATTTTCTTTCCTTTTCTTTCCTTTCCTTTCATCTCATTTTCTTTTCTTTCCTTTCCTTTTCTCTCCTTTCATTTCATTTTATTTCCTTTCTTCCTTTCTTTCATTTTCTTACCCGACCTTTCCTTTCCATCACATTCCTTTTTCTCTTCTATTTTCTTTTCCTTTCCTTTATTTCCTTTCATATAATTTGCTTTAGTTTCCTTTCATTTTATTCATTTTCTTTTCATTTCATTTCTTTTCTTTTTTTTCTTACCTTTATTTTCCATTAAATTCCTTTTTTTCTTAGATTCCGTTTCCTGTCATTTCCTTTCCTTTCTTTTCCTTTTCGTAACTCCTTTACTTTTCTTTCTTTTTCATTTATTTCCTTCAATACCTTTCCTTTCCCTACCTTTAGTCGCCTTTGATTTTTCTCTCTTTTCCTTTACTTACATTAACTTACCTTTATTTTTCTTGTATTCATTCCTATCCTTTCCCTTATTTTATACTTTTATTTATTTCATTTTGTTCTAATTTTACTTATTTTATATTATTTCCTTTCCATTCATTTCCTACAAATTTCTTTCTTTATTTCCAATAACTTTTCTATTTTTTATTTTACTTTTTTTTATAATTTTACCAATTTTCCATTTTATTTTATCTGAGTCTGAGCAAGCATTTGCTTCTCTGAATACCTACTCACAGATCTTGTTTTTGTAAACACTGTTTGTCCCACGCTCAATAAAGTTGACGGCTGGCTCATGTTTTAATATTGCTGTCAACATAACAACTCTTGTTTTCACACTCGGCAACAGCTAGGAATGCAAACACAACAATGTAAGTGGTCATACCGGCTCTATACAGTGAATGCGTGTTTATCATTTGTAGTGGTGTTACTTTCAAAGCAGTTTTTTCATATTATAATTATTTTTTTTTTAACTCGGGGAGACCTATCGATACATATAAAATTTTGCATACCGTGGAATTATGGTAATTGCGAAAAAGGGATACAACTTTTTAACATTGCGCATTTATATATAAGATAACATGTGTGCAAAGTTTTACTGTTCTAGGATAATAGTAACCCGTGCCAATTTTGACTACAATAAGGTTTCGAAAAACACAGAATTTAAATATTATATGCATATATAAAGCGCTGTGCAACAAACCTCTACCTTTTCATTTTTATAAGGACAACAGGATCAGTTTTCAGGATGTTGAAAAAACCTATTCACGAGAAAAGGACATTGGAATTTCAAAAGTAGTTTAGCAGATTGCGTAACCATATGTTTTCTAGCAAACAGAATTGTGTATATCTTGAAATTTTACAATTATAGTGCACTTTTTAAAGGTCATACACTGCGTATGAGCAACATTTTGTAATTCAAGTAAGAAAAGTTCAGATAGATGTTATTCATGTTTTGGTTGAAATCGAAATCGAAACGGATTGAGAAATCGAAATAAATTGTATACTACGTTCAGGCTCTCGTGAAAACCTCTCGTATCATTTGATACCCATATTGTAAAAGCAATTTCTAGGATATAGATATACTGCCCATCTCCTGTGCATCCTTAAATATTTGTGTATACTACATTTTCTGGACTTTTATTGGATTAAAACTTTGTATAACTCATCTAGTTCTTAGAAAGTTCAAGTATAATAATTTTTAAGGACATTATATCCATGTCCCTAAAGGATAGTTAAATTAATTAATTTTCGTGGAAATTTGGCACTGTTTTCCGGATTATACTACATAGAATGAAAATATTGAGCCAAAAACTCAGCAATACAATTTTGTATGGCCTTTGTGCTAGTTTAGAACCTGAAGGTATCCCGTAGGGTGGTTCAAAAAACTAAAGTTTTTCTTAAAGACTTAGGGACCCCACAACTTTTTTACTTCTAAGCAAAGAAAATATGGAAGGCGGCAAAAATTTCTGTTGCGCCAGAAGCATGAATCTGTAGCACATTCATGTTTTTAAATTGAATTTCTAATTTTTTTTAATTTTCGATGTGCCAGAAACAAAAATGTATAGCAAATGGTTACGTATACGCCATGGTGTCTGTTGTCGACTGCAACACATTCATGCTTCTGGCACAACGAAAATTTTAAAAAATTTGGAAATTAAATTTTTTGACATTTTTGTTGCGCCACAAAACATGAATGTGTAGCACATTTGTTTTCCGGGACAATTTTCAGAGATTGAACTGCACATTCATGAAAATGGCATTGCAAATTTCCGGGGGTTCCTTGGTAATGTCAAAAGATGTAAAAACCGCGGACTGAGAGGTAATCCCGTCTTAGCCAGGATATTATATTTAAAGTACAAAACTAATCAATTGAAGTTGCATCAAAACAAAATTCAATTTAATTTTTTTTTTTTTCACTAGTAACTTCCTGGCTCAAACCTTCCTTTTCACTGAAAAGTTATTTGAATTATTTTAACTTTAAATTCCACTCTTAAATTATTAAAATATCGTCGTTGGCTTACCAGAGGCACGTGATTAACCTCTCGTGATTAACCTTTCGTTTCTCTACGTTTCACGAAAATCCTGGGTTTCATAAGTACAATGAACCCCCGGAAATTTGCAATGAAATTTTCATGGATGTATAGTCCAATATCCGAAAATTGTGCCAGATAAACGAATGTGCTACACATTCATGTTTCTGGCACATCAAAAATGTCTAAAAATTGAATTTCCAAATTGTTTTAAATTTTCGTTGTGCCAGAAGCATGAATCGGTTGAACTCGACACCGGACACCATGGCATATACGTAACAATTTGCTACACACTCGTGTTTCTGGCACATGGAAAATTTAAAGAAATTTAGAAATTCAATTTTTAAACATTTTCGTTGCGCTAAAAACATGAATGTGCTACAGATTCATGCTTCTGGCGCAATGAAATTTTCTGAAAATTTACTTGGAAATTTTTAAAAGATGAATGTGCCGTATTTCGATGAATTTAAGGAATATTTACGTAAAAACTATATCAGAGGAAAGAGTATAATAATGAGAATAAAACTTGCAAGAACATATTTATGTCAAAAACTAAAAAGTCAAATTTTTCGAGAGCAATAAACTTTCAAATATGATTTCCCAAAATTTTAACTTTTCCACATTCATGCTTATGCCAAGCGAGCGACGATATGAAAGCAGGATACCTATAATAAAAATAAGTTTTGAGCAGATTTCAATCGGATGCCAGCACAAACACAAAATTATCATTTAAAAATATTTAAAGACATAAAGAAAATCTCGCACGCATTCGCTTTATTGCAAATGAAGCCATTTTCAAAGCCATTTTTACTGATGCGGGAAATTTTATTGAATAGTCTAGTTATGGGCGAGATGTGGTGATAAAAGAGAATGTGACAATGGGTGCATATGTGCGAGTGCATTTCTATATGTGTTAAAAAAGAAAGGTTATTCCGACAAAAAATAAGGACGAGACTGAGAAAAGTTCAAAAAAAACAGCAAAGTTGAACTAAACTAAAAAAATAAAACAAAAATAAATGGAATGTTAGATAAAAAAATGTATTCTTCGAAAAAGCACACCCAGTGTGTTTCAATTCAAGGAAAAGTTAGGCTTGAAAAAACGGCCAAGTATTTCCTTTAGTTGCAATTTTTTCAAATATTTTACTATTGAAAATGCACTTTCCAAACGCCGTTCAACGCCAAAACGGCAGCAAAAGCAAAATCTCAACTGTGCTTACGCATTTTTGTTGCTGCGAAAACGAAAATAAAATCTGGCCACCCTCATAAAAATCTCAAAAGTAGTGCGCATGCGTCTGCTTTCTGCTGCCTCTCTATACCTGGATTGGATTTGTCGTTCCAATCGGCTGCATCCACTGACACACCTGCTTTTAAGGGTTGTTCTCAACACATACCAATTTTCCCCTGTGTAGTCACGCTCTCTGTGCGGGCGTCTATTGTGAATGTGCCAATTTTGTGTTTAGTCTGCAGGTGAAAATCTACACTCCCTGCCGCATACCCACCCATCATCATCATCCTGAGAATCTAGCAGAGGGAAAAAATTGCATAAAACTTCAACATACTTCCGGTTGCTACTGACAATCACTACTTTGGGATTTTGATTTGAAATTCCTGAAACAATTGACGGCACAACGCTCGTTACAGCAATAATAAAGAAAGCATTAAAAAAATAAAGCGGCAAAAAGTTATGGGCGAGCTTTTTGCGTTAGAATCGTTTGAAGTTATGCCTTACCTTTAGTTGCGCAAACAATTTCGTTGGGAAATAAAAAAAAATCCGTTGTATGAATGTGTGGATATGTAGCCAAGTAAAAATTCCACTTTTGAAGAACTTTCTTGATTATTGCTTTGGAAGGGCTAATTTTTTGTATCACTCTATAGAGTGCTCCCATCTCCATCACAATCAAAGGTAAAAGAACAAGGGCGTACCCAGCTCTTCAAAAAGGTTCGCAGAGGGTGAAGGGGGCATATACATATATATTTGCTAAGTAACTATACTTTTTTGGGGGTTTTTTCATTCAGTTTCATTCAGTAAGGTTACAGCAACAACAGTTTAGTCCTTATCAGTGCGGCTGTAAAACTAAAAGGCTATCATGGAGGGTGGGACCGTGTGTAGAAGTCAACGCAATTGGGGAAAGTTTCTGACCGCCATTCATTAGGTGATTGGCCAGAATGATTCTTTTATGTGCGGTCCAAGCAGCTCACTACGTCCGCGTCGTATCCTCTGCTGACAAAGCTACTCCGACATAATCGGTTTAAGGGCTAACCAGGGGATTTCAACAGCAGCGTCTGTCAGCATGAGGTGCGGCTGCAAGCGGGCGTCTGTGATGGATCAAGTGGCTCGCTATATAAATGTGTAACTTAAATCCAATTCCCCGAGAAACGGGTTGTGCGTAGGGTTTGGGACCCACCACATAAAACAAAATTCCAATGAGATCCAACTTTGGACGGCCAAGGCGCTTAAAGGCTATTTTAAGTAAGAAATATCATCGATCAAGCTTCACGATACGCTGAATATTTGAGAAGGCCGATGATCGGTTTATACGGTTATATCAAACTACGTTGAGGCAATACTTACAGCACAGTATTCATAAGTCGTCACACCTGTCCATGTTTGTTTGCCTTGGAATGACTTGCGTACGTTGTGCAAAGAAGTTGGGAAAGCCTTTGTACTATTCGTTAAAAATCCTGCGAAAAAAGAAAAGAGTGTTTAGCTGCAAAAGGAGCTCTTAGACTGGGGGCATCCAACTTTTGTAAGTCAGCTAAAGATATTAGATGTCATGTCAAAACACGGACTATGTCACGTTAGTTATTGCTTTCGGGGCCTAAAACATAGAGAATCTGTCGGGCGAGGAATTGAACCTGTTTTAATCCTGCTAAAGAGCTGACAATCTACACGGACGGCCCATAAATGTAATCATAGATAGGGATACAGTATCAGTGATCCCCGTAGAGAGCAATATTGATGGGAACGAAATGGCTGATACAACGGCCAGAAAAGGCCCCGAAACGGTCAAATTAGTGATGAACAGCGCTACCAACATTAAGAAATCTCCTAAGAATAATCGAATAACACCCTTTAAAGGCTACCATTCTACTAAGGAACAACATGGATGATTTTGAATACTCAATATCCATATGACGATGTTTAGACAGAAACCCAACAAGCTTCGTTCTAAAAGTAAACGAATCTGTGGGAGGACGATGACATATACCAAAAAGCTAGCTATTCCAGAGTGAGAAGGAAGAAGAGTCGGTTCATAACTTTCTTCGTCGATGTCCAGGACTACAGTAAGGGCAATTAAGATTTCACGAAGCACGCTAAAATCTGGAAGAGGCGAACGAAGTGGATCTTTTGCTCCCTCTAAAGTTCATATAGGAGAGTTTAAGGGATTAAGTGAAAGAGATTGATGGAGAAATACCCGGTTGAATGAATGTGCCTCATCCGATACGCACTGTGAGCATTCACTAGGAACATAAGTGTCTCCGAGTGGAAGTGTGCGATATTCCAAGTGCTCTATTAAGCTAACCTAACCTCCTCGAAAGATGGTACTTAGGTAACTTAATGATGAGACAATAGTGCAGTGAACTAAGGTCAATCGGTTTTGCTTCAGCCCAGAAGGTTTCTCTATCAACACCGATATGTTGGCAAAGTGACGTCCTACTAGGCGTTAGAAAATAGTTCTTTGGAATGACAAAAAACTTTCGCTCTATAAGGTAAGAAAAAAATAAGCAACCCCAACTTAGAAATATGTGTGTCTGTGCTCCAACAACAAAATATGTTACGCCAGCATAAAATGAAAGCACAAGATGGAATTTATTTGTGGGAAAGAGTAGCGCAGCAAGTGTCGCTTGGTTCAGTCGTAAAGCAGGATTTAAGGGATACCATAAAATAAATCGACTCCATTTGTAACTTATTTGGGGATAATACCAACAAACACTCACACGAATATGCACAGACTGCGATACCAAGCCAAACAGATGCTAAGTGAATGTAAATGTGGGCATAAAAATACTTCTTTGGTATTTTCTTTGATTTTAATGTGTCGTTGAGCTTATGTACTGAACACAACTCGTCGCTATCTGGTGATGCACAATGGGCTAATACAATTGTATTAGTGGTAAAGAAAAGTATGGAATTAAAGTGGGAAACCGCAAAGTTTGAAAGACTGCTAGAAATAGCAAACTTCCTTTTACTGATTTCTGAAATCGACTTTCACTCATTGAATCAAGTCGCCTGGCCCATAGTGCGCTTTAGTGGTTACAGCCAAAAAAGTACGTAGACAGCGAGTATAAGTTTGTGTGAAATTTATTTATATTTCATTGCATCCAATAACAACAGCAAAAATCACACAATTTTACAAAACAAAAAAAATTCCTTGTGAAAATGTTGAGTAAATGAAAAGATATTGGCCGAAAAGCGATTTTCATAAACCACTCAATGCGCATTTAAAATAAACGAAAGGATAAGCTTGACTAGCAAATAACGATGGAAATATGGATATTCAACGAAGTCATAAAGTCCATTGTATATGTATATGCTCGTAAACGAATAGGTATGAGCGCGAAGTAGTGAAGGCGAAAGAGTTTCTTTTATAGGTAGGGTTATTGCAGAAAGTCAATACTTTGTGGGTGAAGACCATGCAGGAAATAGAATAGCAAAATATGAACTAAATAATATGTTTATAACTAGATCGTAGCCAGTTCGAAAGAGGGTAATCAAGGGGCTGTTATAAGGAATGTTTTCACTGTTTCTTAACAAGATCTTAGTATTTTAAGATACCTAGAAATGGTTGAAAATCCGCTAACGAAATATTATCGATAAATGGCTCAATTTAGAGTTTGAAATTTTAAAACTATCGAAATTAATCGAAATATCGAATCTGAAAGTTGAAAATGGTTCAGAACTATCGAAGTAGCACCGATAAAGATATACGATCTAAATATTTTAACTCTTAGAAGCTTCAAAGTTATCGAATAGTAACGAAACAAGTAAGGAAAGCTGTCTTCGGCTGTGCCGCAGGCTATATACTTTTCATGAATTAGAGTCACGAGTTTCACTGTTCGATCCCCAATACAGCCTGTGTGAATTTAACTTTAGCTCACACCAAAATTTTCGGAACTATCGATTATATGGGGGCGATGTGATACATTGGTTCAATCTCATTGATTTCTAACATCGACATTCCACATTCTAAAAGAGCAATATTGACGAAATTTCTCGTTCTTACCTATCTAATTACAGCAGTTATCTATCAAAATTCATTTATCCGAACAATCGATTGTATATATACTAACAAAATTTCACGTTCCTACCTGTTTAATTGCAGGAGTTATAGCCCAAAATCCGTTTATCGGAATAATCGGTTGTATGGGAGCTATATGTTATATTGGTCCGATCTTGCTGGTTCCGACAAATGATTTCTATATTAGAAAATAGTGGCCCCATACAAAATTTCAGCCAAATATCTTAAAAACTGAGGGACTAAAGAACTGTTCACCCAAAATTGGTACACATTTAAGAGATTCCTAAAAGGCCATTTGTATAGGGTACCAAAAAATTGGCGAAAGCTATAAAGTATCGAAAAACAACTGTTTGTAGGGTATTAAAACGTTATAAAGAAACTCTAAGCTTTGACAAATTTGCAAAAAAAAAAGTGATGATTTGGCTAGCAATATGCAGTTGTGGCCGTAAAACACGATCGTACGTGACACCAACAACAATGACCACTGAATTGTATATGAAAGAGTGTCTACAGAATTGCATATTGCCGTTTATACGTCGTCACCGGTATGCAGTAAAGTTTTGGCCAGACTTGGAGAGTTTCCATTACTCGAGGGCAGTCCTTGGTTAAAATGTTGGTACAAACAAAAAATTGCCGATGTAGTGCCAAAGGAATTTAACCCGCCGAATTGTCCGCAACTCCGCTCAATCGAAAAATATTGTTAGTTACAATTTAGGAGGAGTGGAGGCTTAATCAATAAAGCTGAATCAATGCGTCTTAAGTGGAGCAAATTTGATGCCAAAGTGACCACACCGGATGTTCAAAGTTTGATGTCGTCCATCAAGCGGCATGCTCGAAATTTCATATATAGCAATGAAATATAAAATTTGTATTCACTTTTTTTTATAGCTGCAGAATCACTCTTTTGAATAAATTATTAACCACTTTCCCGCGAATATTGGTTTTAGTGATATAAGATGTTTTGCGTGTACCAATTTTGGTTGAACAGTTCTTTAGTTTTCGTTCAAACAGACAGACAGACGGACATGGCTAAATCAACTCATCTCGTCATCCTGATCATTTCGATATAATTATTGATGGGTCCGTATCTTCTTCTTCTCATACTAACAAACATCGAACCAAAGTTATAATATCATTTCATCTTCATGAAAGGTATAAAAAGGAGTTTGATCTTAATCAAGTCTCTGAACAATAGAAATGGCCCAAAACTAACGAAACAGGTCCGAAAAACGAACGAGATCTAAATATTTCAACTCTTACCAGGTTTAAAGCTATCGAAATTGCAACCTATGAAGGAGATAGATTTATATTTGGAAACTTAGAAATGGTTTCAACTAACGAAATGGTAGCGATAAACTATTGCCATTACGACGAAAATGGTTTAAAGCTATCGAAATACCTTAATTTTGACTTTGAAACTTAGAAATGGTTCACAACTATCGAAATTGTGCCAACAAATGAGCTAGATTAAGGGTTTAGTTCAACTCCTAGAAGTTTCAAAGCTGTCGAAATACTACGGGTAAAGTAGCGAGATCTAAATTTCAAAACTACCGGTAAACGACTTAATTTAGAAATGCTTTTACCTATCGAAATAATATCGATAAACGATTTAATTTGGACTCTGGAACTTACAGACAGAGAAAATTCAGCTGGTGATGGATAAGAATTGGCAGTGATTTGGTCAAATCTATGAAAAAGTATCGATAACGACAACTTTCGTCCGCATCAGAAATCGAACAGCTCAAGACAAATTTTCCTTCAGGGAATGTATATATATCTGTTTAAGTAGCAGCCAACTGATAACGTTCGCATATACCCACTCGTAACTGTAAAGATGATTACAATTTTATTGCGTTGTTGAGTAGCTTTTGAATGTTGCATTACTTTGTGTTGTGGTTGGAATAACAAACGAAAACTGCCAATCAATTGAGGTTATTGGTTGTAGCAAAAAAAAAAAATACGGAGAAACGAAAACCATAACATAAGTAGGCAGAAAAAAATCAAAATTATGATTCCACTCGTTGACTTTATCCACAATATCATCGATAAATGTACTTGGAAATGAAATTGAATTTTGATTACAAAACAGTAACCATTCATTAATATTGTGGTGGGGTTGTGAAAGCAGTCTAGTTGAGAGTAATTGAGAGTGTTCATACTGGTCTACAGTGGTGATACAAATGTGTCCCACAGTAAAAGTATCGATAGGGTATCGAAATTACTGTTGAAAATTGATAGACAACAAACCAGAAGACTGAACCAATTAAAGAAAATAAAGTACTTAAGAAAAGACATTTTTTTTTATTGGAAGAAGTCTTGATATTTTGGACTATACATCGTTTTATGAAGTAGCTACAAATATACTCCCCGAATTCTTTGTCGCATATTGAACTCTCTTTAAACTGCCCATTTTACCTTTCAGCACTACCAAATCGTTTACTGTGCTGACTAAATTTACATGAAAGCAATGAAAATTGCATTTGTGCACCACTTCATCTAGTTGTCATTGTGCATATTATTATTTCGATAAATTTTAGCGGAATTTGTTATATCTACCTATATAGTTGTTGTTTTTATAATTCCAGCCTATCCATTGTTCTTGTTGTAATCGCGCAACTGTCATTACATTTGTCATATTTCGCAATATCACTGCACTTCAAAATCAAATTTTGTCATCTGATTTTTGTTGGCTTTCACGCGATTTTATTGAAAGTTGTTAATTAAATTTGAATGGATTTTTGATGTTTTGTTCGCGGCGAATGGAATATTTTTGTCATATTATGTACATATATGGTAAAATTCCAAAATGCTTTTAAAATTCATAAATATTTACGAAATTAGAATTTGTGTATCTAGCAAATATCAATTTACCAAATGTATAGATACCAATATCTAGCCCACATCTATTTGGTAAGCCGCATAGTTCAGATGTCAGGTGGACAGCATCTAATCAGTTCTAAGCGTTGTTTATTTAATTTTTTTTTATTTTTTTTTTTTAATTTTATTTTTTTTTTATTTAATTTAATTTTATTTTATTTGATTTGATACCACTGACGTAGGTAAGTACAATCGGTGAAAAAAAAATTAAAAAAAGTTTAATAAAATAATATTGAGTAAAAAAAACATAAAATAAAAAAAATTAAATGAAATAAAACAAAATGAAAAAAAATCAAATAAAATAAAATAAAATTAAATAAAAAAAAATAAAATTAAAATAAAAAATAAAATAAAATTAAATAAACAGCGCTTAGAACTGATTAGATGCTGTCCACCTGACATCTGAACTCATTTACTGATGATGAGCTGCGTTGAAAAGCGAAATATATAGGAACAAAAAACAACAACAACGTGTTTAATATATTGACCTAGAGCCAGTTTCAAGGAAGAATTTTTAAATTTAAAGGTCGCCAAAAATCAAAATAAAATAAAATAAAATAAAATAAAATAAAATAAAATAAAATAAAATAAAATAAAATAAAATAAAATAAAATAAAATAAAATAAAATAAAATAAAATAAAATAAAATAAAATAAAATAAAATAAAATAAAATAAAATAAAATAAAATAAAATAAAATAAAATAAAATAAAAGAAAATAAAATAAAATAAAATAAAATAAAATAAAATAAAATAAAATAAAATAAAATAAAATAAAATAAAATAAAATAAAATAAAATAAAATAAAATAAAATAAAATAAAATAAAAGAAAATAAAATAAAATAAAATAAAATAAAATAAAATAAAATAAAATAAAATAAAATAAAATAAAATAAAATAAAATAACATAAAATAAAATAAAACAAAATAAAATAAAATAAAAGAAAAGATGAATAGCTGTAACTAGCTAAAAATCACAAAGATCACACAGCACAAGAGCTGACCTTTTGAAATCCTTGCAAGCCAATCTAATATAAACACAACCAAATAACAATAACAATAAACAATAAATAAAATATAATAATAACAGGTGTTTAATAACACATTTTCATAATGCACAATTAATGTAGCAACACCAAGGACCTATCAGACAAATATTTTTCTTCCCATATTGACGTCGCTGTCTGCCACAAAAGCATAATTTCACCTTCATACATCCCTCCCTTGCTATCCAAAAGCAAAAAAAAAAAAACAGAAACAAATTATATCTAACGATTGCTTTTAGTTCTAACACCGGCTGGCTGACAACCTTGACGTTCGTAACATTACTCTCGATCTTGCTGTGATTTTCGTTGTTGTTGTTTGTTGTTATTGCTACTGGTGTTTTTTTTTTTTTGCTTTTCTCGCGCAATCTACTGCCTCATTTGATGAGCAGCCCAACAGGTTCATAATATTCCCTTAACCGCCATTAAACCACATCATCAAAAACAACAACAACAAACCTACAACAAACGATTTTTCGTCCCATAACGCATCGGCATTAGTGTTGTTGTTTAAACACAAAAATATTTTTGCCATACGTTCATTTGCTTGTTTGTTTGTCATTATTTATCTCCCCTCAACTCTAAATATTCATCTAAGTAGCAAGTCAACGGATATCATTTTCACCCTCTTTTCGGTTGTACGGTTGGTTATCTGTTGCAATTTCGCGCTATTTCATTGCCTTTTATATCACCAGCTCAGAGCGCATATGTTCGTTGTTTGTGTGTGTTTCATTCATCTGATATGCTTAACACATTTGCACCCTCTCGATTTATGTTTCGACCACAATACGTCCTGCCACAAGGCATTAACCGTATTATTGCCTTTTCATGAACTTCGACTTCATTTATTATTCGCTCCAGATTTGCCAATTTGGTGTTTGCTTTGTTGATTTATGATGCGAGCATTGGTTAGTGTTTGTGCTTTGGTTGTACTTATTTGGTCTTTCTATTAGGAGGTGTTTGTTGGAGGAACTGACAAAGGCATGACTGGACGAAGCTGTCAACCTTAGAGTCAAAAAGTCAAAATAACTAAATTTCGGACCTTTGGTGGAGTATCCGTGCTAATGGATTGATATTATCACATATATAATTCAGAGGGTCCAAATAATCTAGAAGTCACCTATCATAAAATATAAGAAAAGTTCTAGAAAAATAGAACCCAAAAGAAAGTACATTTAGTAAAAAAAAAAATCCAAAATAAAAATTAGGGGTCTATCTGTTAGTCCTTCCAATAAACGAAGCTGATATTTTTAGTAGTAGAGTGTCTATGAATAATTCTGGCGGGAAAATGCTGTTTGGGGTAATACTTCGGGATGACGAGATTCGATACCTTAATTCACGAAGGCCCTAATTTACACATTTTTCGAAAATGACTTGTTTACATATTTAAGTATGATATAGTAAAATACACAGTCACTACAAATTTAAAGGAGTTACTACCAGTAATAACGAAGATATTCCACATTTAAAAAGCTGTATTTACATGCGTTCAATGTTAACAAATTTTTGTTTTTTTGCTTCTCCTGTAAAAATTTCTTTATGTCAGTTAGGGCAATGAATTAATGAATTAAGATGTGTGTTTTATATTCTTTATTTTCTTTTATTTTTTTTATTTTATTTTTTTATTTTATTTTATTTAATTTTTTTTTTAGTTTTTTTTATTTTATTATTATTTTTTTATTTTATTTTATTTTTTTTTTGTATTTTTTTATTTTATTTTTTTATTTAATTTTTTTTTTTTTATTTTTTTATTTTATTTTTTTATTTAATTTTTTATTTTATTTTATTTTATTTTATTTTATTTTATTTTATTTTATTTTATTTTATTTTATTTTATTTTATTTTATTTTATTTTATTTTATTTTATTTTATTTTATTTTATTTTATTTTATTTTATTTTATTTTATTTTATTTTATTTTATTTTATTTTATTTTATTTTATTTTATTTTATTTTTTTTTATTTTTTTTTATTTTATCATTATTTTTTTTATTTTTTTTTATTTTATTTTATTTTTTTTATTTTTTTTATTATTATTTTTTTATTTTATTTTATTTTATTTTATTTTTTTATTTTATTTATTTTTATTTTTATTTTTTTTTTTATTTTATTTTATTTTTTTATTTTTTTTTTATTTTATTATTTTTTTTTGTTTTTTTTTTTTATTTTTTTGTTTTTTTTTTATTTTTTTTTTTTTCTTAATTTATTTTTTTTATTTTATTATTTTTTTTTTATTTTTTTTATTTTTTTATTTTATTTTATTTAATTTTATTTAATTTTATTTTTTTTATTTTTTTTATTATTTTTTTATTTTATTATTTATTTTTATTTTATTTTATTTTATTTTATTTTATTTTATTTTATTTTATTTTATTTTATTTTATTTTATTTTATTTTATTTTATTTTATTTTATTTTATTTTATTTTATTTTATTTTATTTTATTTTATTTTATTTTATTTTATTTTATTTTATTTTATTTTATTTTATTTTATTTTATTTTATTTTATTTTATTTTATTTTATTTTATTTTATTTTATTTTATTTTATTTTATTTTATTTTATTTTATTTTATTTTATTTTATTTTATTTTATTTTATTTTATTTTATTTTATTTTATTTTATTTTATTTTATTTTATTTTATTTTATTTTATTTTATTTTATTTTATTTTATTTTATTTTATTTTATTTTATTTTATTTTATTTTATTTTATTTTATTTTATTTTATTTTATTTTATTTTATTTTATTTTATTTTATTTTATTTTATTTTATTTTATTTTATTTTATTTTATTTTATTTTATTTTATTTTATTTTATTTTATTTTATTTTATTTTATTTTATTTTATTTTATTTTATTTTATTTTATTACCTACATGTTTGGAAGAAAATCAATACCTATTAATCAATCCCGATCATTTACATTATATGTATCGGTGTTTATATACCTTAATATGTGGCAAAGCATGTTTAGACAAGTCGAGAATAGCGTAGATAACTTTTGACTGATGCATTTGGCCTGATTTTTTTTTTGTTTTTTTTTTTTTGTTTTACCATAACATCACGCCTTGACGTCGCGGTAGCATTTGCCTTTTTAATGCGTTTTGCATGCTTATCATTTCATAATTTATTCATAAGGGTAGTAAATATTTGGAAGAGCCGAACGCCAAAATAACATTTATAAAAGTCACAACAGCAAAAAAAAAACAGATACCACAACAAGAACTAAGCAAAGGAGGGTGTTTCATAAAAATATTGAGCATCCACTATAGACAACAAAAAATATTAAAAAATTGGCGTACCTCGTACATCAGTCAATCACGGCATTTCTATGGGTATATATGTACGTGAACGCGCCCTAAACAAAATTCCCTATTCACATGCTTACAATTTATAATGAAAAAGTTTATAGAAGAAGAGACGAAGAGGCAGACACATTTAAGCGACTGATTTTTAACGCCTCTTTAGCTTTCATTGTCTGACAGCGCTAGTTTCGTGTGGTTATGACTAGCCATTGGCAATTTTTATGGCTACCGCACGCCATAAAGTAGGCAATGATTTGCGTATTTGCACCGGTACACATACACATACTCATGCTTGGATGTATGCGAGCAAAGGTTTTTTTGATAGCCATAACCGGAAGAGAATATGAAAATAATAAAGTATGGCAGGAAGTGTGAAAATTGTAGGCATGACCGAAATCTAAAGCATACGCCTAAATGTATGCTACACAATGCGGAGTAAAGGTATGGCCAGACTGTTTACATTTATGCTTTTTACGGGGTTTGTTACCCAGCAAACATAATAGAGGTACATATGTTCATACAGCGAAATATTAAAATTAAGTTCTCTTAAAATCAAAATTAATGTGTGTTTTAAAGACGTTCAAATTTCACCAATCTTCAAGAACATTAGCAGTAATATAACAGTTTCACTTTTAATATAACAGTTACAGTTTTAGCTTCGGAAAATTGTTGGTTGGTATTTCTTGCAAGAATATGTATGTTTAGCAAGCTGTACATACGTATGTATGTACTTAAGCAGTCGTGTTTCATTTCTTTATTTACGAATAAGCTTAATTTATTAAATTAAAAGTGAATGAATAGACCATCAACACACACAGACATAATAACATACATACAAACATATTAAATGGAATTGACAACATTGCATGCACAGACACACTCACACCAACTTATTTTCACAATTCTACGTGCTTAAAGATAAAAGGCCATAAACAAGTCAAGGTCACCTGGTTTTTATGACCAAATTGCTCTTATGGTATCCTTAAATAAGGTCAAAATTTGTGATTTATTTGTAACAAAAATTCAAATGATTCTTAAGAAAAAATAACACTACGCGACAAAAGAAAAATGGCGGTTAGGTGGCAAATTATCATATTTGCTTCAAATTATCATATTTGCAATACGGTTGAAAATAACTTTCATTTGATACCCAAATTGGCATATCTAGCTCTATATTTAAAAATTAATTGGGATAGGTGGCAACCCCGTAAACCACCATAAGTGGCAACACCCATGTATATAATCTTATAATGAATCAAGTGGCCTATATGCCAAATTTTATCAAAATCGATCAAGCAGTTCTCGAAAAAAAAAATTACGGTTAGGTGGCAACCCTAAGCGACAATCCTGCTTTGGATACGGTCGCAAATACCTTTGATTTGATACCCATATTGGCATATCTAGTTCTATATTTAAAAAAATTGGATAGGTGGCAACCCTGTAAACCGCCCTAAGTGGCAACACCCATGTATGTAATCTTAGAATGAATCAAATTGTCCATATGCAAAAATTTTATACAAAGCGGTCAAGCAGTTCCCGAGATATACGAAAAAATAAATAAATTGCGGTTAGGCGGCAACCCCGAGTGACAACCCTGCTTGAAATCATCTTATTTAGAATGTGGTGAAAATCGCCTACGCCTGAAAGTCTGCAACATACGTCTGAAAGTCGCCTACAATTTCTATTTACGTTGCATAATCAGCCATTTTCTCAAATTTTACTTTCAAACAAAACTTCATATCGCCGCCTAAGAAAAAATCTAGGGACGAAAAAAAGTTAGTTAAAAATCGCCTATGATGGCTTTATACCAATGTCCTTGGTAGGTATTGTAGTTGGTCGAAAAATAGTTGAAAATTTGCATGAAAAAAAAAATTCATTCGTAATAACTCAAACGCCTTAACTTCGTTTTCAATTATTTTTGCTGTGCTGGAAGGGGTATTTCATCTTTTCAAAACTAAATCAAATATCATAAAAATCGAGACAGTAATGACGGAGATATTGACGGAAATTTCAAGATATCTCGAAAACTGTTGTACTTTAACCTCTAGACGGCGCTAGAGTCGCTTTATTTACAAAATCCATATTTATGGTGCAATTTTAATAATATCTGCCACGTATGTTTGAGATATAATTAACAAAAAATTTACACGCTAGGTGGCGCTGAAGTTGAGATATATAATAAACCCTATTTATGGTTAGTCAAAGACAGACGATTGGCGATGTTTAAAAAAAAAAATCAAAAATTGTGTACACACTTCACGTGGCTTCACTCAGGTACATATGTACCTACAGAAATAATAAAATAAAACAATATAAAGTGATTAAGCTTTTGCATTTTTAAGTTTATATAGCAATGTAAGTAAGAATTTCTGCAGCACTTTTTGTGTGTTAAATCTCAAATCACAGCACAGGTAAATACACCCCCAAAGTTAGTTTTTCTGCTTTCCTGTTTTTACCAAAGACAAGCATCACACATGAAGACAGATGGAACGACACGGTCTCGCCAAGTCAGCTGATATTCTCTAGAGACAACCCATCAGTGTTACAAGCAAATTCACTTTAGCTATCCACAATCGTAATGTTTTTGTTGCCTTTCTCACTTGGAAATACATATTACTATTGTTGTTACTGTTGGCATACCTACTTGTTTTAGTTTCAAGTCATTTTATGGATTTTAGTTTATACATAAGATGTGTGCACTAAGCGTTGGTTTATTGAGCGACGGTAAAAGTGTGCTCTGCAGATTTATTACAAAAGAATTTTGCCTTCGGTAGTTTCTCTTTTGGTATTAATTTTGATTTAAAAGGAAAACGTTGGAAAACTTTGTTGAATGCCCATCAAAAGCGACGTGAGTGGTTTGGGGATGGCAACCGTGCCAAGGGTAGAAGTGATGGTAAAAACTGTGGATGAGAACTCAATGTTTTATATTTACCTTTTTGAAGGGAATTAAGAAGAACACTGCTTGTTAATACTGGAATACTTTCCAAACTGAAGAGTTTAGTCAGTCGCTAACGGAGTCATTGTTTTTTAGTCGCTGAACCATACTTCCACTGATAACAAATCCACACATCTGACAGAAAACTTTTATCTTTCATAATCCACGCCCATGTTGTTGTTGTTGTTGTAGCCATACTTTGCCCTTCCTAGTCGGAAGTTCCACTTACACAAAGTTACGTGACAGACCAGACAGGGATTGTACGGGTGTTGACAGTCCTTTGTCGGATAAATCCGGTACGTTACGGTACTCCCTTGCGGTACTGCCCGACTGTCTTGGAAACGGTTTCGTGGCATATTCTAAACCCCTAACCCGCAGGGATATGATCAGACACTTCTAGAGCATGTTTTATTGAGTTGAATTTATAGCTATTCCCGAATGGAGTCCTATAGAGTTTTAAATCCTCACCTTGTCCTTGTTAAGTGTCCAAGACAGGGGGGTGGTTTTCAGGGATCCAAAAATTCATATTTTTCGCAGTAATTCACAGCAAAAAATATAGTAAAAATTACACAAAAAATATACTAAAAAATTAGTCAAAAAAAAATTAAGTAAAAACAAGTAAGGAAAGCTGTCTTCGGCTGTGCCGAAGGCTATATACCTTTCATGAATAAGCGTCACGATTTTCACTGTTCGATCCCCAGTACAGCCTGTGTCAATTTAACTATATTTACTATACACATTACACATCTTTGTTATAATTTAAAAAAAAACTTACAAAATAATAGGATCCGAGTTATCGGAACAATCGATTGTATGGAGGCTATATATTATACGTGTTCAATTGTATTGACTTGCACTATACACATTACATATGTAGAAAGTACTAAAGGTGCAATATTTTACGTTCCTAACTTTTTAAATGCGGAAGTATTGGCCAAAAAACCTTATATCGGAACAACCGGTTGTATGGGGGCTATATGTTACATTTGCCCGATCTTTTTGATTTTTACTATATACACTACATAAATAGAAAGTACTCGAGTTGCAAAATTTTACGTTCCCAACTTTTTAATTGCAGAAGTTTTGGCCAAAAATTCTTATATCTGAACAATCGGTTGTATGGGGGCTATATGTTACATTTGCCCGATCTCGTTGATTTTCACTATATACACTACATAAATAGAAATTACTCGAGTTGCAAAATTTTACGTTCCTAACTTTTTAATTGCGGAAGTTTTGGCCAAAAAACCTTATATCTGAACAATCGGTTGTATGGGGGCTATATGTTATACTGGTCCGATCTTGTTGATTTTCACTATATACACTACATAAATAGAAAGTACTCGAGTTGCAAAATTTTACGGTCCTAACTTTTTAATTGCAGAAGTTTTGGCCAAAAAACCTTATAACTGAACACTCGGTTGTATGGGGGCTATATGTTACATTTGCCCGATCTTGTTGATTTTCACTATATACACTACATAAATAGAAAGTACTCGAGTTGCAAAATTTTACGTTCCCAACTTTTTAATTGCAGAAGTTTTGGCCAAAAATTCTTATATCTGAACAATCGGTTGTATGGGGGCTATATGTTACATTTGCCCGATCTCGTTGATTTTCACTATATACACTACATAAATAGAAATTACTCGAGTTGCAAAATTTTACGTTCCTAACTTTTTAATTGCGGAAGTTTTGGCCAAAAAACCTTATATCTGAACAATCGGTTGTATGGGGGCTATATGTTATACTGGTCCGATCTTGTCAGTTCCGACAAATGATTCCTATATTACAAAATGGTGGCCACATACAAAATTTCAGCCAGATATCTCAAAAATTGAGGGACTAGTTTGCGTTCAAACAGACAGACGGACAGACGGACATGGCTAAATCAACTCATCTCGTCATCCTGATCATTTCGGTATACTTATTGATGGGTCTATCTCTTCTTCTTCTCATATTTACAAACATCGGACCAAAGTTATAATACCATTTCATGTTCATGAAAGGTATAAAAAACGCGAAAAATATAGTAAAAAATGACCTAAAAATATAATAAAAGTTATGCAAAAAATGTAGTAAAATTACACAAAAAAGACAGAAAAATTTACACAAAAATTACAGAAAAAATATAGTAAAAGTAACGCAAAAAATAAAGTAAAAATTGCACAAAAAATATAGTAAAAGTAACGCAAAGAAAAAAGGTAAAAATTACGCACAAAATATAGTAAAAATTCCACAAAAAGACAGTAAAATTTACACAAAAAATATAATAAAAATTACACAAAAAAATATGGTAAAAATTACGGAAAAAATTTACAAAATTACAAAAAAAAATATAGTAAAAGTTGTGCAAAAAAAGGATGAAATGACGCAAAAAATAAAATAAAAATTACACCCAAAAATACAGTAAAAATAACACAAAAAATATATTTGATATTGCCCATACTAACAAATGAAGGTTTTTTTTTCGAAAAACCAGCATAAAAGGCTAGCTTCTATATACTGTGAATGAAAAATGTCCACGAAATTAAAAGATGAGCGATGCATATACCGTAGCTGGAAAATGTGTATGTCATACTAAACATGTTTCTGTCAAAACTCTATTTGAAATATGTATGCAAAAATGAATACAAACATCGGACATGAAAATATCAAAAATATAAATTGTTACACTCCACATTTCAGGACACTTACACACATACTACGTTTTTACAAGAAAGGGCATCAATAAGTACTGGTAGTGAGTATGAAAGCATTCCATTTAGGAAATATATTCATTGCTTCGTTCAATGAGATAAAAGAAAATAAGATAAAATAAAATAAAAAATATAAAATAAAACAATTACTTATGTGATTAAAAAAAATGTTTGTGTTACATTTATGCATGCATAGATCCCTGAGGACGGCTATTGTGGAACAAACGAAATATATAGGCAAAATATTATACTCAGCAAAAAGTTCAACATATAGTCCTTATCATAACTATAGCACACCTTGTTCTTAAATGTTCTAAGCCCTTATGTAATTTTATTTTAATTTTAATTTTTTGCTAATAGAATTCTAAACAGTAAAAGTCTCCGTAATAAGTGTTTACTCTGATTTTTTAAAGTTAAAAAACTGTTTGGTAAAAGTACAAAATTTTTTCAAATATTTTGAATCAAAAAACCGAAAATGCCATTTTTCAATTCTAGTCTAACAAAGTGTAAGTTTTAAGTATCTCAAAAATCTCCTTTAATTGTTAGAATATTTTTTGCGCACTTTTCTCCATATATCCCGAAATCAACACTCTTAGTTCTATGAAAAAAAAAACTCTGATGCCCTAAAAAAAAATTTGTAACAATTAAAGGAGATTTCAGGTTATTATTTTTCAACACTATCGTTCGTGTTAATTGACCATAAATGTTGATTAACTTCACTTCGTGTTAAATTAACATGACTTCCTGTAAAATTAACACGAAGCTCTTGTTGAAAAACTTGACTTTGTGTTAAATTAACATGACTCTCTGTTAAATTAACATAACTTTCTGTTAAATTTGCATGAATTTAATTTAAAACATCATGTCTTCACGTTAAAATAACACTATCTGCCTCATTAACTCATGCAAATTTAACAGAATCTTTCTTGTTAGTTTAACATGGTTTATGTTGAAAAAAAAAAAAAAATATTCTTTGTGTAGAATAAAGCTGCACAATAATGCTATTCACGCTTTTTGACCTCAAATATTTCCATCAAGTATAATTCGGTTTCGTTTTGTACTTTCAAAAGTGCTTTACCACTTCTAAGGAGAATTCGAGAAGCCATAGCTACAGAGTGATACTCAACTTTCGTAGGAAAGTAAGTGGTTGTCGAGTTGCCCATACTCCACTTAATGCTAACGAGGCATTGAATTCGTGGAATGAGTGATTTGAAATATATTTGGTCTATGTCTAAAATATACATGCAATGTTCGTTTAATTACAGGAATGTGTGTTTGTAAATTTATTTTGAAGGTTTACAAATTACTGCCCTACTATATGTCCATTCCACTGTAGTCATGCGTGTATTGTATTCATATATAGCATGTATTTTCTTGTAGATGACCAAGCAATGTTAGTTTATTTGTATGTTTGATTGAGCGAATGAACTTCGAACGGATGGGCAAGAAAATTTATGTTGTTATCTACAAGAATTTACATAGTAAGGATGTAAATT
>CAXKVI010000004.1:103450568-103515568 GCA_964058755.1 Campiglossa producta | reverse complement strand
CAGCAGCAACAACAACAACAAGCCCACCAACAAAATCACCATCATCACACACAGCCACCGCCACAACAACAACAACAACAACAGCATCAGCAACAACAACAAAACCAATCACAACATCAAGAACATACGGGCAATAATGGTGGTGGTGGTGGTGGTGGTGGCTCTCATATGATACCCCATTGTCATCAATCAATGCAATCACCGTCAGATGGTAATGGTAATGGGGTTGGCGAAGATGATGTTTGGCGTGGGCACAGTATAGCAGCGTTACGTAGACGAGCTTCCGAATTGAATGCGACATCCGCTATACCATCCTATTTACATCATGCTGCCGCTGCACACAACAATTACGAACATCATAATTCGGTCTACTGAAATTTGTTGAAAAGCTTTGAAAGCTTTTCGGATTACGGTTTTCCAAGTTGTGGAAATCATGAGTTCTAGAATTGGATGAAATGTGAAGGGGATGATGGTATGACACAGCGATGGTGAAATTACTGTTGAAAGTATGAGGCGGAAAAAAGTTTGACAGCTACTGGTCGGGGTGAGGCAATTTGACAGGCACAAGGTAAAGTGGTTCAAAATGTTTCATTCGATTTGATAAAGCTTTGAATAAAAGCTGCTGGAGTTAAGCTGAGTATACTTGGAGTTGACCAAATCGGATGCAAACTGGAGGTTCTACGGAGCCGAAACGTTGATTTCGAACTACTGTGCAGTGTGGGGTGTTAGTGGAGTAAATCTATGATGTATGTTGTAATATTTAATGATGGACTAGAGATGAATAAGTGTAACGATGTATACGTAAAATGTGAATTGCAAGCAAAATGTAAATGTTAAATTTAATCTATATACATTTACATAATAGGATGTAACTATTAATATAACTACGTATAATACGATGTATACCTAAAACTAAGTACATATATTAAAATTGTGAAATATTAAAACATTTTAAACTCCATATTCTGGCTCAAAGTCTAAATCTAACTCGACGACTGAGTTTAAGATCACCCTATTCCAAATAATTTTTTGAAAAAAGTCCTTTCTCAGAATTGGTTTGAAGAACGCCCCACCTCACAATTTTTTTTTTTTTTTTTCAATAACGCCCAGTTCTAAAATCTAGTTCAAGAATGCCCTATCTGAACGAAAACTCGATACATTTTCAGGTGAGATGGGGATTTTTTTATGAATAAAATATTTAGATAAGGCGTTGTTGAAAAAGGTGCCGTTGAAAAAAGTGTTGTTGGAATAAAATGCGTAGGAAATATTTTAAAATAGGGTCATCTTCAAATTAGCAGGCGAACTGCTGTATACATATTATTTCATGAGACATTGGAGAGTGAACTGAGATAATACTCAGTACTAGTTGCGAGCCAGAATAGGACTATAAGTATAATGCTATCTCTAAATAGCTAAAAATTATAGGGGAAACTAGGGTACATTTGGCTCACTTTTCAAAACAAAATTTCGCGAAACATAATTGTACTATTTTTCTTACACAAATTTTTTTAAAGCGATTACACCCAGAAAAATTTTCATGTAAAATCAACACTTTTTCAGGTTATTATTTTTCAACACTATCGATCATGTTATTTTAACATGAAGCTCGTGTTGAATAACTTCACTTCGTGTTAAATTAACATGAATTACTGTTAAATTAACATGAACTCCTGTTAAGTTAACATGACTGCCTGTTAAGTTAATATGAATTCCTGTAAAGTTAACATGAATTCCTGTTAAAACAACATTATCTGCCTCATTATCTCATGCAAATTTAACAGAATCTTTTTTGTTAGTTCATGTTGACAAAAATTATTCTGGGTGTAGGAACATTTGGCACCAACATGAATTTGTGTAAAATTAAAAAAATTTTGGTACATTAGGGGGATTCATCAAACCTTATAAATGCCTTATAAAGCGCGTAAACGTATAATTGTATTAAGTGTGTAAATGAACTGTCAAAATTTGTATGAAACAAAGTTTACACAAATTTGGTCCACTTTCGCTTCGATTTTGGCGGTGTGTATATTGATCCAATTCAATTCGACATGTAATTTTTTTGATGCATTCAATGCACACTAGTAAGGAATAGAATAATATGCTTAAAACGGGTCGAACATTTCTTCTCAACCCATTAAATCGCAGTACCAGATCCGCTTGCAGGAATACCTTTTTACAGCCTGTAATTAATTAATTTCTGGTTAAAAAGTAAATTAAACACAACAAATTTTATTTTCAAAAAATTTGTGTTCCCCACAAGGGGTTAATGGGCTGTATATTGGAACGATTTTTCGTCGTCCCTTGTCAATTTTGGTTTTGTAACAAACCGGTTTCGGCGATCCGCCATCTTCAGTGTTTGATTTCGTTCTCAATTAACATCTAGTATCCACCCTGTCGGAAAACACACAAAACCAAATTAACTCGGTTAATGGGTATTTAAAGTATGAAGAAGAAGAATGAATAAGTTTATGAAATTTTTGTAGCAACATTATAAGTTTTCAATGTTTAAAATACAGTTTTTGAAATTTGAAGAGGTATACTCGCATGGGTACAATGGGAATGAATGGGTTAATAGGGATTTCCATATAAAAAGTTTTCGTAAAGTTATGTGGTTACTTGAATCCCCCCATTAATTTTGTTTTTCTACTGCGTATAACAACAGCTAAATCTTATATTACTTTTTCAACAACCCAGCAAAGACAGAATCTAACGTTAGAAAAAATTGTGTCTTTCATATCAGAAGCCAGTGTAATTCTCGAAGAAAAATGGTTAGAAAACTACACTAGAAATCGACGCGAGAACGATTAGAGAACTAACGTAAATTTGGTCATATTGAAATCACATTAGATAAATACATTAGAATTCCATTACACATCTAACCTTTTACCCGATATCGAGAACTAAGTCCCCTTTTTGTCGAGAATACTATAGCTCTCGACAGTTTCTCAAATCGTTTTCTAAGCTTCTTGTCAAGAGTCATAAGAATTCGACTCGTCATCTAATCGTTCTCTAACCTAAATTTTGGATGGAAAAGACCCAAAGTCAAAACTTTCTTCCAAGCTTTTTTTTACTTTTTTGAACTTCATTGAATTTTCTTATTCGAAAAGCTTTAATTTTCTTAGAAGGAGAAGAGCAAGTGAAGGTCATAGGAATTCGACTCGTCATGTAATCGTTCTCTAACCTACATTTTGGCTGGAAAAGACCCAAAGTCAAAAGTTTCTTCAAAAGCTTTTTTTTTACTTTTTTGAACTTTCTTTGAATTTTCTTATTCGAAAAGCTTTATTTTTCCTAGAAGGAGAAGTGCAAGTGATTCTTCGGCAAAAATCTCCGAGTCGAGTTTAAAATTTCAAAAGAAAAATTTTGTTTTTCACCTTTCATCAGTCGTAAATGTGATTAACTGTACTGACTTGACTTCAAAAAGGTGGTAGTCAAATGTGCTCCATAGTTAAATGTATCCCAGCTTCCTGTACAATTTACAGAAAAATGTTATGCTTAGCTTATATAAGAGTGGTTTTTCTCTCAGTGTGCTGCTGTTGTATATAGTTTCTATAAATAAAATTATAAATTAAATATATTAAGTTTATTGAAATGAAAACTCCAAACATGAATGCGGATGAACATGGTGTAATGAAATAACAGCTTAAAAAAATTAGTTTGAAGAATAACCGCGAAGACAGTGTGATGCTCCACTCAACATATAAATTTTTTCCATATGTAAGTCTTTTTTTTTCATATACATATAAATAAATAAATAAAAACAATAGCGAATTAAGAAATGCAATTAAAGACTATAAATGGAATGATAACAAATGTATACGAAATGAAAAACAGTGAATTAAAAATTACAAATTGAAAAACAATAAAAAGGTTACACTTAATAAATGTGTAGGTGTTTACTTGTAAGTATGTATTGTAATTAATAAGTAATTATGCATTTAAGCATAATAGGATAATGTTATTAAAGTGATTGATAGCCGATCATTAGCCTGTAACGCAAAATTAGAAGTAAATTGCTTATAATGAAGTACTTTTGTAGGGCAGTTTTGATAGATAAAATCGAAATTTAAGGATTCTGGGTTCTCATCCCTTTAAAAGCAACATCAAAACTCTTTAGAAAATACCCTACCGAACATTTCTTATGTATACTACTACATAAACAATTAGTTTGGTCAGTGACAACTCATTGACTGGTCTGGCCTGACCTAGCCACTCACACATTGAAATGCAACCTTACACGTACACATATGTTTTCAAAAGATTATTCACCATCGCCTTCAAAATCTTATCACAAATCTGATGCTTCATAACCTCAGACCGGAGTATCCAATGAGTGGTCACTGACCAAACAGCTGTCCGAAGTCGGCAGTGGTTTGTCGCTGCTTCTTTACTTTATTTATTTCCCGTCCTGTGAAAAAGTACTTTATTTTAGGTGATATCCGACGACCTTCTACACAACACATCTCCTTAAACAAATGTTCACAGAAAAGAATGTTAATTTTTAATTTAATTTTATTGAATTGGGTAAAAATTTGTTTTACTTACTTTAATATCCAAAATTTAATATTTTATGTTATGTTAAATTGATTTTACTTTAAGAAATTTTTATATTTCTTTTTTAAACTTAATTGGTGCAATTTTAGTATTAAATTAACTTCAACAATATTTTTATACTTGGTATTTAATTTAGTAAGAAAATCTTTAAACGAAACCTATACAGACATAGATGATGCAAATTTTCAATATATCGGTAAAATACTTTAAGGCATTTCATTTTGCTGCATTTGACAGGTAAGCGCTTTCATTTATGTGGGCTAAAAACAACACTATGAAACAAAAGCATAATTCGTCACCCTAATATAGAAAGGCCCTAACTCATATCTATTTTTTTTTCTAATCAAGTTGCTGAGGGATTTTTGTTTAAAGTTTTTGAATGTAGCTTTCGTACCTTACTATAGCAAAGTCTTTTGTTACAGGCATTGATATTTGTAATTTCGACCAACTCACTGCGACAATGGTGACTTTTTGTTCACCAGGTGATGTGACTTTTTGCTTACCCTGTGATCTTCTTGCTTCAGTTTTTTCGTGCAACTCATCAAACTGAGAAAAAAAAATAGCTTAGGGCCTTTCAATATTAGTGTAACGAATTGTTTTTTAACATCAACAAAGTTTTGTATGTCCATAGCCGGGGGGCAGTTCTGGGATGCTTCCATGAAAAAATCTTGCATATTTTTTAAAATTTGAATTATTCACGATGTATTCAAGAAAGAGTAAGCGTATTAAAATATACGGTGTACTTTAAGATTTAAGATAGTTAGTTACGAATGAATGTTAACTCGAACTAATGTAAACTCAATACAATAACAAAAAAAAATTACATTGCTGCAAATTTAATTAATAAATGTAATTATTATGAAAATTTTAGCTAAGACATAAATATGATAAAATATATAATAACATATATATATATGTAAATAAATGCGTAATTATAGATAAAAATATATATAGAAGCAGTTTTCATAAACGAGGTAAAGCGATTCGTAGAAATGATATATGGCTCGGCAAGTGATATGACATATAGATCACCAGGTGATGCAACACATGCTATTTTTTATGGGCGCCTGGCGCTCAGGATTTATTTATAGGCAAATTATGCAACGAAATGACTGATGTCACATCACCTAGTCAGCCGGATTTGTAAGCAATGATATAACATCTTTCTCGCCTAGTGATGTGGTATATAGATCACCAGGGGCCTTATCATGTAATTCGATTCTACAGCAAATGCTATGCGAAAGCTGTCAAATCACATACATTTCTTTTCAAATTCGAAACAAATTTCTTTCGGATCGAATTACATGATAAGGCCCCAGGTGATGTGATATATAGATCACCAGGTGACGCAACACTTGCTATTTTTATGGGCGCCTGGTGCTAAGGGTTTATCTGTAGGCAAATTATGCGACAAAATTACTGCTGGCACATCACCCAGTGAGCCGGATTTGTATGCAATGATATGACATCTTGCAAGCCAAGTGATGTGCGGTATGGAACACCAGGTGATGCACCACCTGCTATTTTTTATAGGCGCCTGGTGCGCAGGATTATTTATAGGCAAATTATGCAACGAAATGACTGATGTCACATCACTTAGTCAGCTGGATATGTAAGCAATGATATGACATCTTTCTCGCCTAGTGATGTGGTATATAGATCACCAGGTGATGTGATATATAGATCACCAGGTGACGCAACACTTGCTATTTTTATGGGCGCCTGGTGCTAAGGATTTATCTGTAGGCAAATTATGCGACAAAATTACTGCTGGCACATCACCCAGTGAGCCGGATTTGTATGCAATGATATGACATCTTGCAAGCCAAGTGATATGCGGTATAGAACACCAGGTGATGCACCACCTGCTATTTTTTATAGGCGCCTGGTGCTCAGGATTATTTATAGGCAAATTATGCAACGAAATGAATGATGTCACATCACCTAGTCAGCCGGATTTGTAATCAATGTTATGACATCTTGCACACCTAGTAATGTGACTTATAGATCACCAGGTGATGCACCACCTGCTATTTTTTATGGGCGCCTGGTGCTCAGGATTTATTTATAGGCCAATTCCTCGACGAAATGACTGATGTCACATCACCAAGTGAAACCGGATTTGTAAGCAATGATATGACATCTTTCTCGCCAAGTGATTTGAAATATAGATCACCAGGTGATGTAACACTTGTTATTTTTTATGGGAGACTGGTGTTCAGAATTTATCGCACACCTAGATCTAAAGGGATCTAATTCAAGAATCTTAAATTTTGAGCTATCCATACTAACGCGCTCTTCCATTCAATACCCACAATTCACCAAGTGCGCAGGATTTCATATCATTTACCTACAAAGCCGGAGTACTAGGCAATGTGATATATGTAATTTGGCCGCATAAAAAATAATACTGATCACCCGAGGCCTTTAAAAGCTGACCGGACTCACATCACCTGGTCAACAAAAGGTCACATCACACTCTTTTGAAGTTGTCACATAGTTGCACTTGGTATTAGAAGCTTCAGGTACTTACATTCCCCTATCATCCAGCATCATTCTATGAATTTTATCGTTGATTTCTCAAGTAACTCCTTCTTTTGAGCTACCTTTATATCATTACATGACTTTGAAATTACTGATTGCCAAATTCATAGAGTGTACGAATTTTCATACTGCCATTAAGCTGGTTTGCTGTCAAGCTGAAGTTGTTGTGGTGAATTGACTTGGACGACGACCAAAGACTGTCACTTCAATTACTTACCATTTTATCCATCAAACCAAACTACAAATGCAAGAGGAACTTCGAGTATGTCAATCATTACCTTTGATATTTGACATGCTTTATTTAATTTCCATTTTAAGTATTGACACATTAAGCTTTATTACTTTATAGTGACTAATATGCAGAAAATCACAATGCAACTAAGTATAAACAAATATTGAGTACAAATACAAAACCAAAATAACAATTTTCACTGTAAAGTCCTCCAGTCATATTCACACACATACGCCGCTACATACGAATGAATTTTTTAAATACGTATACGAAACGTAGAGAGAAAATCCGGTGCACGTAGTATGACATGCTCGAATTCTAGAAATGATAATTTACCATCACCATCCACATCAGCCTCCTCCATTACCTTATCGGCAATCTGTTGATGTTCCTCGGGACTCAATTCATTTCTTGTCATTGTTGTAAGGCACGACATGAGGTCACCATGACCAATAAAGCCGTCCTGATCAAAATCTGTTGCAGAGAAGAAGTTTGGGGAAAATGAAATTGAATGAACGAACAAACAGGCTAAATTGTGCTGAGTCAAATGTATAGAAAACATGCATATGTGCTACATATATACTATACAGATAAAATATACATACAAGACTCATTTGTTATACGATTGTTGATGCTGAAGGAATTTAAATAGTGAATGAAAACAACAATAAGCTTGCAACAGATATACATATGTACATGAAGGTACAGAGCTCTTATGGGTAATTTTATGATAAGAGAAATTATATTATTACATTGTACACGTATCTGTTGGGCTCATAGCAACACGTTGACCTGTTAAGCTTATACACAAAGTAATTTGATCGAAGCAGCGTGCATGTAGGTAGTTATCTCACAGGAGCTGCAAGCAAAAGGCAGGCGTAAGGTGTCATGCGCTCCAATTTCATTACAAAATTTCTTCATTTCTTGCCTTTATAATGCATTAAAATCGGTAGTGATTACCTGCAGCAATGTAATTTCAGTGCTATGCATTTGCCAACTGATTTTACGTGTAAATTTAGTTTACATATAGGCGCATATCAATTCATGTATCGTATGAGTATGTCCCCTGCCGCGAAACCTCAAACTAGTCAGAAAAATACTAGTATACAACTATAATTTTCTGGCCAAATTTATACTAGTCAGGAAATATCCATTCCATACTAGTATACAACTAGATTTTTCTGGATGAAATCATTCTTTTCGTTTGCTTCTTATTCTCTTATAATTCACAGATGCTTTTTCGTGATAGGGTAAATATAAATAGACGCTGCTTTCTTAAGAACAAACAAGAAAATAAAGGCAAATGATAAAATAATGGGTAAGTCCTGAAAATTCTGGTTGAAATCATACTAGTTCAGGTTCAATGCTTTTTGGACTAGTATATTTGATACTAGTCCTTTTGGACAAGTATGTGGACTAGTTCATTTTATGGAAATCATACTAGTCCAGGTTGAACTAGTATGCGACTGGTATTTTATAGCTAGTATAATTCTAATATATCATGACTAGTAGATGACTGGTATGTTCTGGTCGAAATCCCGCAATTGACATTTCGTAGGATATCAACACGTAAAAAATACCAGTTGCTTATATGGAAAAAAGACAAAATACTGACTAGTTGGGCCCGGTGCACCAACTAGTAGTAAAGTAGTTTTCAACTAGTAGCTTTCGCTGCAGGGTCATGTATGCTTGTAAATGGATTAGGGTGTATAAGTTGCAAGCGGGTTTTTGAATTGTCATAACGGTAATTTTTTTTTTAAATCTGGCTTTTTTAGATCACACAAAATATTTTTAACCTATTCTTAGTAAATAAAATTTGTTCCAAATAAACAAATCTTTTTTCGATCACACAAAATCTTTTTCAAGCCAAAAAAAAATATTCTTAAAATCAAATAACGCCCTTTCCAGGCGAGATTAAACTCTTTGAAGACAGTTTTTTCTCAATTAATCGAACCTTTTCAAACTCATATCGAATATCAAGACAACTAACCATATATCATCTAAATCGTTTCCAGGTAGCATGAAAGTATTGCAATTCAAATAATATCACAACATATGACTTTCTCATGCTGAACAAAGCTAAAATATCGCTTCAAAGTAAAACACCCTATTATGTATTCATGCGTTCTACCATAACTCAGATATTTAATTACATTACATTGCAAAGTTTTACCTGAACTCAGATTCTTATATGTAGTTAAATAGATATATACAAATTTGTATAATTATTGAAAATATTTAATTATATTTATAACGAAGAAGAAGTGTTTCCTCAATAACTCAAGTATACGAGAAAAATGAATGTCGTTTGCCAGTACGCCATTATTCTTAATGCAGAAGTTTGTCTCAGTCCACAAGCAATCTGATATCCCGAGAACTTTTGCGGTAAGATTTTGCAGCAACGATTTCAATTTAACTTTTAATTGCCATTAAAATATTTTTGGCTTCGCTATGGATGAATTTCCAACATATGTGTAAGGCCAAAGAGAGGTTCCCAGGCTATAAGGCTAATTTTATTTAAATGGGGAAAAATACTGCAAAAGTTTCGGGACTTAATATTATTTTAATCGTCAGGAGATATCCTAGAAATTGATTTTACAATATGGGTATAGAATTAAAGGTTTTTATGAGAGCTTGGACGTAGTGTAAGTTTTATTTCGATATCTTAAACCGTTTCGGAGATACATATCAAATAAAATTTATCTGAACTTTTCTTACTTGAATAACTGAATGTATGACCTATAAAAAGTTCACTATAATTGCAAAATTTCAAGATATACACAATTATTTTTGCTGGAAAACATATTGTTACGCAAAATACTAAAATACTTGTGGAAAACTCCAATGTCCTTTTCTCGTGAATAGGTTTTTTTTTTTCAATATACTTGCAAAGAATCCTGTTTTCCTTATAAAAATTCAAAAGTGGATATTTATTGCACAGTCATTTATCCCAAAACGACCCCAAAAAAAACCCTTAAATGTTCCTAAAATGATCCAAAATTCAACCCCAAAGTGATCCCAAAAAGGCCCCAAAATGATTCCAAAAAGGCCATTAAATGTACCCAAAATGATCCAAAAATGACCCCAAAATTATCCCTAAAAGATCCCAAAATAATCTTAAAATAATCGTAAATCACCCAAAATTATCCCAAAATGATACAAAAATGATCCCAAAATGATTCCAAAATGACCCCAAAATTTTCCGAAAATGGCCCCAATTTTGTCTCAAAATGGTCCAAATTGAAACCAAAATGATTTCAAAACAGCCCCAAAGTTATCCCAAAGTGACCCCTAAATGATCCTAAAAGAATCCAAATACGATCCCAAAATGACCCAAATATGGTAAAATGGTAACCCTTGGCGGCAACCCTTCTTGAAAATATTTAAGTTGGTATGTTTGGTTCATATTGGAATATCTTTCTACATAATTTAAAAAAAATTGAGATAGGTGGCAACCATGTATACCCCCAAGTGGCAGCCCCCAAGTGGATAGTCTTAGAATCCATAATACTAACTCTATGCCAAATTTCATTCCAATCGGTCTAGCGGTTCTTGAAATAGTACCGGATATACAAATATACTGTGGTAAGGTGGCAGCCCTAGGTGGCAAAACTAGTTGAAAGTATTTTAGTTGGAATCTTCGCGAAAATACCTTTCATTTGATAGCCATATTTGCGTATCTTGCTACATAATTTAAAAAAATTGAGATAGGTGGCAACCCTGTAAACCGCCCCAAGTGGCAACCCCGAAGTGGATAGTTTTAGAATCGATCATACTATCTATATGCCAAATTTCTCCAAATCGGTCAAGCGGTTCATGAGATAGTACCGGATATACAAATATACAAGTTTAGCTCGTTTCAAGTTATAAGATTTGTTGGTAAATGTCAAATTTAAGTTAAGGCAATCTAATTGGGGAAAATATTGCTTTGCGTTGCATTTTGGTGGGGAGTTTCCTTTCATCATGAAACGAAGTTATGCAAAAATAAAATTTACTTCTTATAAAAAGTTATACAAAATTCGAATTTCACATTTTGTAGTCTTTTCATCTGGCATACAGTTTTTTTTTTTAATATTTCGTGGTCGGGTTAATATAGACATTTGAAACAACAAGAATTCCCACACAGCCTAATATCGCTAGAAAGCTTAGGTTAGCGGTCAAAAAGAAAACTCCAAAAGTCCTCATCGATCCCATGTGTGGTAAAAAAGTTTTTCGGGGTCAAAGGTCAAAATTTTTGGTTTTTTGGACTTTTCTCGAAAACGGTAAGTTTTACTGAGACCATGTTGTAGACCTGGAAATTCTCTGCAAATATGATCGTAGCATTTTTTCTCTAAGAGTAACCAGTTCTGAGATATCGGGGTTGTAAAATTAGCTCTGGAAATTATATGAAAATATATGCCACGTATGGACTTTTCAGGATTTTTCTCAAAAATTTTGTATGCGTAGAACAATTTTCTTTTTCCGTTCTTTTATCACGAAGTTCCCCATCGACAATGAAAATAGTTAGTTTTGTAAGGCCTAAGTTCTCGAGCTAGAGCCACATTTTCTAATACTAAGTAGTCCGGTAAATTTGGTTTATCTTGTATAAAAAAAATTCTGACATGGAAATTTTTTTTTTGGAGAGCTTAGGCTCACGCCAAGGAAGAAAACTGCAAAAGTCCCCATCGATCCTATTTGTGCTAAAGTCGAGAAAAATCAATTGTAATTATTTTACTAGTTAAGATAATCGTACACGGCTTATAGGGCTGATACATTAGCGCAAATTCCGAATCAACTCCGCTTTTGGGAGTTAACTTGAGCATAATTTTCTTTATAAACTCCGAAAAATGAAGGAGATTTGAGCAGATTTCAGGAAACGAAATGAAGATTTAACCGCTACTGTCACCGATAAATAAACCACAAAATAGCAAGGACAACTACCAAAATTACGATTTTACCACTGCTGGACACTAGAGTCACCAAAAACTAAACAATCCTCAGCGACATCTAGTTTTAAACGGCGAGTAATACAACCAAAACACTAGATGGCGCCGATTGTTAATCTTCAATTTTATTTGTGTCAGGGTAAAATTTGGATCTGATTAAAGAAGGGTTTTTGAAAAAAATTCAAAATTATGAGAAAAATCGCTTTGAAGAAAATCCAAATTTTTCCCCATACAAAATGTAAGAGAAAGGGCGACAAAAAATAGTCAAAGTTACAGCGCTCATTTTTTGCAAGGCTTATTTTCTCATTTTTATTTGAATCACCCTAATATACACACACTTCAAAACTCAAATAGAGCCTAATACATTCCTATGCAATTATTAAATAAACTCATTTAAGTACATCACACTGAATATTCTAAACATTATTACCATCTAAACTAACACTCAATTTAGATACGCTTGTCGCATAGCCGATTTTTACACATTAGACTTGCTAATACTTACAGCTTTTGCCACTTTATCTCAACTATTTTCGTGTTAAATTTATGTGGTAGTTAACTTTGATAGCAATTTGATTTTGTGGCTTTGGCTGAAAGCATCCTCGATTGGTTTTATTAAGTACAAGAGCTCAATTTTAAAAATGTATTAGCTTTTATCAGCGTTTGTTATTTTGTGAGTTCATAAGCGGAAATTGGAATTGTCGGATATTCGCATCATATAAGCAGATAAGCTAGAAACAACAACAACAACAAAAAAATGGAATTGAAACAATTTACTTTTTAACAATGGGTATTATTAATAAATAGTTTATTACTTCCGATTTGCTAAATGTGCTGCAATAAAATATTAAGTTTGAATTGTATGGTTTTGCTGTTGTAAAGTATTTTGTTATTATTCCAATCTTTAGTATTTTTTATGTTTTCCAATTTACTTTTTCATTGGAAGTTGTGATGCATTTTTTACTGGCTAGAAAAGTATTACAAATTTTTCCGCGTACATACTTTTGTTACATGAGTATTTCAAGTTTAGGGGAAAATAATTTCTATTCAGCTATTAGTGAGAAATATTGATATGCAACCAATATTTGGTTGCAATACTTTCCCTCTCACACTCTGTTATTATCAATTATGTATATTCATCATACGCAGTGGAGGACCACGTGCGAGCATACGATATCATACGCGATTGAGAATAAAGCTTCATTTTAGAGGAATTTTAATTTTTCTGGGACTTCTGTTCAAGGCCTTATTTTCTTTTAATACGCACGCAAACATGTTTGTATGCATGTGTGCAGTTTATTTTTATATTTAAACAAAAACAAAAATATAGCACTGGTCATGCATAGATCTCCATACATATGTATGTAAGGTAAACTGGGGTATATTTTGGGTCTGGTACGATATGTCGAAAAAAATTGTAACACGCTGTAAAACACCAAACGCTGCAGTTAAGACAACCACGAAGATACTATCATAGAACAAAGCTGTAATTATACGGCGGCAAGCATAAGTACACGACGGCATCATAGTAGACACCTCCGCTCAGCAGTAAAATAGTGTGAGCGCGATTCTCGATGAAGGAAACATAGCAACGTGATAAAGTGTGGTGTAATTTAAAACACAGCTTTAATTAGATGCTGGCATCGTGGCTGACACCTGGGTTGAGCGTTCAAGACAACTGAGTTCGATGCTTGGTGAAGTCAATATAAGAACTATGAAAAGATATTTTTAATTTTTATTTTTTTGCTTTTACTCCTTTTGGTGTTGGAATAACACATATTTTAGTTTACATCTATAGCAACACCTTAAGCAACAAAATTTTCTGTTAAAACAACAATTGAGTTAAGGTTAACAGTTTCCATGCAATTGAATCAGCAGCTTTGAATAATGGCTATGAATTGACGGTGATTTTATTTGATATGACCAGCTCATTTTTCTTTGTGAATGAAAAAGGATACTTAGAGGCTTAAAAAATACTTTGCCTAAAATATACCTCTTATAAAGGCCGAGCCTCTCTTCCAATTTGTGTTATGTATGCCCAATTTAAGGCGCAAAATTTACCCCACTCTACCCTACATAAATAAAATTTTATCAATTGTAACCAAAATGTTTATTATACGCAAAAATTTCGCCCGAAAAGTGTAACATAAGAAAGATAAACATAAGATATAGTAAAAAACTGGTTTGTTCGCTTATGCTCCAGCCAAAGCAATACCATCCATACATATCTACAATCATGTATAAATTTATGAATAGTGAAGTTTAAACAAAAGCTTATTTAACTGTCACCAGCAGATATTTTCAAAAATTCGCGTATATAGATAAAAAATATATGCATACAAATGCGCATACATATTTTTAAAAATAGTAAATACCCAACAAATGCAAAGGCTATGATGATATCGTTCCGAATTCACGGCAAGTGTAATTTCTCGGACTTGCGAAGCGTTCGCGGTTTATTCAAGGGTATTCTGAATCGACACGATCTGCGAAATTCAAAATCGCGACTATGCGCAAGAGTAGAAAGTGACTTACCGAGAAAACGAATTCGCCGATCTGTTGCCGTAACAATCCCTGCAAAGATCGAGTGATGGACACCAATACACTCAAACTTGATGCAACATGAGATAGAAATAATAAAATGTATCTTTTTCAATCGCAAACATTGCCGTGACCGTCATTTGAGGCATCACTTGACACTCATTTATTGCTGATCAAGTTTGACACATGCAAACATCAAGGTTGATGAAGGAAACAGAAGAGTACAGCTATATTACTTATTGAACGGAAAAATGCGGGAGTGAGAAAATTATGGAGTCCATGAAATTTTGCAATTTGGCTTTAAGAACGTGAGGAAGGATCGTGAGCAACGTTTACCTCGAACTTGAATCTCAAATGATGCTTACTGTGTTTGCAGGGAATATTATCAGAATTTGCGGCTAATACATTTTGCTTATTGGGTATCTGTGCAGCCACGTTGTCATTCAGTTGTACACCCACTAACTGGACATATGATGGGGGGTACACGACGCTAAAGTCAGAACAAAAAGAAAGACAATGAAAAATCAGACAGCTAAATAGCAGAAACTGGAGCTACTAAACAAAACACAACAAAAAAAAAAAAAAACTTGGAAGGTGGTGCAACCTTTAACATCGAGTGGAAACAGTTATTATACACACCGTTGGCGAAAGCGAGTCCCGAACAAATGACTGCTTATCGTATTGAGGAAAAAAATTTAAAGCAGAACAACTCAAATTAATGAAGAATCTAGCTTAGAACTGTCATCTGAAGGGTAGCCCTTCATACCTTATCCAGGCGATTGGTTTGTAATGCCACTGCAGTTGGGTATAAAACAAAAACAGTTAAGATTATGCTTCGCTTATGTACATACTATACATAAGATTGCGTGTCTGTGAGCACATTAGACAATGGATTCGAAACACATTCAAGCAAAATGGCCATAAACACGCCAAAATATCATACACCACAATACCAGCCATATGACATTTTTTTTCTACCGCAACAATAATTCGCGTCACACAAATGGGTAAACACCTACGCATACAAGCAAAGCAATTACACTAAACAAAGCCACAACACACACAAATGCCAAACTATAAACCAAAAAAAAAAGGTTTGCACGAACTTACCGTAAATTTTGAAAGCATAAAAAACTTTAATGTCTCTTGGCGCTTGCTCGCTAAACACAGACAAAGCATCCAGGAAATCTTCAAAGGATAAATTGCCTTGACCATCGCGTGAGAAAGCTTCACAGATGCGACGACGAAAGGGGTTCTCACGTAATTCGGGCATCTTTTCAATGCATTCGCATGGTACCTTGACAGTGGTTGCTTGACCCTCGGTCATTTGGCGTGGCACCAAATCGGGGCGTAGCTCACGAAAACGTTTGTGAACGCTAAAGAGAAGTGCGAAAGGAAAAAGAAAGTAGAGTAAGAATTTGTTAGTATAAAAAATTATTTGTGACTGAATTGTTGTGGATGTGTGTGCAAAAAAATGTCGAGCTTTAAAATGCTTTTGGCAATTGTTCAGTAATTTTTTAGGAATGTATGTATAGACTTAAGGAATTAAAGCATGTTGTTATATTTCATTTCACACGATTATAGTAGTTAATGGCAAAAAGGCAATACCACGCGGGGACTAACAAATGTTCGGATTGTTCATGCTCTGTGGAATGAAGTCAAAAAATCTGTGCCTAGATATTAGTCAGCCTCCAAATATCCTTTGACGATAAAAAATGATTATAAAAAAAATGTATATAAATAAAATAAAAAAACTTTAAAAAATTATAAAACAATTAGTATAATAAAAAAAAAAACAAAAAATAACATTAGACAAACAAAGAAGCAAGTTAAAAAATAACTAAAATCGAATAAAATAAAATTGAATAAAAAGACATAAAACAAAAATAAAATATAAAATATAGTTTAAAAAAACTAAAACTCACGCTTTTAGAGAGTATTGAACTAAAAAGTTGAAAATAATTTTAAAAACCCTACACAGTAGTATTGTGGAAAAAGCGTGGTCCGCTTTGTTCCATAATCTTCGTTTTTTATTTAAATTATTTTTACCTTTTTAGTGCAATATTCTTTAAAAGCGTGTGTTTTCGCTCTTTGAACTATATTTATTTTTTACATTTTAGTTGAAATGTGTTATGAAGTAATCGATAAATATATCGAAGTATACCGCAGTGCAAACAAAACCTCTGGGCCTCCACTTTCGTTTGATACTCATATTGTAGGCAATTTTGAATATTATTGGACAACCTCATTTTGAACGATAACTCAGTTATCGACAAATATATCGAAATATTCCAAAGTCCAATAGAAACCTGTAGAACTTCCCTTTTGTTTGATACCCAGATTGTAGGCATTATGACCGTTAACTTAGTTATCGATAAATATATCGAAGTCCAAATGCAACCTCCTATCGTTTGACACCCATATTGAAGGAACATTTCAAGGTTTTTGTGACAGTCATATGCCACTATCGGGTAGACTGAAGTAGAGTTACATACAAACAAGCAAAACAACATATGAATGTATGTACAAGTAAAGCTAATGAAAGCGTAGTAAAGAAACTAGCATTATGTGGGAAAAGCGTCGAGCTCTCGATATAGGAAAATTATGGCACAAAGCGGACCACGCTTTTTCCGCAATACTACTGTGTAGGGTTTTTAAATTATTTTGAACTTTTTAGTTCAATACTCCCTAAAAGCGTGAGTTTTAGTTTTTTTAAACTATATTTATTTTTACCACGCTTTTATTAGGTTCACTTGTATGTTTGCTTGTATGTATGTAACTCTCGTTCGGTCTAAGTCCCAGTGGCCCAAAAACCGTAAAATGTCCCTAAAATATGGGTAGCAAACGAAAGGTGAAGGCCCTAAGTCTCTTTTGGACATCGACATATTTCGATAAATTTATCGATAACTAAGTTATCGGTCAAAATGTGGTTGGCCGAAAACCTTAAAAATTTCCTAAAATATGGGTATCAAACGAAAGGTGAAGACCCCAAGTCTCTTTTGGACATCGACATATTTCGATAAATTGATCGACAACTGAGTTATCGGTCAAAATGTGGTTGCCCGAAAACCTTAAAATTTCCCTACAATATGGGTATCAAACGAAAGGTGAAGGCCCCAGGTTTCATTTGGACTTCGATATATTTCGATAAATTTATCGATAACTGAGTTATCGGTCAAAATATGATTGCCCAAAAACCTAAAAAATTCCCTACTATATGGGTATCAAACGAAACGTGAAGGCCCCAGGTTTCATTTGGACATCGACATATTTCGATAAATTTATCAATAACTGAGTTATTGTCAAAATGTGAGGCAAACCTTAAAATTTCCTAACAATATGGGTATCAAACGAAAGTGGAAGTCCAGAGGTTTCGTTTGGACTGCTGTATTTTTCATATATTTATCTGTAATTTCATAGGACATTTGACTAAAAATTAAATAAATATAGTTTAAAAAAACTAAAACTCACGCTTTTAGAGAGTATTGAACTAAAAAGTTGAAAATAATTTTAAAAACCCTACACAGTAGTATTGAGGAAAAAGCTTGGTCGGCTACATTTTGACCGATAACTCAGTTATCGATAAATTTATCGAAATATATCGAAGTCCAAATGAGACCTGGGGCCTTCCCCTTTCGTTTGATACCCATATTGTAGGGAAATTTTAAGGTTTTTGGGCCACTGGGGCTTAGACCGAACGAGTTCACATACATACAAGCAAGCAAACAAACAAACAAACAAACAAACATACAAGTGAACCTAATAAAAGCGTGGTAAAAATGAGAAATGTTACTTTTTCTACTTTTTCATTTATTCATTCCTATTTCCTGCAACGTTTTTTCGCTCGGTTGCCATTGGAGCGGAGCCACCATTTTACTTTTACTCACTGGTTTCCAATATGAACAATTTTTAACATTCTGGAATTTTCATTCATTAGATTTTGTTTTTGTTTGTTTACACACATACGTACACACATATTAAATACTAGAAAATAAAGCAAATTCTTGTCATAGACCGAGTCGAGTGGTTGTTAAGTTCATTGTTTAATAATTAATTAATTTAACAATGGTCAAGTTGACTGTGACTGTGGTGTTTTGTTTTTCTACTTTATTTTTTATTTGTTTACTTATTGCGTTTTGAAGAATGCATTGTGCTTTTTGCATCTCATGTTGAAGTTTGGCGCTTGTGCAGTGGAGTGGCGTATATCCATGGCATCGTATTTTAATTTAATTTTAAATGAAAAGCTATTGGTAAAAAAGATCGTCACATAAAGCATCAGCAGGGCACGTTCTTATTGCACCTGTTATACCGACACAGACTAGCCGATGCAGCTTACTTAAGTTAGTTGCCACTGTTCTTTGAGCAGTCTTAGGCCAACAGACTGGAGAAGCGTAGGTGACTATTGGCTTCACAAATGTTTTAAATGAGCAGTACGTCATTTTGGGAGACAGCCCCCATATTCCATACCTCGAAATGGAAAAAACTACACGAATCCAGCCAAATCAATGCTGTTTCGGCCGGCATTTCGAATCTATTTAAAAAACCAGGTTCTATTGCATACGCCACCCATTTTCATCGTCGTCAATAGTTTTGGTAGCCTTATTCTCTCGTTCTTTTATCACCTCCACTATAAGTTGCTTCCCCCACGCAGTCGCAAGTTTACCACATTAGTGCCACAATTTTCTGAAGTGTAAATGATACCTCTGACACGGACTAGTGAAGGCATGAAATGCGATGCTGCCAAAGAAAAGGAATTTTGAACAAAAGAAACGACGCAAAATATGGACAACAAAGAGTTTTTTAGCTGAAAGGTTGATAGCTTTACAATGGCATGCGCAACACAAACAATGGTGGGTGGACGTGAAAATTATGACCACAGTTCACAGCTGGCTAACAATGTATTGAATGTTGAAGTCAATGTAAAAATTCATATTTATCGCACAAAGGAAGGAAGCAGCGGCTGATGTGATGACTGAGAAAGAAAGTGGCACGGTGCTGCTGTGTAGAATTTTTAATTTAAAATTTATTTATGATATTTATATCGCCTTTGAGTATTTTTCTTTGGATGGATTATTACTTATGCTTGCTGTATTGACTAATAAAATCACGCGTCGATTGGAAAAAGGATAAACAGCCTTTTATATAATCACTCCGCATTTAAAAATTTTTAAAAAACTTGAGCCTTGTTGTCATCAAGAGCGTAATTCATACCGGAATAATTTGGGTTTTACTCAACAACGATCTGCTAAGCATGCTCAGCATAGGTCCATTTAATCCGCATGCACGAAGTAGTGTTACCACAACATTTTATTACACATCACATTTGCACATTTCAATTAAAAAAAAAAAACTAATTAACTCACCGCAAAATTTCTTTACGCGTAAAAAAGGTGCAGTCCTTTAGGTGAATACAAAGGAAAAGGTTAGAAATTAAATAGAATAGCAAGGTAGATTATTTAAATAAATTACTAAATCCTACCTGATAGTCATCTAATTGTTGTTCTGTGAAGGTGGCAACCTTATTACCCATAACGATTTTGGCTCAGCTCTGTTTTAAAGTTGCTCAGGTCTCAATTCCTTAAATTATTCCCTCAGCACACTGCTCTTTGACAATGTTTTACTTAGTCGACTTCTACTGACTTACTAAACTAGAAACATTTTCAAACATTTCTCAAGAGTCAGCACTTCTTCTCCCTGTTCTATGTTCAGCTAACTGTTTGTTGTTAAAACTCTAAACATAAAAAATCTGCTCTGACAGCCACTTTCACACTTTGCATGCCTTCGCTTTTTTATAGATGTTTGTATATGTCCTTTTTGTTGCTTTTGTGCTCAGCAGGCAAATGGAAATTAATTAAGGAGTGTCCTATCTTTAGTCATACAGTTTAGTGTACATATGTATGATTCTCTCTAAGGCAAGCCCTAGTAAAGGTAGACGGTTGCACGCTACATTGAGGCAAATGTGACTTTTAGATCAAACATCCATAAATTTTCCTTTTTTTATTAGATTTGAGTTTTGTTGTAAACGTTCAATAGCTCCCCAATTTGTGGATCGTTTGAAACAGGATCGGCACCGATTCGAGAAAACCATTTTAACAGCGATCTACTCTCCGTCAGTTAACCTAGACCTTGCGAAAGACGAACTTTAAGAACGAACATTTGTGCTCGGCCCCCATATGTATATGTATTTGCTTTTATAGGGCACAATAAGTTCGTTAGGGTTGAAATAAAATTTGTATCTTTACTTCCATATGCAAAACTGTCTAAACTTCGCGTGATATATGCCCAAGTACTTTATGACGCACCCACATGCTGTTAACATTCCTTTTGCAAAATATAAAGCTGCTTGGTAGCTCTGCTCTTGCTGGTTATCATTGGTAGTGTTGTAGCGAGTCACAGGAATAAATTTCCAAGTTCGTCTCATGACGATGGCACAAGAAAAATCTAGCATAAACAGTTAACTTCAAAGTGTGACCTCATTGGCGCTAAGTTGACTTTGTTCCACTAAATTCTTTTTAATAGTCATCGACGATCTGGTTTCGGAGAAAAAATTTAGTACGAACCATCTTGGCCTAAGCTTTGTTCATTCGCAGAACATACCATAGTCAGTGGAGCATTTGGGATCTAGTTATCTTGTATATCTCATAGGTTAACTTCCTTCGATGTTCAACGTCGGTATAGTGGGAAGAACCATAAATCCTCAGGACATTTTTTTCTACAAATTGGTGGGACCTACAATTTTTTGCCGAATCCGAACGTCATCTGCAAAGCAAATGAATTTTTGCTGAGAAGCTTATTCATGGCAGAAATACACTCGGAGAGTTTGCGAAACTACTTCCGATGGGCGACCCCGTTTAGAAAATGTTTTTTCTAAATAATATTTGATGTCGGTTTGACCGGGAGTCGATACCAGGTCGCTTGGTGTAGTAGGCCGAGCACACTACCGCTATACCATGGCGGCCGCCAAATATTTTGAAACACAATGAAATTTTCAACCCATTTTGCGAATTCTTTTCGGTAAGGTATGTCGTCTCTATATTTAAAACCATGCATTGTGGAACCAGTATCTCTTGACACATGCTTTTCTAGTCCTGGTACTTTAGTAGAACATTTCCTCTCTGTTAAATTTTTAAACACAACATAACTCCAAGCTTATTGGCTGAACGCATCCGTTTTTAAGACTATTTCAAACTTTGGTTTTTCAATATTTTGAAACACAACAACATTTCCAACTCATTTGTCGACCTCTTTTCAATAGAGTATAGAAATTGTACTATACTTTCTGGTTTTGTGAACTGTGAAGTTATAAAAAAGCTTTTAAAGCACAACAAGTAAGGAAAGCAGTCTTCGGCTGTACCGAAGGCTATATACCTTTCATGAGTAAACGTCACGATTTTCACTGTTCGATCCCCACTATAGCCTGTGTTAATTTAACTTAAGCTCATACCGAAATTATCGGAACTATCGATTATATGGGGGCGATGTGTTATATTGATCCAATCTCATTGATTTTTAACATGGACATTTCACATTCTAAAAGAGCAATAGTTACGAAATTTCACGTTCCTACTTATCTGATTACATGAGTTATCTACCAAAATCCGTTTATCTGAACAATCGATTGTATGGGGGCTATGTGAAATATTTATCCCATCTCAATGATTTTCAACATCAATATTGCACATATTTAGTTACAGGAGTTATAGCCCAAAATCAGTTTATCGTTACAATCGATAGTATAGGTGCTATAGGAAATGGTGGCTGCATACCAAATTTCAGCCAAATATCTCAAACACTGAGGGACTAGTTTGCGTTCAAACAAGCAGACAGACAGACGGACATGGCTAAATGAAATCATCTCGTCATCCTGATCGTTTCGGTATACTTATTGATGGGTCTATCTCTTCTTCTTCTCATACTTACAAACATCTGACCAAAGTTATAATACCATTTCATCTTCATGAAAGGTATAATAAAACTCCAAACGCTTTTTTATTACCTTTTCAATTGCAGCTAGTTTTGAAATTGCCATCCTTTGAAACACGATATTTTGATTATTTTGAAACACAATAAACTTCCCAACTCAAGCATTAAAGTCATTTCTTTACCTTCCAATACAGAAAAAGTTTTGAAACTGTCATCCATTGAATGTTACGAGCAAGTGTCCAGTCCCAAGCTTTCTATCGGTAAAAAAATTATAAAAATTAAAGCATAACCAAAATGAATTCCGATACTCATCCGCAAGAAAATTTGCAGAAAGTTCCGATTGAGTGCATGTAGATGAGGAGAGCAGTGATCTTAAAGTAAATGGCGAATCCTTCAGCCGAAAAAATGTATTTTCTACAATTCTTCTTCTTCATGATAAACGTTATATTCTTATATTAAATGCATGCACTTATGTATAAATTCATAATTATTTGATATTTTTATGCTTATGTATGTACGTAAAATATATTAATTAACGCATTTTCTTCAGTTATTTTCGTTCTTTCAACACTGACTCGCTTATGTGTCTACAAAATAAGAATACATAAATGAATCACAAATGAATTCCTGCATTGCCTTTTCATATTCACAACGTTGAGTTATGCTGCATTTCCTTTTTTTAAGCAGAAAAATGTAAATTTCCATCCAAAGTGATGAGTGCGTATTTTAATCGCGTCTGTACACATTCTGACCATCACGTGCCACTATCCATCCATAAATAAGCTCACCGCTTGACATGTCTGTTTAATATATTTACACAAGTGACTATCAGGTTTCGGATCCAAGTCGACCAATGTAATTTTGGAGAGAAAAGTTTTGTTGTGGCGCGGCATTTCAACAAAGTACTTCGATAAAGGCTCCGTCGATGACGTCAAGTAGCTGATTGCCACACAGAAAGAAGAGGCAAAACAAAAAGCACCAAAAGAATAAATTTAAATATGTCATTAATTACATATTGTTCGTGTAACTGTATATGATTATTCGACCACTTACGTTGACTGCAGCAAACCTGACTCGGCTTGATTGCACATTGAAATTTCCTGAAATGCCAACATAATCGAGCAATCCAATGCTGTGGCACCCAACAGATATGCCTCCACGGGTTCCAGTTCCATTTTAAATGTTTGATTGTGTGAATGCTTTTGCAGCAGCGTTCTTAAAGTATTGTATGTACGCTCTGTCTTGAGCGCATAGCCGGTAGCTTGTAGGGTGAGCATGTGTTGCTGCAAGTTAAAAAATGCGAGGAAATGGTAAAATGAACGGAAGACGGATTATATGAGAGAAATGCGATAAAAATGTCACTTGAATTGCAGCAAAAGGAAATATATATTGACGACATTGTGCCAAAGTAAATTCAACAAAAAGCGACAGCCGCCAAACCGACAGCCCAAAAGTCGAAGTTGACAAGTCGTTCAAACAGAAGCGTTGACCAAAGATCATATAAAAGGAGCTGGATGTGTTAATGTACGAACATGTATGCATGTATGTAAACATATGTATTGATCCCGAAAATCCCGATCCCAAGTATCTTGGTCGGCATCGATAAGAAAATTTTCTTAAAGCATTTTTTTTGGTGAAGAAAAGGTATGGTTATTTTCCGATGTTGACTAAATTGAATTAAGTATGCAATTCTTTACTAAAAATATTTTTCACAGGCATAGTTTGAACAGATTTTGTAAACCTTATTTCAAAATCTTGTGTCGGCCTAGGGAGAGATGTGTAGAGTAAAAATCTGTCCGCAACAAATTCTCGAATAAAGCTACACTGAATTTTAATGTAGACGCTAAAATTTGCCTACCTCATGCCAAGCACGGTATTTCTGCATGGAAGCATCTCTCTGATGAGCGACGAAACGCTTTTTTCATTGTCAGGGACTTAGTTGTCGTGTTCGACATCCTTCTAGCAATTTAGCATGGAGTACGCTCTGGGCGTCATTCATTCACGTTTCAAATCCTTTATCTCACACCCCAGCCTTTCGGCTCCACGTTTTTTTTTTTGAAGTCTTCCCTCTTCCTGAATCGGATCTTAATAAGAAATTCGCTTCCTGTTTTGATTCTAAATAAGATCTAACTTCAATCCAAGTTTTTTAATAGTTCTTCTTCTTCCTCCTCGATTTTAAATGAGAGACTCTTCCTTCTTCGATTCTAAAAAAGAGTTTATCCTGAATTCTAGTTTCTTGATAGGCGTTCCTTCTACTACTTAGTCCTAAATAGGCGTCTCTCTCGTTTCTAAGGGGCTAAATATTCGTGTCTCTCTTCTTGTCTAAAGAGACGTCTCTCTTCTACTTGTCTAAATGGGCTTCATTCTTCTACTTATCTAAATAGGCTTCTCTCTCCTACTTGCCTAAATAGGCGTCTCTCTTCTACTTGTCTAAATAGTCGTATCTTTGCTACTTGCCTAATTTGAGTCTCTCTTCTACTACTTTAAATAATCGTATCTCTTCTGTTTGTCTAAATGGACTTCCCTCTTCTACTTGTCTAAAAAGTGGTCTTTCTTCTTCTTGTCTAAATGGGCTTCTCTCTTCTACTTGTCTAAATAGGCTTCTCTCCTACTTGCCCTAAATAGGCGTCTATCTTCTACTTGTCTGAATAGGCGTCTCTCTTCTACTTGTCTAAACAGGCGTTGCAAACGTCTTTAGGCCGAGCGACGATCGCTTATAGTCTTTCGAAACAAAGGGTAAATCGAAAAAAGTTCCACAGGGTAAATCGAACAAAGTTCCACCTTGAACCGTTGGCTTATAACAATCATTCGACAAGACAGAAAACGGGTTCCTAGAAGGGAACCACGTAGCCAACTAACTAAAGAAATCTGGAAACATTTTTAGAAGTCGTGAAGCCTGCGAGCTCTATCGTTTCAGATGGAATCGCGGATTACTGGACGAGTATCATGGTACCAAGAGAGCTTTTTTTGTAAGTTAAGTCCGGATGCCGAACTCCGGCAGCCACATACCATCGACGAAATTTTCTACATTTGTTTCATAAATACAATTATTGTTTTCGTTATTTTGTTGTCATATTTAATTTAATTTTTCGTTGTTGCACTTTGCTTTTGCTTCACTTTAATCGTTTTGTTTGGACTGAAAAATCATCAACTCGTTAAAAGTTAATTCCATAGTGGGTATGCTGAAAATGTTATCGTTCTTCTTATTTCGTAAAGACACTCGAGTAAACAGATGAACAACAACACACACATCCACTTTCATATTTTCAACTTAAAATATATCTACACATTTCCTCACCTTGGCCAACAATTGTAGATGCAAAATTTTTTGTAGAACACAATTTTTCGGTAAGCACAGCATTTCCACTTCAGTGATTTGTGTTTGCGAAACTGTCTCCAGTGCAGCATCAGCAGCAGCCGTACTTGTTGTTGGTGTTGTCGTCGTCGTCGTCGCCGGTAAAAATTTTGCAGTCATTTGTGCAACAGCAACAGCTTCGGGCACTGTAGAGGTGCTTTCTACTCGATTTCTTGGCATTACATTACTTTCTTTGATCTCCCCCACTTCCTTCCGTTTTTCTACCGGCTGTGTCCTTCGAGACGGAATTGAGCTTAAGTGTGGCTGACCAGCGACAGCTTGGACTATACCAGCAACAGCAGTGGCGTCATCACCTTTTACAACGAAACTGTTAAGCTGCTCACTCTTGTTGTTGCTATTCGCTGTGTAGTCCTTCAGCAGGCACGTCACCACTAAATCCTTTAAAAGCTCCATTTGGTCGCTGTTGCACATTTTTCGGCATTTTTCACATTTTATTGCCAGATTTTTGTTGTTATTGTTTTTTATTGTTGTTGAATAGCGTAGTTTACGTTACAATGTCAGGTTATGTTTTGGTTGTTGGATGTGCGATGTTGACAACAGCCAGTGCCCGGTTCGTTTGGTTCCAAAAAAAGGTGTTATTGTTGGCGATTCATCGAGGGAAATGACGAATGCGACAGAAAGTAGCGTTATGTGGCAAGTGGTGAGGGACGCATAAAGCAAGAGAAAAATGTTTTAAAATATTTATTTAGAGTAGAAACGAAAAATGGTTGAATAAATAGTAAATGAATTTGTTTAGTTTGTGTTATTTATGTATTGAATAATTCGTTGTTTCTCTTTCTGTGACAAAGTATTTAAAAATGAAATGGAAGGAAAACAAAAAATTTTAGGTACCGTTAGTGTCCAACGGCATAAGCGTAGTCGGTGCATTGTTAAAGCGCTGTGAAGAGTGCAATTGCAAATGAAGTTGTGCTACTTCGACTGTCCTATTTAGGAACTCACATTTGGAATACGAAAAAATCATTTACTATTTCTACAATACAAGAGGAAGAACAGGAGAACAGAGCATCTTATAACTTTAAACGAGCTAAACTTGTATATTTGTATATCCGCTACTATCTCGAGAGACATTTTGATTGATTATAAAACTATCCACTTGGGGGTTGCTACTTGGGGTGGTTTACAGGGTTTCCACATATTTAAATTTTTTTAATTATGGAGAAAGATATTCCAGTATGGACATCAAATGAAAGGTATTTTCGGCGACATACCAACTAAAATATTTTCAAGTAGGGTTATCACCTAAGGTTGTCACCTTACCGAAGTATATTTGTATATCCGGTACTATCTCGGGAACAGCTTGACCGATTTAGATGAAATTTGGCATATAGAAAGTATGATTGATTCTAAGACTATCCACTTGGGGGGTGTACACTGTACAGGGTTGCCACCTACCCCATTTTTTTTAAATTATGAACCCATATGGGTATCAAATGAGAGGTATTTTTCCGACATACCAACTGAAATATTTTCAAGTAGGGTTACTGCCCAGGGTTACCACTTTACCGTATTGTATTTGTATTGTATATTTTTGGGATCATATTTGGATTATTTTAGGATCATTTTGGGATCATTTAGGGGTCACTTTGGCATAATTTTGGACATTTAAGGGTCGTTTTGGGATAATGAATACATAAATCAAGAACTATGTATATAATGGTACCTATTTAAGTTGTAAGAAATTCTTAAAGCGTGAACTTCGAAAATCGTTCGAAACTTCTCGTCTAATCTCGAAACTTGTGCAATCGACTTCGTTGCATTTTCCAAAATGGTAGGTTGAGTCGCAACAGCTGTTCCTGGATTGAAAATTTTCAGATAGCTGACAGTAAGCAGCAGAGATATTTCAAATCATGGAAAAGGCAGACAAAGATGAACAAAAACCAAGTAAGGAAAGCTGTCTTCGGCTGTGCCGAAGGCTATATACCTTTCATGAATAAGCGTCACGATTTTCACTGTTCGATCCCCAGTACAGTTTGTGTGAATTTAACTTTAGCTCATACCGAAATTATCAGACCTATCGATTATATGATTTTTAACATCGACATTCCACATTCTAAAAGAGAAATAGTTACGAAATTTCACGTTCCTACCTATCTAATTACAGAAGTTATGTACCAAAAATCCGTTTATCGGTTGTATGGGAGCTATGTGAAATATTTATCCCATTTCAATGATTTTCAACATCAATATTGCACATATAAAAATAGCAATACTTACAAAATTTCACGTTCCTATCTGTTTAATTACAGGAGTTATAGCCCAAAATCCGTTTATCGGAACAATCGATTGTATGGCAGCTTTATATAATATATGTAGGTCCGATCTTGATTTCTATATTAGAAAATGGTGGCCGCAAACCAAATTTCAGCCAAATATCACAAAAACTGAGGGACAAGTTTGAGTTCCAACAAACAGACCGACAGGGCTAAATCAATTCATATCGTAATCCTATTTCGGTATACTTATTGATGTGTCCATCTCTTCTTTTTCGCATACTTACAAACATGGGACCAAAGTTATAATACCATTTCATCTTCATAAAAGCTATAATAACGACGGTAAAAAGTTAACATCATCTGTAACAATGCAAAACCACGTACCAGACAAATGGAAAACCGCGTAACCAACATTTTGGTCAGAATTTAATTTAGGGCCTTGAGATATGGGACAAAATGTCGATCTGGTTAGTCGTAGCTGTTTGCAAAGTGGAGTTAGAGGTTAAGGTGAAAGGGCAAGTAGAGATAAAGGTGACAAAGATAGAGGTTAAGAATACCGAGATGGTGAGGGAATAGGAAGAGCAGAAGGGAGAATCATATAAGGGGATATTGGGAAAAGGGAGGAAAAAATAAAACGGAAAGAAATACGGAGTTAGATAAAATTAAACGGCAGACGAAGGGAAAGAGAGAGATAGAGAGACATTAGTTGTGAGATAGAACTGAAAAACATGGGGCAATAAGAGGAACAAATCCGTGGTCACGTATCCGTGGTCTAATGGGTATGTGCTGACCTACTATGTCCAATGTACACAGCTCAAATCCGAAGATGAGTAACACCGAGAATACTTCAGATATACATTTTTCAAAATAGCCGTTTCGTCATCAGAAAAGAAATAAGAAAGATCAAATTAGGAGATAAGATCGGTCTTTAACTGATAATGTTTTTAAAGATGTTGTTTGATAGGACTTCCCCCTCTATCCACCGCAAAGAGTCATATTTTCAAGTCGTAGGGTAGAGTTTTCCCATCAAGTTCCCTCCAGTGGGGAAGTCAAGGTAAATTTGTTAGGCTAGGGGTAATTGCGTTTGTACCTGGTTAAATTCTTTGGGAACATTAAACCACTTCAGAAAAGGCTATTTAGTCAAAACTTTTCTTATAATCCGAACCTCTAATAGATACTGAGAACCTAATTAGGAAGAAGGAATTTTGAACAATTGGGGTATTCACGAAGGGCTGGTTATCACGACATCGACTAATTTAAATTTCTACTCTAAAAAGAAATTTTATCAGATACCCACTACTTAAAAACATTGTAAAACTACTCACCCTGGAAAACTATTTTCCACAAACTCTGCGTAAGAATGTTTTTCACCATCATAAATTAAAACACCATTACGAAAAATTCTCAAATTATTTTGTGGACATTGCAGCAGTGCATCGATGGCAGACAACATTTCGGTGCGAACTCTATAAAAGAATCAAAAACATGCATAACAAAGAATTACTCTAAAGTACCAACAAAGTTGTTATTTCTTTTAATAAAAAGCTTTCCAACATAATTTAGCAATCAAAAGCCGCTTATGTGCATTCCACATAAATTTTGTTTTTCGCAAATCAGAAACTTTAAAATAAAAAATAAAATAAAAAAGATTCAACAGATGCCGCCGCACAACTTACCCGGAAAATAACGCTAACGGGCAATAAGAATTTCGCCTGTTGATTTTACCTGCACGCAGCTGTAAATGGAAAAAAGAGGAAGAGCATAAAATTATGTGAAATAAAACCGCAACGCAAATGAAAGATATAAAAGACGGTGAAAACAAAGTAGCAGGAAGTAAAAAAAAAACATAAAAAAATATTGAACAGGAATTTATTTGCGGTTCAGCGACTAAATTTGCATAAGAAATGTTTTTCAGCAGCGAAGCAGTACAAAATACCTTTTGGCAACGCAATAAAGCACTGCATATTCAATGACAATTCGCGTCGTGCACTCCAACAACTCTAACGAATAAACGTGTTTTACCGGAGGCGAATGAGTGATGACAGCAGCACAAAATGTTGCTCATACCACGTGGCGGCCAAATGCACACTGGGCTTGAAAGTGCAAAATTCTCTAGAGAATTAAAAATGAACTTTTTTTCCCAATATTTAAACGCAATTTTTTTTAGTTTAATTAAATGCAAAGGTTTGTCTTACAAACATTTTTGTTTGTTTGTCACGCTGCACAGTGGGAAATAATTTAAGTTTACTGTTCATAAATCATTACAGCCTTCATTTTTCATCCGATTTTGATAATTTTTTTTAAATGAAAGGTTTTGAGATTTGCAAGAGCGTACTTGGGTAATTTTCAAATCGAACCGTCTTCTTACACATAGTACCCTAGTAAAAACTTTTATAATTTAGTAGTGAATGCCTCTCGATGACACATGCGCAATAAGGTTCATTCATTGTCAATTATTGGTAAAAAAATGATGTCGAAACCGGAAAAATTGAAAAAAAAAATTCCAAAAATTCAATTTCTTGCGTGAAAAACATGACATACCGTTTTCAAATAAACAAAACACTAAATATATTTCAAGTGTCAACAATTTTCTACCCAAAACCGTTGAGAATTTCAAAATCGGTTGAAACATTTTGGGGGTGTTACAAATCTTTTCAAGGGTGTTGCGTGTTTAAGTCGACCAGATGAACAATCTCTATTGGGTCGCTTTAAAAGTGTATTCAATTCTTTTTTTGTAGCACTGTGTTATTTCTTTCTCTATGCCTACACATTCGATAATTTTTAGAGATATTCAACTTGATGAATTCAGTTTGTTTATATAGGAGGGGCCCCCTTTTATGATAACTCCCTCTACCATGAATCGCTTTGGATATATTAAGCCTGATAGATCAATAACCATAGTAGAGGGAGTTATCATAAAAGGGGGCCCCTCCTATATAAACAAACTCAATTCATCAAGCTGAATATCTCTAAAAAGGTTCAACGTAGGTACCTGAAATTTAGTGTGGAGACAAACGATATCGACATTATTCTCACAGAAAAAAGTAGGAGTTTTTAGGTTATATACTATCTAAGGCTAAACTTTGTATGTGGCTCAAAATTGAAAACACGGGCCTAACAGGGTCAAGATAGGGAGTTGAATCCATTTTGGGCAGAGCGATGTGCGCAAAACAGTATACAGTCTTTTAAAAATGCCCACAAGAAATTTAAAGCTTGAAAAAATTTATTTTGAATTTTGTAGTTGATTTAAAAAAAAAAACTTAGACCAACGGGCCCAGTGTGCAATTGCTGTTGAGCAATGAAATGAAAATAGCGGAATCGCGGAAGTGTTTGTCGACTTTGTTGCGGCATGCCGGTATTGTGTTCAGAGATGTATAATATTATTATTATTATTATTCTTCTTTTGCTTGGCCGTTTTTTTTTTCATTGTTTCCCATTTGTATGCACACACATACATACATACTCACCTTTAAAAATTGCATTGCGCAGTAGCGACACCTTATGGTATGCATTTCTTTACTGTCCACTTTCTCCGCCTCCTTGACAACAGCAGTGGCTGCTGCTACTTGTGCTTTTTCGTTTGTTGCTGCTTTTGCTGTCGCAGGTATTTTTGTGCTAGCATCTGTCTGGCTCTTCTGGTTGAGTAAGTTTTCGATGATATCAGAAGACAGTAGCCAACCTTGTTTCGGCTTTATTTCGATGGCATATGTGTCACCCATTAATTCCGCCTTTGATTGCAGTTTTTATTTTTTGTAAATAAACGAATTTTTCATATCGATGGTTTTTCGTTTGTTGTTGTTTTTAATATACATAAATGTATTCCGAGAAAAATAAATAAGCTTTGGTTAATTGCACGCTTTTGTAGGATTTTAATGAAATGTCCATTCACAAATTGGATAAGAGTAATAATAATAAAATAACGCAATGAAAGAAAAGAGCGGAAGAGCTCCATATATTTTTGTTGAAATTCATACTTGAAAGAATTCGAGTTACCTATGTATGTATATCGAATTCGAGTTTAAAAAAGTTCGTGTTTGCGACTGGCGAACCTCCCATTCTTCTGTTTTCCGTTTCCCATTTTAGAATATATCTCCAAAACCATATGATATACTTTAATTATTTACATATCATGTGATAGCATTCGTTAGTACCTTGCGTTTGATACCCATAATGTACTAACATATTTTTGGTCACTACTGGTCTACGTAAAGGTTTATAAATCTGAAACTGGTCGAGTTATCGATATAAGGGATATCTTAAAAGTTGAACGTCTAATAATACAATCGTGAATGTTTCCATTCAGTAGTTTTTGAGTGATATGGACACAAACATACAGACAGACAGACAAAACTTCCAAAAACGGTTGATGTGGGTTCTATTGGCATATCTAACTCTATATTAAAAAAAAAATTGGGATAGGTGGCAACCCTGTAAACCGCCCTAAATGGCAACACCCATATTTATAATCTTAGAATGAATCAAATTGTCTATATGCCAAATTTTACCCAAATCAAGCAGTTCCCGAAATATACGAAAAAATTAATAAATTGCGATTAGGTGGCAACCGTAAGTGGCAACGGTGCTTGAAATTACCTTATTTGGAATACGGTCGAAAATACTTTTCATTGGATACCCATATTGGCATATCTAGCTCTATATTAAAAAAAATGGGGATAGGTGGCAACCCTGTAAACCGCCCTAAAAGGCAACGCCCATGTATATAATCTTAGAATGGATCAAATTGTCTATATGCTAAATTTTATACAAATCGGTCAAGCAGTTCCCAGATATGCGAAAAAAAAATAAATAAATTGGTTAGGTGGCAACCCTAAGTGGCAACGCTGCTTGAAATTACCTTATTTGGAATACGGTCGAAAATACTTTTCATTGGATACCCATATTGGCATATCTAGCTCTATATTAAAAAAAATGGGGATAGGTGGCAACCCTGTAAACCGCCCTAAGTGGCAATACCCTTTAATCCTGCTCGGCCTAACTATTACAATTTTTGCAATGTTAGCTAGATCCTAGAATTTCACCTCCTATTTGATTTATATGGCTAAACACCGTGGTGAAAATCGCCTTCGCCTGAAAGTCGGCTACAATTTTTATTTCCGTTGCATCATCAGCCATTTTCTCAAATTTTACTCTCCATCAAAACTTCATATCGCCGCCTTGGAAGTTAACTTCAAAAATTATTTCTAGGGATGTGGCAACCGTTTGCAAAAAAATTTAAACTTTCTGCAGGCTTAGCAGTTTCATTTAAACTTTATCGCGATTAATACCTTTCATATAGGGACCTTTTTGGGGTTCGTTCCGCAAAACCTTCAGGAATTTCGCGGGACCATTTCCGGACTGTTTTTGGAATTCATTCGAGACTTTTTTGGAAACCTTAGGGAGCTTTTTGAGGATCATTTCGGAAACATTCCTAAGCTATAATAGAAAGGAGATAACGCCCATAAGGAAGAAGTGTGAGGTATTTATGTATATTAATTCTTTCAAAATTAGAATTATTTGGTATGTGTATGTAGGTATTCAATTTGTCACGGAAATTTCACTGTACATCTGAGATTCCTTTTTTTTCAAAAATACATCATAATTTGTTACGAGGCCTTAGCATAGTAAAGTACCAGTTTATGGAACGAAGTAGATGCCAATAAAATTTGTGTAAAACCCTCAAAGCAAATAAATAACAAAATACTCCTAAAATCGGGTTAACGAAACATTTTTGTGTACAAAACCATTCCTTTTCAGTTTCTTTGCTGTTTTTGCATTTCAAAATTTTTACTAAAATTTACTACTTTAAAACGACCAAAAAAGAGTGGATGATTTATTGCATGACCATGCTTGCACCAATAGCGCAATAAAGGAACCGAAATTGGTGTTGTTCTATGAGTAGCAAAAGGAAAAAATGGTAACCAAAAAAGGAAACAGAAAACGCCATCAAAAAGTAGTATTTATAACGAATGCCCACGGTGAATGAATTCAGCACCTACACAAACTAATACTAGCACAAAATATACAGGGTGTTGTAAAAATATTTAGATTGATAGATTGTAGAATGTTCAATAGAAATTTTTAGTAATTAAATAATGAAATAACTGGGCGAATAGTGGCCCGAAAACGGCACCGGAACAAAAACCGCGAAAAAACTAACCGAGACCGAAATCAAAGCAGAATCATAACCAGGTACGGGACCGATACAAAATAGACAGGATCAGGGCCAAATCTGGAATCCAAGCAAAATTAGTGTGGGTCAGAACCAAAACTCGAAGCGAAACATAATTAGAAAGGATCAAAACAAAAACTGGAATCAAAATTAAAACCAAAATCGAAACAAAATTAGTCAGTCAGGCCCAAAACTGGAATCGAAACAAATTATTCGGAATCGAAAAATCTAAACAAAATGATTAAGCATCGAAACCTAACTTGGAACCGAAAACAGGATCAGAACAAAAACTGGAATCAAAAACAGTTTCAGAACCAACGCTGGATCGGAAATAGAACCCAAAATCGAAATAAAATTAGACGGGATCAGAAACAAATCAACCTTAGAAGTCAAACTGAATTCAGAACAGTAGCCGCAGGCGAAACTTAAAAAAAAATTACCAGAGCCGAAACAGGCATCTAGCCTAGAATCAAAACCGTTCAGAGTCGAAAAACAGGAATCCAAATAACATTAGTCAGAAAATCGAAAAAAAAAAAATAGTCAGGACCGCAACTAAAACTGGAACCGAAAATAAGATTAGAACCATAACTGAAATCGAAATTGAACTCAAAAACGAAACAAAGTCACATCAAAGCCAAAGCTCGAATCGAAATAAAATTAGAAGGGGTCATAGGCAGATTAACCTTGGAGCAAAACTGAAATCAGAACAATAATCGCAGTTGAAAACTGAAAAAAAATTGCCAGAACTGAAATTGGTATCTAACCTGGAATCGAATCAAGTCAGAAACCTAAGCCATAGTCACCACGAGAACTCTAATTGGAATAACAACCGAAATCCAAAACATACCCCAAACCGGAACAGGAATAAAACCAAAATCGAAACGATGTCCACGCAGCTCAAAACAAACATGTAATCTATACCGGAGCCAAAATCAAAAGCTGAGCAGAAACTCAAACCGGAACCAAAGCTGTAAGCGAAATCGGAATTTTGAATCGACACCAGACCCGCAACAGAACCAAAAGACCCGAATCTAGCCATTTGGTTCCCTATGTACAGTCACTTCTCAGAGCAGGAAACCCAGGACATCGCCATGGATCTCTGCGCAGTGGAACCACCCGGGGTTTTACCTCGGCCAAGGACTGTCACTTTCAATGTAACCCTGTTTAGTATATTCTTCAATCTAGCCATTTATCAAACCGCAATTTTAGTCGGAGCTAGAACAGAAATTAAACCCGGGACCGAAACCATATCCGATATTTGAACCAACATCAGAACCTTCCGTCATTTGAACAGTTGCACTCTCTCGGCTTCTTGTCTCTCGCTTCCTCTCTCCCCCTCACCCTATTATTATTTGCATTCGTACCATATAGCAAAGCTGCCCCGAAAATAAACTTTAAGTTCGAAATTTAAATCAAAGTACTCGTTAACTTCTTCGTCGAAGGTTACTTTAAAAAATTATTCATCGCCGTCTAAGTAGTAGTAAGTCCATCCTAAACTTATGTATGAGGCACCCTTTATATACTAAGCTATGTTCTATTGTTTAGTGTATGCGAATAGTTTTCATGCAGCAACAGAGGTAGCATAACAACAGCAGCGCCACCTGAACACCATCATAATTCATCTAATGGCAACGCTGCCAAACTCACCTGCAAATTGGAAAGTAAAATATCGAATGCTATTGGTAATCGTGCAGCATCTGGCAGCAACAAACCGAATTCCCCACAAAATTCTTTATCCCGACGATGAGCTGCACAAAACAAAGCAGAGGTTAGGTACACAGCAATAGCAGCAACAGCGATCCATAGCGACACAAAAGACCATAGCCAAAATAGTTTAATAGCCATAGCGGAAGATGTTGCGGCAGCAGAGCATAGCGGAGTGTGGGAAGTCGTCACCAATTGCAAGCAGCAGTAAAAGAAACATAAAAAAATAGAAATGAGAGTTAAAGAAATAAATAAAAAAAATATTAAAAAAGCAACAATAAATTGCAATACCTAGCTAAAAATGCTGAAATTTATGGTGGAAAAAATGGTTAAATATTGAATTGAGTCGATTTGAGTTGTTTGTAACAGAATAATAAACTAAATCGGGATCTCGAATACTTTTGTGTAGAACAAGTTGTATTCTTCACATAATTATGCAGAAAGTACATTATTTATTCCGAAAGTTAGTTTACTATTTGTGAAAAGCAAATGACTACTCCGAAATATATTTTACACATTTTAAAGTTTTATTATTTCTTCCGAAAATTGGTTTGCTGATTTTAAAGAGCAATAGACTGTTCCGAAAATTGTTTGTCTATCTCTGAAGTACAGTTGACTATTCCGAAAATTAGTTTACTATTTGTGAAAAGCAAATGACTACTCCGAAATATATTTTACACATTTTAAAGATTTATTATTTCTTCCGAAAATTGGTTTGCTGATTTTAAAGTGCAGCAGACTATTCCGAAAATTATTTTCCTATTTCTGAAATACAGTTGACTATTGCGAAAGTTAGTTTACTATTTGTGAAAAGCAAATGACTACTCCGAAATCTATTTTACACATTTTAAAGATTTATTATTTGTTCCGAAAATTGGTTTAATGATTCTGAAGTGCAATAGACTATTCCGAAAATTATTTTTCTATTTCTGAAGTACAGTTGACTATTCTAAAAGTTAGTTTAATATTTGTGAAAAGCAAGTGACTACTCCGAAATATGTTTTACACATGTTAAAGATTTATTATTTGTTCCGGAAATTGGTTTACTGATTCTAAGAGGTGCAATATACTATTCCGAATATTATTTTTCTATTGTTGAAGTGCAATAGACTATTCTGAAAATTAGTTTACTATATAAAAGCAAGTGACTACTCTAAAATAGATTTTAAACATTTTAAATTTTTATTATTTGTTCCGAAAATTTGTTTACTGATTCCGAAGTGCCATAGGCTATTCCGAAATACATTTTCCATCCTTTAGAGTTAAATTGTATGTTCGGAAAATTATTTTTCTATTTCTGAAGTGCAGTTTACTATTACGAAAATTAGTTTACTATTTCGAAAAGCAAGTGACTATTCCGAAATATATTTTACATATTTTAAATTTGTATTGTTTGTTCCGAAAATTATTTTTTATTTATTGTTGTTTCTTAAAGGAGGTAACTACTATTCCGAAATAAATTTTATCTCTGAAGTGCAATTGACGATTCCGAAACCTTGCTTATGTAGGTTTTATCACTAGTTTAGATTTGGAAACGTTGCAAAGATCCGTTGACACAATGTTTAGGTTCGTTTCCATTCAGCTTAAGCTCGTCGACTATTTGGGATTTTGAAAAAAAAAGTCTAAGTCCCAAAACATGAAATTTCAGGATTCTCATCCCAAAAGCTTAAAAAGAGGTGATTGACTGCAGGCTAGAGGTTAAAGAATTGGGCATTTTTGCTTGAACCATTGCACAATAAGGGTATATTTGTTTTATGGTCACCAAAAATGCCAGAGAAGGCATAACATGACAGCAAAATGTATAACAAAAATTTTAACATTGATGAAATATTGCTTTGCAACCGCTTAAAAGTAACCGTGTAAGACGTCACCGCACCACTTTCTACACCAATAAATCCGATCCAACTCATAACCAAGCCAGTTTCATAGCTTGTGTTAGTTGCAGCCATCTGCTGAAAGTCATTGTACCATTCGGAAGTATTAAAATGCTTAATAAGTCAGCTGGGACATCTATAGACATCCCCACCCAACATTTACCATTTGTGTAAAAGATTTCTTATAAAATTGAGGAGGCTGTGAAGATATTGAGCGCAGGGCGCATAAGCAGTTGCAATACGCTGTAGAAAATAGTTCAAACTCTCAACTTTACAGTGGATACTACTTTCAATTCTTATAATCCAGACACCCTGACGCTATGTGCTAAAGTTCATAGAAGAGTTTTATGATCGATTGCATTCTGTTGCACGAATCGCATAAGGAATCCACTACGAGTGTGTATGTAAGCGGAAATAATAGCACAAATGCAATGCAATGAATGTCAAATGGTGAAATGGTAGCGAGTGGGGTTGGGCCGGCGACAGCAAGCAAGCGGAACACAACAATAAAAAGCCACTCACTGGCAATGTGGTCCCATTACCGTTTCATGGTATATACTACAATAACAATTTCGTGGGTTTGAAAAAGTGCACTACTATTTTTACTCCAATGATGTGGCATAAAATTTAAATGCAGCAAATAAATGCCAAACAATTTGCAGTTTAGTTGACAAAGCTGAGGAAAGTAGTAAAATCAGAGAGTTTAGAGTGATTTAAGAAACGTTAAGGAAGGTACTGAGAGGAAATCAATTTGCTTGAAGACGAATCTCCCCTCCAGCAAATAAAGAAGCATCTCTGTAAGAACTGTGACGATATTCGACATCATATAATAAGGATGTCCGAAACTGCAGCGACAGGCCCTCAACCATATGCACATTTCGTTGGACAGCTTCTGTGTAAACTCTCACCCGATGAACACAGTCATAAAATTCAAAGCACCAGCAATAGCTCAGTGGAAGAGGGAGATGGAGAGTGAAAGGGAGAGGGAAGCGGAGGGGTAGAGGAATAGGGATTTAGGGGTTTCGAATATGCCCGAGGCAGGTATACCGGTCGTAAGAGGCGACTAATATGCACATAGGTAATTACGTGCTAACTCGATGGTTGATCTACGGATATGATGCCTCTCATTACCCATCTTCTCCTTTTCATACGGGTGGAGGGATGACATGACCTAGAAGGTTCCAATGGTCATACCAAATCACTCCCGAGACAGTCGGGCAGTACCGCAAGGGAGTACCGGAGCGTACCGCGTTCATATCCGGCCAAGGACTGTCAATTTCAACATCACTCCCCAAAACCTTCGGGGAGTATTTTTGTCTTAACTACTACAACAAGAACAACAACAACAACAATAATAATAATAGAGATAGGGATGGAGAAAAGGATAGGGATAGGGATAGGGATAGCAATAGGATAGGAAATGGAATAGGGAGAGAGGTAGGGATAGAGATAGGTGTAGCGATAAAGACAAGAATAGGAATGAGGCCACATGTACCGGAATAACAATAGTAATGGGTTAGGTTAGGTTAGATGGAAGCAGCCCCAACTGAAAGGGCCGCTCACTTGGACACTTGTATGGGCCGCTGTGATACCACATTCTAAACGGTGACACTAACTCGCAATTACTTAACAAATCGCTGCGTAGCGACAATATAACTGCGGATAAGGCACACATCAATCTTCGACACGTCCTCCGGAGACCTTAGAACGTCCGATCCAAAAAATCTGCGTCTAGTCCTAGCAAAAGCCGGACAGTTGAGCATGAAGTGATCTGATGATTCCGCCTCGTCATCCTCCATGCAGCTCACGCAGTTCGGACTTTCAGTAATGTTTAAGCGCACCGCATGGATTCCCATCGGACAGTGCCCCGTCAAAACCCCAATCATCATGGAAAGGTGTACCTTAGAGAACCTTAGTAAATCCGCTGATCGCCTGGAGTCAACCACTGGCCAGAAGGACTTCGATACCTTACAAGAGGTGGCATCAGCCCAGCGCTTGCTTAACTGATCCGAAGCCCATGTACTCAGAAGCAGACCACAGGTGACAAGGGGAATACCCAGTGTTCCGAAGGCAGCCACTTCCGCTTCAAGAGTTCCTGACGAAATTTTTATTCCTCTCCACATAGGCTATACTTTTCCCCACTAGATGGCGCTGGAGTCGCTATATTTTGTATGTTGGTATGTAATAAAAAACTCTGTTACAAAAAAATAACTCCGTTAGGTGGAGCTGGAGTCGGTATTTAGATGTTTCGTTGACAAAGTCGCGGGCATCTATTAGGCAAGGCTCACACTGCAACCGACTTCGGCCGCCCGGCAGTAATCACACATTCACACACATGTGTTTTAAATGAGGTCTGCGATTTCATCCGATTCCCCCCGAATGTTTCTCTGATGATGTCAGATGAAAAAGTCGGTTGTAATGTGAGCGTAGTCTTAGCATTTGAATAAAAGACAAACTAAAGCTCGCACGCCTTTCCACTTTCACCACTTACTCGCACACTCTTCTCTCTCAAGCATCCTTACCTGGTCGATCGTTTCTAATTTTATCATTTATCCAACGTATGTCCGCCTCCTTGGCTATTCGTACAATCTCTGCCTCGAATACATATTCGGTATCAAGCATGCTACGTATTACCTCGATGTAAGCCACAAAATCCTCCATTGTCAAGTCTGCAATTGTGGTTTAACAATTTGAAATAAATTAGCCAACAATAAAATGACCAACAGCAAATGAAAACTATGCGCAAGCAGTCAAAACTATTTATTTAGATATGCAGGTTGGCCAACAGATGAACGAACGGACAGGACAGACAGACAGACAACCAAATCTGGCACGGAAAATGGAAATTGCTGATGCTACCGATTGCGGAGACCAAACCCGGTAAACGGCATTGAAGGCAATAGAATTTTATATATCAAATAAATGAAATAAACACATTTCAGCAGAGTTTTGTGCCAAGTTGTATGCCAACTAACATTTTGATAGCTACCAAGCATCTCACCAAAAATTAAAAAAATAAATTAACAAAAAAAAACAACAAAAATAACAATAACAATATGGCCGCTAACTAGGAAATACCAGGATGTCATTGCTATAGCTCAACCTACACAATACCCTGTATATCTGTGTGCAAAATAATAGCAGCGACATATCTATGTTCACCTTAATTAAAAAGTCTCCCGCTCTATATGGCTTGATTCATGAAAGCTGTCAAAAGGTGAGATGGACTTTGAAGAATTTCAGAGAAATGATCTCCAAAAAAGTTAGTTAACCTTGGTTACCATTCTCCACGGAGGAAGTGGTGGAAAGGGTCAGCTCCTGGTTCCGATGGGCTGTTCTATTGATGAGCGCCAACCTAAAAACTTTCTTGTGCAGAAGAAGCAGCAAGCGTGGATACCATTTCGATGGGGGTTAAGTGCCAAAACTATTCGCGTCCCAGCCGCTTTAGATCAACACAAAGCTAATTACTAGGTATAAGAGCCTCGAGATCAACAAACTAAATTATATGGCAACCCCGATAAAAATGTCTAGCGCATAAATAATAATAGATAATAATGAGTTCGGAATAAACCTCTAAAGTTCAGCCGCTGCCATGCTTTCCCTCACAACTGTCCAAACAAAAATATATAACCGAAAACCAAAAATGCAGATAGTGTTGATGATGCGATGCCGTGCTGTTTGTGTGTACATATTTGTCTATGGGTCGATATCTCGCCACCGCTAGAATGCACACAGCATCACACACCGCATAATATCCTGCCACAAAAACTAACCTTTTGCATTTTGATTTACAGCCGGGTCGGAAGCACTTTGGACCAGCTCATGCTGTTTTTGTTTCTTTCGTTGTTGTTGCTGCTGATATTGCAATTGCCATTCTTGAGTTTGCTGTTGCTCTGGACATTGATGTTGTTGTTCTTGTTGCCTTTGTTGCCACTCTTCGTCGGCCACTTGCTGTCTATACGCCACATCCCCTTCCAATTGCGTTTGTTGTTGTTGCTTTTGCTTTTGGTGTTGTGTATTACCAATTTTCATTTTGTTATATTTGATGCTAGTGCTGCTGCTGCTGTTATGGCTACTCGATGCCATCGTCGTCGACGTCGTTGTCGTTTTTGGCAAACGTAAAACTTTTTTAAATTGCGGCAAAGCAAGTACCAAATTTGCATTACCCTCTGCGCGATAGATCAACTCGATTTGGCTCAATTCCATATGCGACTGCTGCTGAAGCTTTTGTTGCTCATCTTCCTCCTTGGCTCCCAAATCCTTCTCTCCGCTGTGTCTTGCTACTTTTGTTTGTGGCATAATACCCAGTAGTGCTTGCAATATTTTCGCATTGCATTGTTCTGGCTGGCGCTTTTGTTGTGGCGTGCTTGGTGTGAATTCGGGCTTTGGTGTTAGGGAAGGCGCTGTAGTGGCGGCAAAAGCTATGCGGGTGGCATTGTCTTGTTGCTTGTTGATGTCCGTCGTTGTGGCATCTGAGCTGGCATGTGCTGCCATCATTTGCTAGTTTCTCTTTTCACTGTGTCCTCTCCGGTAGAGGTATCCGGCTGTATGTCCGTTGTGATAAGCTACTGTTCGCTTTAAAGCTCAGAGCGAGGAGTGTAAGGTACGGGAAGGCGTTGGTTAACTGCGACCGCACTTGTATCACTTGTCAAAAAACAACTTGTCTGTGTGCAGTTTGGAAAGTTTTAATATTGTTCTTTTTTGTTTGGTTTAATTTTTTGTTTTGGTTTGCTATGTTATCGTATTGCTAGCTAGATTCTCAACTCCACTCGACTCTCTGTTGTGTTAAGCATCAGATTCATAGCCAAAGCTTATCTTGTAGATAAACAGATTAGGTGGACATGGTATACATGGCGCATTCGTATCTGTCGACAAATTATGTAAAGTGTCTTTAGGATTGTCGTATTTGGGCGAACAAAATGAAAACGTCGACCATGTTAAAGATGTGTTAGGTCAGCGAAGTTTGTGTGGCTGAAATGAGAAAACAAAAATTTTCAGTGACATGTAATTTTTAGACATGTTTTAGTAGAATATTTAGGCTAACTTTTCTCTATAGGCTACTAATCAAAAAGACCCTGAGGAAAGCGTTCTGAGCCCAAAATAAAAACACCTTTCTTCGTTTTTGCGGTGAAGATAACGCGGGAGAGGCTTCTTGCTACAGTTGTATATCGACTCTGAAGTATATGGTAATGGTAATGTATGGTAATGGTATGGTAATGGTATGGTAATGGTATGGTAATGGTATGGTAATGGTATGGTAATGGTATGGTAATGGTATGGTAATGGTATGGTAATGGTATGGTAATGGTATGGTAATGGTATGGTAATGGTATGGTAATGGTATGGTAATGGTATGGTAATGGTATGGTAATGGTATGGTAATGGTATGGTAATGGTATGGTAATGGTATGGTAATGGTATGGTAATGGTATGGTAATGGTATGGTAATGGTATGGTAATGGTATGGTAATGGTATGGTAATGGTATGGTAATGGTATGGTAATGGTATGGTAATGGTATGGTAATGGTATGGTAATGGTATGGTAATGGTATGGTAATGGTATGGTAATGGTATGGTAATGGTATGGTAATGGTATGGTAATGGTATGGTAATGGTATGGTAATGGTATGGTAATGGTATGGTAATGGTATGGTAATGGTATGGTAATGGTATGGTAATGGTATGGTAATGGTATGGTAATGGTATGGTAATGGTATGGTAATGGTATGGTAATGGTATGGTAATGGTATGGTAATGGTATGGTAATGGTATGGTAATGGTATGGTAATGGTATGGTAATGGTATGGTAATGGTATGGTAATGGTATGGTAATGGTATGGTAATGGTATGGTAATGGTATGGTAATGGTATGGTAATGGTATGGTAATGGTATGGTAATGGTATGGTAATGGTATGGTAATGGTATGGTAATGGTATGGTAATGGTATGGTAATGATATGGTAATGGTATGGTAATGATATGGTAATGAAATGTCTGCAGTTTTATCTCAGGTACCCTTGCTGCAGCTCGTTTAAGAGTTCTTGTTGCTGTTACAACAGTACTTCGCACTGCATAGTCGGAAGATCGGTCCGCTTATAAAAAGTTACGTGACGGACCAGACTGATGTTTCCAGTTTTTTACCGGATATAAATCCGGTACGTTTCGGTGAATAGCACCTTGTGGTACTAGCCCGACTGTCTTGAGAACGATTTCGTTGAAACCGTAACCAGGTACGAAGTGGATTTCAATAGCCTCTTAAACCCCTAACCCGCAGGGGTCTCGTTGTAGAGTTGTTGTTGTTGTTGTTGCTGTTGTTGTTGTTGTAACAGAGTTTTTCAGAGTCAAAGCCATTAGTTGCCATTTCTCGACATCAGCATTTCATTCGCTCAACAACTAAAAAAAGGTTAGCAATTTCTCTGGCAAAAGTAATTTAAATTCAGCAAATAAAAAGTTCAAATTATGCTAGTAAATATTTGGCCACTTGGCAGTTGCAGTTGCAGTGGCAGTAGCACATATTGCATTCATTGTCATTTGTCGTCTAACTCAACGACTTTTGCTGCTCGCTCACTCGTTCACTTGTGGAATGTGCAAAACTTTGCGGATTGTATGCGGCTTATATTTGTTAACTCCACTTTGTTTTATTCAAAACAAAAGTTAAGGTTTTAGTTTTTTTCCTGAACTGGCATATTTTTTATAACTCAATCTCCACGCGGTAGTTGTTGTGACAATAAAACTGGGTGCTCTTACCCAGCGCCAAGTGAATTTAAATTTTATAAAAAGTTTCTTGTTCTACTGAGTTGGTGAACTTTAAAAGCGCTTTTGTTAAAGTAACTGCTTCAGATGGGCTGTGGCTTTGATGGCTAATCCGAATGCTTTATTGGTTAATAGGGCTTGAGAGGCGGTTGTCCTTTTACATTTTTATACCCAGCTGTACTTGTACACAGGGTATTATAACTTTGTTAGGATAACGGTTGGTTGTACAGGTATAAAGGAATCGAGATAGATATAGACTTCCATATATCAATATGATCAGGATCGAAAAAAAATTTGATTGAGCCATGTCCGTCCGTCCGTCCGTCCGTCCGTCCGTCCGTCCGTCCGTCCGTCCGTCTGTCCGTTAACACGATAACTTGAGCAAATAATGAGATATCTTCACCAAATTTGGCATGCGTACTTATTTGGGTTCAGAATAGATTGCTATTGAAAATGGGTAAAATCGGACCATAACCACGCCCCTTTTTTGATATCGAAAATTTCGAAAAACGTATAAAATGGGTTAATGCAATATTAGAAGCAGCTACAATGATAAAATTTGCAATATGTATTGATTTAGATGTTCTAAGGCCGATTTTATAAACATTTTTGAAAAGGGGGCGTGGTACCGCCCACGTATATTTGAAGAAATTTTAAAATTTTGACTCTTAATAACTTCAGAACAGTTTATGCTAGTATAACGAAATTTCGTAGAGGACATACTATTGTTGTGGTAAATTCAGCTAAATCGCTTCGCGACCACGCCTACTTTTTCATAAAAGTTATATTGAAAGGAGGTGGAAATATTGAAAAGTCCATATCTAATTAACTGATTTCGCTATAATAATATAATTTGGTACATACATCAACTTTCATATTCTTTACATAATTTTTTCAAAATTTTGGAAAGTTGGCGTGGCACCGCCCACTTATGAGTCAAGCAATTTTTAAATTCGACTGCTAACAACTTCAGAACGGTGTGAGATAGATTTACGAAACTAGGTACCAGGCATGTTATGTTTATGTAGAGTACTACCACAGAAAATAAGAAAAATCGGTGAACGATCACGCCCACTTTATGTGCACAGCTGGGTATGTAATGTTCGGTTTCACCCGAACTTAGACTTCCTTACTTGTTTTTAACTAGTTATGTACTTTGATTGAACTGAACGGCAAGTTCAGTAAAAGGGTCATTAACCTTTAACGTAAATGAGTTTCAATTGTTAAGTGGTTGTTGTTGTTGTTGTTGTTGTTGTTAACAGCAAAACACTCCCCGAAGGTTTTGGGGAGTGCTGCCGAAGATGACAGTCCTTGGCCGGATATGACCCCAGTACGCTGCGGTACTCCCTTGTGGTACTGCCCGACTGTCGTGGTAGCGATTTGGTATGACCAGTGGAACCTTCTAGGACATGTCATCCCTCCATCCGTGAGGAAGAAGAAGATGGGTAATGAGAGGTGAGAGGAATCATATCCGTAGATCAACCATTGAGTTAGCACGTCATATTCTAACCCCTCGGGCATATTCTAACCCCCAACCCACAGGGCTAGCCCTTCACTTCGTACAACATACTTCGATAGACAGGGAAAAACTTGGTGCCTTAGGAGAGTGCATAAACGCATAAATAATGCCCCATTTTTATCCCTACCTCAGATGCTTTGGAAGCCACCAGGGAGGACAAAAACTCGAATGTGTTAAGCCCCCACGTAACATCATGATGATGTATTTAACACTTGCGTGTCTCCTTTAACACTTGTGTTATACCCGATAGATGGGAGCAGGTAATCGTGGTCCCACTAGGAGTGTCTTGTCGACACATATCGCACTTCTCACCATAGTCAACGCCTGCGGTTAGCCGAACACAAGTATCAATTCTGCAAAATGCGAAGATATGTTACCGTAAGCCATAAAGACTACAAGGCGGTTCTAGATGTGTTTAAAAGAATCAATCAATCATAGTCTACCAATTAACTGACCGGTCGAAAATCGTCTGTTGAATTCATAAACGCACCCAGTAGGATTAGGCCAGGGGTACAGCAATGTGGGACCCTGTCCCCGCTTCTGTTTTATTTTTGACATTTCAAGACTTCCCCTTCCACCAGAAGTGGTCTCGATTAATCTTGAACTCTCCGTCGCCAATATGTTCACCGGTATATCAGTTCCACCGGGCGATAAGATCACATCTACGTAAGCGCTATGACGCGATCCTGCACCACGTCAGAATGCTGTACGACACACACATGACCCCTTATAACAACAACAAGGCTGTATGATCCACCGTGGGGCCTGTTGTAGTTGTTGTAGCGATAAAAACACTCCCCGTAGATTTTTCGAAGTGTTGTCGAAAGTGGTAGTCCTTCGCCGATTTTGAAACTGGCACACCCTGTGGTGCATTCCCGACTGCTGCTGGAGCCTCCCCGTTGGTGCACCCTGGGTAATGCTAAACGACCTACATGGCTAGTTTTTACGTATTGCCGGTTCTACGAGAACGGTACCAGAACTTGTGCTGTACCCATCGTACCGAAACGACCCGGGCTGTTTTTTTATATCGACCCCGCCAAGAGCAATACACGCGGGGTGACCCTGTCTCAGCCCTGCCCAAATGTCAGGGACATCGTTACATCAACAACAACAACCCCTGGAACCTACTAGGTCATATCACCCCCTCCTGTAAGGAAGAAGGTTGATGATGATAGGTTTGAGGCATCATATCCTTAGCTCAACCGTCAAGTTGTACATGTTGTTGTTGTTGTAGCAGTACTTCGCCCTGCCTAGTCGGAAGATACAGTTATAAAAGTCACGTGGCGGACGAGACATGGTTGTACTGATGTTAGCATTCCTTTGCCGGATATGCATACGGTACGTGAATAGCACCTTGTCGTACAGCCCGCCTGTCTTGGGAACGATTTCTTTGACAACGTACCCGGGGTCGAATAGGATTTTAGTCACTTCTTACGACTGGCATACCTACTTTGGGCATAATCTAAACCCCTAAGGTTCTATCAAGTAGTACATCATTACCTTTTATGGATTTTAGTTGCCTTTTACGGCAGGCATACGTAACTCGGCCTCAGCAACCTTCTCCCAGAGTATATAAACTTTTTTTCAGCTCCCGGCGAGGAGTGTCGTCATATAGGCGCAAGCATCGCCTGTAGCCGCTAAGGACCGCGAACTTCATCATTCCCCAAGGAGGCAAAAATCATTTAGATGCGTTCTACAGAAGATTAAATTCCAACCTATGCAGACTACTTCCTGACTTTCCGAATTTTGCCTGGCATGTAGCCAAAATATCAGCCTTCGGTTTATCTGCTTCCAGGTGATCCAACCATATGGAAACTAACACTTTCCTGGGAATTCCAATAAAAAAAAAAAAAACAGTATTCTCTATGCGCCTGCATAAAATATGAACTGATTAAATGCATTTCTTACCTTCCGCAGTAAGTGGAAGCGCTCTTCAATATTATATTGTTTTATTTATGCACATTTATCCTGACACACTCCTTATTGTTTAACTCTTTAATTATATGTATGCACTATCGACTTTGTAACGCATTTAGTTAATTATTTATTCACTTTTAAAATTCCAAATGGATTGAACAAATTGGTTTTCATGGCGGATAAATTTGTTTGTTTACAAATGAACAGCTGATTGCCGGTGCGCCAGGTATGTTGAAATTTTAAGGTGGTGAGTTTTATACAAAACAGTGGGCCAATAGGAAAATGGTCTAGTTGGTTGTTTTTTGATATATAAAACAAAATGTCTCCATCTAAACTTCGTTGGTAAAGAAAACAAAGAGTGGATAATTTTTTGTGATATAAAATAAATAACTTAAAATAAATATGTATGTACATTAGGGTGTTTGAAATTAAAAAAAAATGGTTTTTTTTCGGTCTTAGCCCCTGGAACTTTAGCTATTAATGAGAAAATATGCCTTGCAAAAAATTAGCGCTCTAACTTAACCCTTAGGGGTGGCTATTTTTTTCGCCCTTTCCCATACATTTTTTATTGCGAAAAATGGAATTTTTTTCAAAGTGAATTTTCTTTTCATTTTTGACACTTTTTTCAAAATATTGTTACATACTCTTAAAGTGGAAGCTTTGAAGCTTCCAAAATGGTAAGTCATGTGTGATTATCTTAACTATTAAAACAATTACAGCCATTTAAAATTTAGTTGATTTTATACGTCTTACTGTGTATGTGTGTGCAATAGTACAAAACTCGGTCAATTTTAAATGGCTGTAATTATTTTAATGGATAAGATTATCGCACTTACCATTTTGGAAGCTTCAAGGTTTCAACATAAAGAGTATGTAAAAATATTTTGAAAAAAGTGTCAAAAATGAAAAGAAAATTCACTTTGAAAAAAATGCCATTTTTCGTCATACAAAATGTATGGGAAAGGGCGAAAAAAAAATAGCCACCCCTAAAGCGGGCTACTCACCTGCCAAGAAATGCCTCAAGAAAAAAACGAGCATATATTTCTTGTGCCTGGTCAAGAAATTTTGACGTTTACCAAATTTTCCATTTTTTTGCAAAGGGGTCGTGCATATATGACGTCACGCTCTTTGAGGGGGGGAGGGGTCTGCGATTTGTGACGAAATGTGACATGGGGGGAGGGGGGGGAGTAGCACTTACGTGATGTCACGTTATTTTTTGCATGTTTTCTAGTGTGCACCGTCCATGAACGTTTTCAAATTTAGCACGTTTTCATTCTTTCGATTGGCAAATATTATTTAATAATTAATAAAAAACATTCTAAATATGTATCAGATTTTATGTCAAATAAATATTGAATTTATATTTATTAAGGGTGTGATGTGACATTCGAGGGGGAGGGGGGGGTCTGGCGTTTGTGACTGGGTGTGACATGGGGGGAGGGGGGGTCAAAAACTACCAAAAATCGCGTGACGTCATATATGCACGACCCCAAATTACTCTTATAAAAATGTACAAAATATGTTTAGGGAAATATGTACTCACCTTTGCCGTGGATCTTCACGTTTACCTCAAGAAATATATACGAGCTTATTTTTTTCTTGAGGTAAACCGGCGTTGCCAACTATCGAAAAGTGCTGTATTTTTTCTTATGAACTGAGTATTGGCTCAAGAAAATTTGACGTGTGAAAACGTTTCTTGACCATTTCTTGAGCGTTTTTTTATATGGCGTTTGACATTTCTTGGCAGGTGAGTAGCCCGCTTAAGGGTTGAAGCGCGCTACTCACCTGCGAAGAAATGCCAAATTCCATATAAAAAACGCTCAAGAAATGTTTTCACACGTCAAATTTTCTTGAGCCAATACTCAGCTCATAAGAAAAAATACTACAATTTTCGATGGTTGGCAACGCCGGTTTACCTCAAGAAATAAATATGCTCGCATATATTTCTTGAGGTAAATGTGCAGATTCACGGCAAAGATGAGTACACGGAGGGAAATCTATGGATCGAACATCCATAATTATTGATATCACATTAAATAAAAATTGATATTTCTGTCCCATCAATGAATATGGATGTTTCATCAATACTTTTTTGATAAATCACTATTGAAATGGTATCCATATAAACTATTGATAAATTCTAAATAGTTTAAAAAAACAAAATTTTTAATGATTTGACATCTGGTTTCAGTGAGACTCGAACCATGCTCCTCTGGCACGTTAGCCCAGTATTCTACCATTCGGCTACGGCATATTATACAATTTTTAGAAAAATGTTCAATCATAAGAATTTCAAAAAATTTTGAATTTAAAAAACCGCTCCAACAAGTTGTAATATTGTTAGAAAATCCATAGTAAAAATTGTTGAACTATTATGATTATGCGTCCCAGAAAAATTTACATTTCGTCCATATATATTAATACGCTGTCTCTACCATTATTACTATGCAGTAAATATGGATATGGATATACCGACAATAGAAATTCATATCACGACCATATATATTGACATGCCGTTCAAATATATTAGTATTCTATCCATAAATATAAAAAATAGTACATCATATCGAAATGGTTGACATGTCATTTTACTTTTTATTGGGAGCAAATTATATTTGATAACTCGCACATTCTGAATGAATGTTGCATCAAACTCGGCGCTATCAATAGTGATATTGTCACAGCATTCAATGCATTTCTCTCAGTGTACGTACGTCGCTACACATTTTATACATTTTTATACCCAGCTGTACTTGTACACAGAGATATCTTCACCAAATTTGGCATGCGTACTTATTTGGGTTCAGAATAGATTGCTATTGAAAATGGGTAAAATCGGACCATAACCACGCCCCTTTTTCGATATCGAAAATTTCGAAAAACGTATAAAATGGGTTAATTCAATATTAGAAGCAGCTACAATAATAAAATTTGCAATATGTATTGATTTAGATGTTCTAAGGCCGATTTTATAAAAATTTTTGAAAAGGGGGCGTGGTACCGCCCACGTATATTTGAAGAAATTTTAAAATTTTGACTCTTAATAACTTCAGAACAGTTTATGCTAGTATAACGAAATTTCGTAGAGGACATACTATTGTTGTGGTAAATTCAGCTATAGAAAATAAACGAAATCGCTTCGCGACCACGCCTACTTTTTCATAAAAGTTATATTGAAAGGAGGTGGAAATATTGAAAAGTCCATATCTAATTAACTGATTTCGCTATAATAATATAATTTGGTACATACATCAACTTTCATATTCTTTACATAATTTTTTCAAAATTTTGGAAAGTCGGCATGGCACCGCCCACTTATGAGTCAAGCAATTTTTAAATTCGACTGCTAACAACTTCAGAACGGTGTGAGATAGATTTACGAAACTAGGTACCAGGCATGTTATGTTTATGTAGAGTACTACCACAGAAAATAAGAAAAATCGGTGAACGATCACGCCCACTTTATGTGCACAGCTGGGTATGTAATGTTCGGTTTCACCCGAACTTAGACTTCCTTACTTGTTATAATAGTAATCTGCAATAAAATAGAAAATGTGGTAAACGTCAAAATTTCTTGACCAAGCACAAAAAATATATGCTCGTTTTTTTCTTGAGGCATTTCCTGGCAGGTGAGTAGCCCGCTTAAGTTAGAGCGCTTATTTTTTTCAAGGCTTATTTTCTCATCAATACCTAACTTTTTAGGGGTAAGACCACGACGACAATTTTTTTGAATCACCTTAATGTACATATAATACTTCAAATATTTTCTGTTATTTATTAGCTCCAGCATAGAACTAGCTTTGTTTCTTTCCTGCTAATTATGAATAATTATTCCTAAAAAAAGTGTTCTTTGAAAAAATTAGCAGCGAATTCAACAGCTTTTTGACATTTAATTGAGAGAGAGAGCGCCAATTCCCTGCAAGTTATTGCTGGAGATTTTTCGTCCAGCAGAAACCAGCAAGCAGGAACAGCTGATCGGTGACATAGCAAAACAACAACAAAAAATGTAAATTCAAATTATTAGCCAATCAGAAACGTAACCGCTGTTTTGTCTGCAAGTTTCTGCTGAACCCTGTTCGACGAAAAATTAGCAGAAATGAGTTTTTGACAGCTTTTTGCAAGACTCTCTTCTGCTGACAGTTCTTTGCTGGAGATTTCAAGAAACAAAGCTACTGTCAGCAGAAGAGAGTCTTGTAAAAAGCTGTCAAAATCTCATTTTTGCTAATTTTTCGTCGAACAGGAATCAGTAGAAATTTGCAGACAAAACAGCGGTCACGTTTCTGATTGGCTAACAAAAAAGATGAAAAACGGAAAACATAACTTTAAACAATCAATAACTTCGTTCACTCTTCAGCAGAGGAGAACTATGCTGGAGCAAGCGAAAAAAACACAGCGTCGGAGGACAAGCTCCACTTCAAAATCAACCGGGGGACTGACAGCGATGGCAACTACGGGTCGGTCAACCTATAAATCTCTATCAAGTGGGAGCCAGCACCAGTGCGGCTGCCTACGCAGCTAATCGAACAACGGCTCATGCTGAACTTCCATCAACCGCTGGTATGAAAACCAGTCTCTCAATGCCTGTGACAATAGCCTCACGACCTGGTCTCAGAGATCCAAAGGAAAGAGAAGCAGTAAATGGGCTTTCAGCAAAAGGAGCGACCGCGATGGCAACTACGGGCCCGGACTCTCAAGAGACATCTCCCTGCCGCTCTGAGTACTTGGAAAAACGTTTGGCGGCAAGGATCCTGAAGAAATATGAAATCTGTGGAGTTAGCACAATCTCTGATACCGGATTTCTAAAGCAGTTATGTGCCAAAGAGGGTAAACGGAAACCCTTTCAAACGCCAGAGATCGGACGTGGAGTTAAAACCCCATCCCAAGCGGCATCAAAACACCTCCGGAGTGGGCAAACCAAGCTTTGCTGAAATAACCACGGACAGGATTCTTATAGGCATTTTTGACCGAGGCAACGGCCGTTTGGCCATCCCCAAGGACCAGTGGTGGCACGTCCGGCACGTCTCAGCTCCAAAATATGCAGAAGGATCTACACTGCAATTATCCGACCTATCATGCTATATGGAGTCGTGGTATGGTGGCCTGTGCTGAGCAAGGCCACAAACCTGAATCTGTTAGGTAAAGTCCACAGATCTTGCATGATCTGTATTAGCGGCGCGATAAGAACAACGCCCAACGAAGCTCTTCAGGCCATTCTAGGCATTTTGCCACTCGATCCGGAAGCATACCGGGTAGCAGCGACAGCGGCTCTAGGTCTAAGGGAATCGTCTGGCTGGTGCGCAAGCACAACTGGACACTCCAGTATTCTGGGATCTTACAGTTTTCTCCCTCTTCAAACTGAAGTCTCAGCAATCATGGATACCGCGGCCTGGATAAGTGAACGCGCTATCGGCGAGGATATCGTTATTTTCATCGACAGCCAAGCGGCAATCAAAGCTTTTGGCTCTTATTCGTTCAACTCTGAACTGACTCTCAGCTGTTGTCGATCTCTTCAAGAGATGGCCCAACAGAACCGCGTGAACCTCACATGGGTCCCGGGACACAGGGAAACTGAAAGGCAGACGAACTTTCCAGGCAGGGTACGACCAAGCAGGTTCTTCGGGATAAAGAGCGCTTAGGTATGCCGTTTGCCACATGCAAGCTAATGCTGAAGGAGTTCACACTCCGTCAAGACAACGAAAGATGGCAACAATCCCCATGGTCCCGGATATCCAAACACACCTGGCCAAAATGGGATCATAAGAGAGAGATCTCCACATTAATAGGTGTTTTAACTGGGCACTGCCTTATTTGTAGACACGCAGAAAGGCTAGATGTGCCCTACCGATGATGCTGTAGGAGCTGCAAAGATGATGAGGAGGAGGAAACAGTGAAACACCTCATCTGCAACTGGCCGGTTTTAAGCGGCGCGCGACGCGCTTTTTGGAAGTTCCCTTCCTGGATAGCCTACGCCAGATCGCGGGGTCGGTTTAGGAGTGTCAGTCCCGGGATTCGGCTATGTGGAGAATCCCAACAACTCAGGGATTTTCCATATGGCCGGGTCCCGGGACTGACTTTCCTGGTGTTGGTAGTATCACAACGGGCCTTTTAAAACTGGCCTCTGCGGCAGCCACTTGGATCTAACCTAACAGTTTTGCATGATTGCATATACTGATCGTATCCCATCTGTCACTTGATTGCTTGAGGAAGCTATACCTCTTTAAAAGCATACGACATAGTCGCAATCGGCATACCTAAACCCTTCCAGCTCGTCTGACATTTTGTTTCCCGGTATGTCACAGTGTCCAGGCACCCATACCATGTGAATCGGCAGCTCTCCACAGTCCTAGAGTTGAATGTGGTCTTCCCCTAGCTTCCTCACACAGAAAAATGTTCATGTAAAATCAACACTATATATTTATTTGAGTCCTGGTATTTCGGTATCATGGATTTGAATAAATATAATCCCACAAAAATGTCGGAAGTCGTTCAAAAATGTCAGGAGAGGTATCAAAAGACACGTTTCGACTTTTTGTGTCATCATGAATCAAATTTGGAAAAAGGAGTTAGTGAAAAAAATTCTGCGCATATGCTATTCGTCAAGCTTAACCTAACTTAACCTACCCAACTACTCAGAGAGATAAAGTTTTCTCACTTCAAACCACTCTAAGCGAATCTTAGCTCGAATTAATTACACTTAATCATTTGACTTACCTCCGAAAGATAATCCACACCGTCACTTCTTAAACACAACGAGGATACTCGTAAGTAATCCAAGTACTTAAAATTCTTGGTAAAACTCAAAAAAGTTTAACATTTTTGCTGTTCGCATCACTTTATTATCCATCTTACACAGCTCCAAGTAGCAAAAGAACTTACAAAGTTACAAAAAAAAAAAAATAAAATAAAAAATATAAAAATAGCCAGTCACCATTCAGCATAAAGTTGTCATGGCCGCACAGCATAAAGTGTAACCAAAACTGTAAAATGTTAATCTAAGTTCCTTCCAATCCATTCAATCTAAAAAAAATCCAAAACATTTACCAAATGCATTTACCAAAATTACAAACTTTTTGCATTTCCCTTGACTGAGCAAGCAAGCTCACGGAAAGCTGCAAGGCATAAAGTCGTCGTCAGCCCATTAAGTAGCATAGCGAACTTTTCCATCACAGCGATGCATTCATTCATTCTTGTTGACTAATGTCACCGTAACCGTCCGCCATCCGCGTCACCATTTACTGCTACTTATATTGTTTTCGTAAAGAGTTCTCTTCTTCTTGCTTTCCCTCACTGCGTCCAGTGGGTCTTAGTGGCAGTAACGGGCATTTCATATTATGCAAATATTACACAAAATTATTTCTTTCAATTTCCTCAAAATAAATAGCTGAAAGCACAAATTTCCAATTCATTCCGTTTTTAACGAAAGTTCTCAGTTACGTCAACCGGCCCTCCAGAGTAACAAACAACCAAAGTTTTGGAACTTTGAGTGCAACACGTGACGTGTTGACTGCGTTTTTGTTGATCCACAACAACAAAATTACTTATAAAATGTTGAACACGGCGAATATAATGCATTTATAGGGTGAGACAATTGGAGTTTTTCACATCAGAACACCCGTTTGGGTATTTTCGGTTAAGTACTAAATCATCAGAAGGTAGTGTTTCCATTATTTGTATTCCATGCCCTTCCTTCCCATCCCTCTTCCCTTCCCTTCCCATCCCTCTCCTTTCCTTTTCTTCCCTTTCATTTCCTTTCCTTCCCTTCTCTTCTATTCTCTTCTCTTTTCTTCTCTCCCTCCTCTCCACTCTTCTCCTCTCCTTTGAATTTCAATTCAAATGCCTCACCCTACACTTATACATGCAATGAATGACCCTCAGCCCTTTTTCCTCCTACCCCTTAACTATTTCAGCTCCCTCAGTAGCAGGATTACCTATTCAATTCAACTTTGAACAGAGTACCATCGCAAATAATAAATTTGCATAATTTTGGACAAACAAGCAATTTGTAGTCATTTTTTTTTACGCCACTAACCCAAGTTGAATCGCCCACAAACGCGCTCACCCCGTCATCAAAGATCGCACGTAGTAGCGATGTCAACAACAAAATCGTCGAGTGATTTTTGCATACTTAACGGTTGTCCAGTGATGCATTGCAAGTTGTTGTAGCAAACTACAAGTTTTATGTACGAGTGACGTTGATAGTTTATCCCCCTCTCCGAGTGTTGTCAGCTTGAAAATGTCATTTCCATGCATATTTGTCTACAAAAACTTCATCCATTGCATGTTGCTAATTCAATTATGAGATAACGAATTTTTCAACATTTTCAATCAATGTTGAGCGAAAAGTCGTTACTTGCAGTAGTTATGGATATGGGTAAGCCCAAGCTATTCACTATCTTTTCTTTCCAACTTAGTGCAGACTGCATTCATAGATATTTGCCAATGCTATAGAAACAAGGAGTATAACTCTTCAGCACATCTTTTTGTCCGCATTATCCAAGGTCCTGCACCAGTACAGGTATGCTGAGAGTCTTATAATCTTTGCTCATCGAGAGTACTTGTTGGTTTCTAACCCGTCGTCTCTCTTCTCACTTTGTCAAACTTTAAGTTTTTGTGGAACTCCCCATGTAATAACCCAACTCAAATGTATGTCTTTATGTAAGCGAGAATTGTTATTCCTTTGTCATTAAAAATTCAGTTTTGATTCAAAATGCAAATTGCATTTGATAGCGAAATGGGGGATAGATGCTGAGAGATAGCAACAGAAACGTGATTATTGAAATTATTTTGGAAACAAAAGTACTCGAAAAACTTGATTCATTTTTGACAAGCGACAAATGACTGATTGCTTACTAATATAATTTAGAGCAGACACTAAATGAAATAGCAAACGAAAACTTAAAACACGTAAGGAAGTGTAAGTTCGGGTAAACCGAACATGAAATACCCAGCGATTTCTACCATTTTCATCAGGAATATTTCCTATACCACATGAAACCTGCTAACCTAACCCGCGTGGTCGTGAAGCGATTTTGTCCAACTTCGTCAGGTACATATACTACATACATATAATGGTAGTATACCTTGTGCCAAATTTCATGATTCTACCGTAATCACTTTAAAAGCTACGACCAGCCGAATTTTCAAAAATGCCTCCCATAAAAAATATAAGTACCTGGGTGACCGAGCTTGCTCGGTGTTTTTGATTTTTAAATTTTTTCCAATATTCTTACTTACCCACATAAAATTTTCAAAATGAATTTCGGAAAAAATATCAAATAGGTGGCAAATTTATAAACCGACTTACGTGGCAAATCCAAGTAGAAAATCTTACAATGAAGTATATCTACTATCCAACACACATTTTTAAGCAATCATGGTTGGTATGCGGCTGAAGGTACCTTTGATTTCCCTTCAGGCAAATGGTGACAATTGCCACCAAAGGTGCGGTTGAACTAGTGATAGCGGACCCACTACTAGAACGACCTATTGTAATGCAGAGGGTGTGAATTTCCACCACCTGCATTACTCAAAGTCATCCTAGTAGTAGGTCCGTATTCACCACTTCAGCTGGCCCAGGGGGACCATTTGTCGTCTTGAAATGTGTCGGTTTTCGTCGTTGAGTTTGTTCGTGCAGTTTCGGTAGTGAGCTGGGCCTTTACAACCGATCACAAGGCTTCCTTGCTTTTTCAACCAATCAGGAGTCTTGCTTCCAACCCATCACATTTTCGCCCCAAAAGTCTGTACAAGGTGGAAATTGGTCCCCTCCAATGACAAACCCATGTTAAAGTTCTGGGTCGTTTTCATATTAATGAACCTGAACTGTGATAGGGCAATTCTGCTTGTGACTGATATGTGATATGTCACATGACAGTTCCTTTGCCTACAGGGTTTATACCCATATTGGCATACCTTGCTCAATTTTTCAGAAAAAAATAGATAGGTGGCAACCCTGTACAACCCGCAAGTGGATAGTCTTAGAATCAATCATACTACCTATATGCCAAATTTCATCCAAATCGGTGAAGCTGTTCCCGAGATAGTACCGGATATACAAATATGCATCGGTAAGGAGGCAACCCTAGGTGACAACCCCACTTGAAAATATTTTAGTTGACATGTCGCCGAAAATACCTTTCATTTGATACCCATATTGGCATATCTTGTTACAAAATAAAAAAATTGAGATAGGTGGTAACCCTGTAACCTGTAACCTGTATACCAAATTTCATGCAAATATCTCAATTTTTACTTAAGTTATCGTGTACACGGACGGACAGACGGACGGACGTGCCTTAATGAACTCCTCTTTTCAACCTAAGAACTTTCATATATGGAGCTCTATATCTCTCTCGATTATTTTGTGCCCTAACGTAGTACCGTGATGTGGACAAAATTATAATACCCTTGTACTGGTACTTTGGCGGCCGCCGTGGTGTAGCGGTTAAGTGTTTGGCCTTCTACACCAAGTTGTGGCGGTTCGATGCCCGGCAAAAGTAACTTCAAAAATTATTTAGAAAAAGAAACGGGGTCGCCCCTCGGCAGTAGTTTGGCAAACTCTCCGAGTGTATTTCTGCCATGAGAAGCTTCTCAGCAAAAAATTCATTTGATATGCAAGTGCCGTTCGGAGTCGGCAAAAAACTGTAGGTCCCGCCAACTTGTAGGAAAAACTCAAAAAGCAACACACCACAAGTTGGAAAGAGAAGCTCGGCTAAAAATCTCGTTAGAGGTTATGATAACCTGTTGGTATATCGCCGCCATTAGTTGTACTAGTACTAGTACGCTGGGTATAACGAATGATAATGATGGTTCACAGTGAAGCAGCTTCTTTCCTAGCTCTTCTGTTCGATGAGTTTGATGACAATTTCTTTAATGAACGTAATGATAAATCGGAACGAAGTACTGCCTAAAAAAGTGCCACAAAACTATTTTACTCATTCCCAACCAAAACTACTCACACTAGTATAACCTATATCTGAGTATAGCACTTCAAAACTGATTAGCATATTTATTAGCAGCCACATAAAGGACCCCAGTTTTTAGTTGTTTACAGATAATTGTCAGCAGTAATGACCCATAAAATTCAGCTTCCCTCATTAATTTTAATTTTAATTTCATAAATAACTAAATCGTCATAACAAATTTTACTGGACAAACTTGTAGTGGTCACATAAGTAAAAAGAGCACACATGGACAGGGATGTGATAAGTGGGCTTTTCCTACCAAAACTGGTAGGTTTTTTTCCTGTTGGTAGGACGATTTGAGTTTTGGTAGGTTTTTACCTTCCTTCGAGTAACATCAATGTCTTTCTGCAAAGTCAAATTCTTCAAAGTCAAGTCTCATTCTTCTGTGTTTGGAAGAAGTGGCTTTCATAGCAAATATTTATGTATGATCACTTTTGATCTGGAAATTCGTATCACAAATGACGGGGTTTACTTAGGAAGTTATTGCATAGTTAGTTTTTTTTTTTCTTTTTTTCAAAATCTGAGTACTTGATCAAGGAAGAATTCAAGAGTGATTTTTTTAGATACTGCAACGCTCCGTCGCATTCTTTGGACCTTTGAAGTCAGTATTTTGCCAAGATAATTTTGATACATGCGTTAATAGTGAGTCAAGATTTTAATTCGCCTTAACGAATAAATCCTGGCAAATAGATAATGTCACAATTGTCTTGGAGTCTTTTTTTAACATAATTTGATGAAACCCGGATATGAGACCTGGGTACAAGAAAAAACTAGCTAATTGTATAGATCCTACATCAACTCGAAAAGCACGTCAGAAAATGTCAGGAGAGATACCAAGGACCCGTTTCAGTCCCAGGAATAAGAATCCGCAAGCGAAAACTAATATCTACAGTGGTTTACAAGATATCTTACCTAGTTGAAAATTTTCTGTCAATTTCATGTAGTTGCTGTAATGACAAATTTAAGGTGTTGCCAAAAGTGTGTTCTACGCAGGAAAACTGGTGATCGCGAAGCCGGTGTTGGTAGGATCTATACAATTACCGAAAACTCATGAGAAAAGTTTTGATGCCGTGAAAAAATGTTGGTAGGATGACGTCCATTTTGGTAGGTTTTTAGTTGGGTTTTGGTAGGAAACAAATTTTCAAAGTGGCAACCCTGCACATGGATGCATTGAAATGGTTTGTTTGACTCGTTGACTGTTTACCCAACTTTTAATGGTCTCTCTAATAAATTTAAAATCTCCAGTTTGCGCTCATTTAGTAATTGCTGTATCTGTATACTCATATGAATATTATACTCAAATGAATATTAGTTAGCAGTTGTTTATATTTTAGATCTAAACTGCATCATCATATACAACTTTCCATTTTAATCAGAGACCATAAGCATTAAGAGTTTCGATAAAAAAGTTAGAGATTTCAAAAAATTATAACATGTGCACGGCTCAGTGGAGCATCACCCTATTGTTCAAATACACCCTTCCTCAAAATTTGTTTGTGTAACGCCTTATCCCAGAATGAGTCTCGAAACAGGAATATCAATACATTTTCAGCTGCTATAGGGTGTCTCACAATCAAATTTTTAAATAGGAAACTATTTGAAAAAATTCTCATATACCTAGGTCGTTTTTGGATCAAATTCTAAAATACAAAAAATTCTGAGATAGCGTCTCTGGCTTTATGAAACAAAAAGGGGGCACCCAAATATCAAAACATACATACAAGGACAACAAATTACGTCTGTATGTGTTAGCATAACTTTCTAATAAGAATAAACTAAAACAATAGGGGGATTCATTAAACCTTATAAGTTTACGAAATATGTAAATTTATACATGTATCAGCACAATTAGATGAACGCTCTAGGTAAATTTACATATGTGTACTTGATGTCAAATAAAAACGTTTTACTCCGAAATTCTCATTAAAAGGTAATTCTCGACGCTTTTTCAATTTCGGCCATTGAATTGGATAAATTTACGAACTCTTTTACACACCAAAATCGACGCAGAAGTTTATAAAATTTGAGTAAACTTCGTTCCATACAAAGTTTGACAGTTCATTTACAAACTTGATAAATTTAAACGTTTACACGCTTTATAAGGTGTTTATAGGGTTTGATGAATGCCCCTAATATATAAATATGTATGAATATAATGAAGTTGGCGGTGGTCGACAGGCGTTGGCTGACTAAAACAAGAAGAGTCTCTTCATAATTTATAAATATGCATTATTACTATTTTAATAAGCGGCAACTAACAGCTGCTGGACACCAAACTCGCACATAAAATCCCAACAAAAAGGACGCTATGATCTCATTTAGGCATTGGGGAGTACTTCATAAGAGTGCAAAAGTGCTCCAGGTTCAACACATATTTATCTCTTATGAAACTGTTATAGGACGATGCTTGTAGACTTTAGAAATCAATGAGGGATTGTCAAAACTACAATTTTCAGAATTTTTGTAGTTTTGTTAGTATTTTTGTTCGAACATCACTCAAAAACTGCTTCATGAAATTATCTTATATTTTCACTTAAGCATTTCTAGATGTCTAACTTAAGGTTCAGGGCCCATTTTAACCCAGTGACTTATTTTGTACACAAATAATACAGTGGTGGTGAAAAAAGTAGGCTCAAATTCAATCATTCTTTCATTTCTGCCTTAACCGCGTATCTTACTTACTTAAAATAGCCTTCAACTGCCTAGGCGATTTTGGCCGTCCAAACCACATATCTACAAAGGAGAAATATTTCAGGAAATGAAGCAAACCAACTCAAATTATATTCGTGCTTCTCGATGTCTTAAGGGCATTTTCACATAAAAAACGAGTTTTCTCAAAAAGTTTAGTTACGCGGTTAAGGCAGAAACGGGACGAAATATGCTCTGAGAATAGCTAGGGGATGCTTGAATCAAGATGGGAAATTTCTAACCACTGTCGAACAAGTCTCGCGGTAAGGGGAAACTAGCGAACTTTGAAGGAGCACTTTGAAGGTACTTCAATATGACACATTAATTAGGCGGTCTAACACGTTTGTGTTGATTATTTATAAAAGTGTGAATGGGTCTAATGGCAGGATATGCTGTGTCCCGTTGCAGCATGATTTTATGGGCGTACGGAAGTGCGGCACAATTTTGAAATATTTTATTTGGTTTTCGATAGCTACAACATTGTTGGTTTTATTATGCTTCATTGGCGATTCATGGTCCAAGGGACGATATTTGCTAGTCTATTCTACGTCACAAAGGGAAGCGTATATGTGTGTTTACTCATGTGCTGCTCATAATTTAAATAACCATAGAATATGCTACGCTCATCTTTATTTATTTATTTTTTGCCTCTCCCCGCCCCTTTTCATTAAAATTAATTTAGTAGTGTGAAGTTAATATAAACCTTTCCCATTTTTGGCAATTATAATTATATAAGTATACTTACTTTGGCATGCCATCAACAATTATTTAGGTGGAGCAAGAGCTGGCGGCTCAGAACATGGACAGTGTCAAGAGAAGATGAGATAGCCCTTGGAGTAATTGAGAGAAAAGTTCTCCGGAAGATTTATGGTCCTTCCCGTGATGCCAACGGCGAGTATCGAAGGAAATTTAACGATGAGCTGTACGAGCTTTATGCAGACCGGACCATAGCGGATTAAAGCCCAAAGGCTCTGCTGGTTAGGACATGTTATGCGAATGGACAAAGAAGCTCCAGCACAGAAGGTTTTTCTATCGACATCCGAATTCGGCAGCAGAGGAAGGGGGAGGCCTCGACTGAGATGGAAACAACAAGTGGAGGATGACTTGAATTTCCTTGGAGTTTCCAATTGGCGCCAGTTATCGCTCAAAAGGAATGACTGGCGTGCTTTGATACGAAACGCCAAAATCGCCTAGGCGGTTAAACGTCAATAAATGACGCAAGTCAAGATTAGATTAGAGCTCTAGGCGTGTGGTGTTTTCGTTGCTGGTTGTAGTTATTTATTCTCCACTTCTCTGGGTCGTAGTATTCAACGGCTTGCTCCTATGGTTGGAATTAGTGGGGTCATGCGGACCACTACCACTGAATGTTATGCTCAATCTCTACCCAGTTGACCTTGTAGGAAAGATAGGCGCGGCTCGGGCTGCAATTAGGCTCCGAGACCACGGATATAAGCTTGTTCAGAACGGACATTCCAATATACTATCGACCCTTGACTTTTTTCTTGAAACCCCGAGGTGCGTGAGCTGCATGGAATGTGACGAGGTGGAATCATCAGATCACTTCATGCTTAGCTGTTCAACGTTTGCTAGGATCAGGAGCAGGTATCTCGGTTCGGATGTTCTTAGGTCTCCGGAGGACATGTCCAGGATCGATGTGTGACAAATTCGGAGCTATATTGTCACCGTTTAGAATGTGATATTACAACGGACGTTTTAAGTGTCGAAGTGGGCTGCCCCCAGTGGGATTGCTTCCACCTAACCTAACCTATTTTTATTCAGGTCTACTTACATATTTATTTAGTTATTTAAGTAAAGGTGATTCGTTTCCTTAAAAAATAAAACTAAGCTTTTAAATTCTTAACCTTTTCATCGATTTATGAACAAAAAAAATAACGCCAAAAACAATTACGCCTGTTGCCAACATGTTTGAGTACCTCTTAATTTCCTGCTGCTAGACGCAATTCTCAACATGCAAGCCTCTTCAGCTGCCCTCCTTAATTTCCTGTCTGTTTTGGCATTTTCCTTATTAAAGCGTTTTCGAACTTTCGGATTTTTTTTGCCCAGAATTGCAAACATTGATTCTGAAATGTTGGTGTGCAATTTGGGGTTACTGGTATGTTTGTAGGTACGTAAACATTTTATTTTTTGTGGCAAGGTCATCGACTTTTTACACCAAACATTTTTTGCAACACTTATTTTGCACCACAAAAAACAAACGTACACAGGAGTACCTCAAACCGAAAAAAGAACACGTAAGTATTAGGGTAAGTGATTATGCGAAGAATTTCCTTTGTTTTAATTACATTTTTTTTAATTTTTTCTTTTTTTTTAGTTTATATTTTTTATTTGTTTATATTTTATTTTGTTATAATTCTTTATTTTTGTTTTTTTTTAGTTTAATTTTAATTTTAATTTTAATTTTAATTTTAATTTTAATTTTAATTTTAATTTTAATTTTAATTTTAATTTTAATTTTAATTTTAATTTTAATTTTAATTTTAATTTTAATTTTAATTTTAATTTTAATTTTAATTTTAATTTTAATTTTAATTTTAATTTTAATTTTAATTTTAATTTTAATTTTAATTTTAATTTTAATTTTAATTTTAATTTTAATTTTAATTTTAATTTTAATTTTAATTTTAATTTTAATTTTAATTTTAATTTTAATTTTAATTTTAATTTTAATTTTAATTTTAATTTTAATTTTAATTTTAATTTTAATTTTAATTTTAATTTTAATTTTAATTTTAATTTTAATTTTAATTTTAATTTTAATTTTAATTTTAATTTTAATTTTAATTTTAATTTTAATTTTAATTTTAATTTTAATTTTAATTTTAATTTTAATTTTAATTTTAATTTTAATTTTAATTTTAATTTTAATTTTAATTTTAATTTTAATTTTAATTTTAATTTTAATTTTAATTTTAATTTTAATTTTAATTTTAATTTTAATTTTAATTTTAATTTTAATTTTAATTTTAATTTTAATTTTAATTTTAATTTTAATTTTAATTTTAATTTTAATTTTAATTTTAATTTTAATTTTAATTTTAATTTTAATTTTAATTTTAATTTTAATTTTAATTTTAATTTTAATTTTAAT
>CAXKVI010000004.1:103405568-103445568 GCA_964058755.1 Campiglossa producta | reverse complement strand
TTATTTTATTTTATTTTATTTTATTTTATTTTATTTTATTTTATTTTATTTTATTTTATTTTATTTTACTTTATTTTATTTCATTTTATTTTATTTTATTTATTTTTTTATTCTATTATATTTCTTTTAATTTTATTAACTTTCTGTATTAAAAGCTTTATGAAAAATAGAGTTGGCAAAATTGTGCCAATCGCCCTAATAAACATCGTCGGCAGCTTATAAATTTATGCTTTCACTGCTGCGTGCAACAACTATGCAACAAATGTACCTACCTACTGACATATAAAAACAATAGGCGAGCCTTGTATCAGGGCAACATTGGCGGTAGGGCCCAAGTTGCATCAATAAACCAATTTAAAAAAAAAACCATAAATGTGAGTGGAGTACGAAAGGATGTGGCTGTTGATGCTGCTGGTATACATTGCCAACGCTGAAGAGTAGTAGGAAATGTTGTTGGCAATCACTCCACACACACAAGCATACATACATACATAAAATCCAGGGGCGTGGCAAAGTTGCTGGGGTGGCTATGGCACTTTTGACCACCGTTTCAGTTTAGTTGTGGCTACCGAACCCACATTTGACCACCCTTCAAGCATATGCCTCTGTATGCTTTATGGTTTACGATGCATCTGTGTAACAGGTGGCTGTATTGGGCTGTTTCCCTGCTGTGAACATTACCATTCTAACCAGAAGAGTCCGTAGCGCCACAACCAACATCAACAGCACTACAACCAACAACGCCAGCCGCCACAACACAGCATTAAATAAGCTAGAAATTAAATTAAAACCGTCCGAAAATAAAAGATTTTCAGGAAAATATGAGCTGTCAAAAGTTAATTTATAGCAACAGGGTTGCCGCTGCGTTGCAACACCACTTCATAGCGAAAGGATATTAAAATAAATGACTATGTGTGTTTGTGAACTGTAATCAAGCTATTGGTTCGGCTAGGTGGGTCAGTTGGTGCATTAAAGACAAAAACAACACACACAGATGGGTTGAAAACTATGAGCGCTTGTCGAAAATTAAATGTTTCTGTTGTGTACCAAATTGGTTTTGGCGGTGAATGGGTTAAGTAAAGGCGCATCATAGAAAACCAGCATAGTGGCCAAGTGGGTGGCGGTGTCTTTTAGTTTATTTGAGTTGTAGCATCGGTGTAAACTACTGTTTAACGTGAGGTCGTAAAATTATCGTTAAAGTCGGACGAAAAGAGTTAAATTAAAATAAATTTAATTTCATTTCACTTAACTAATTACTCTTTTTATTTTTGGTATACAGAAGTGGAGAACATAAAAATCGTGAGAGTTCACGTAAACAGCTGCAGCAATTATTGGATATACCTTGTGCTGCACTTAAATATGATTGCAATTTCGATCTTGTTGAAGGATCTTGTCAAATCACTTTGTATTGTTGCGTAGAAATTCTTGATCATCGAACCAAGGAGAGGAGATTACGAATTTCTAAACCGCAGTGTGTAACCATTAAACTAAACACTGCTTAATGTGTCTGCAGGCAAACTGAAGAGCTTTCCTACAAGAAAACAATGTTGGGAATACAGTTTCATAGGCACTGTATCGAAGAACATAAGCAGCACACCGGATATTTCGGAGAAAATTCTACGGACTACCTAAATGATTTCACAGACAAGCCGCCCTCTAGGCCTCAGAAGCTATATAGGCCTCGGAAGCTCCAGAAACTCTCAAAAAAATTTATCTACCAAATATGATGTGGTTGCGAGTTTCTTTGTCACACAAAAGAACCTACCAGAGCTTGTGGCGCGGTTATCATGACACAAACTTTGGGGTCCTTCGGAAAATCCCGTATAAAAACCTCGTCTGGTACACTTGTATGATATACTGAATACTGGACGACATAGGAAGGCCTTAGAGCTAACCTCCAAGCTAAGTAAAACTTTTATAGGGATCCTTCGACGTTTGATAAGTTTGGGAGTCGAATCGAGTTTAGTAGTACCTATCAACAAACTACTTTGCCGAAGGATTATCATGGCGCAAAGGGGAGGCGCTAGGGCTCATGGTTTCTCCCCTTCTCTGGGTCATAGTCGTTAACGACTTGGTCCAGAACCTCGAATGCAGAGGCTGTCAAGTGGTAGCTTATGCTGATAACCAGGCAATCCTTGCCTCGAGATAGATATAGAGTTCCATATATGAAAGTTCTTAGGTTGAAAAGAGGAGTTCATTAAGGCTTGGCCAAGGCAGATTGCTAGTGAAAAAGGGGTAAAATCGATATCGAAAATTGCGAAAATCACATAAAATATCTAGAGTGATATAATCTGGTAGGGTTCTGTTATGGTTTTTTGATAAATTTTTTTAAATGGGCGTGACTCCACCCACTTTTAAGGGAGGCATTTTTGAAAATTCGACTGGTCGTAACTTTAAAACTGATTACGGTAGAATCACGAAATTTCGCACAAGATATACTAGAACTATAGGCAGTATACCTTATGAAATTGTACGAAATTGCTTCCCGACCACGCCCACTTTCGATATGAAAAATTTCGAAAATCACATAAATTGACATAATTCGGAAATTTTGTAGGTAAATCCTCCTAAGGTCTTAAATCTAGCACCACCACCACACTCAACGCCATTACAACGCAGATAAATAGCGACCTAAATCAACCCCAACCAAATCATAAGACTGTGTTAGTGGCACTGGACTTGTCAAAAGCCTTTGACACAGTCAATCACACCACGAGGTCGCAACAAGATCCTCAAGTCACTTTTCGGCAGTACTTGGGGGGAAAGATAAAGAAACGTTACTGACTACACATCGTCGCTCCCAACGAAGACTAATACGGTTCGTTCTCTGCGTCGAAGACTAACATACTTCGTTCTCTGCGTGGACGACTAACACACTTCAGTTTTCTGCGTCGAAGACTAACACACTTCGTTCTTCTTCTCTGCGAACTGTGTTAGTCTTCGACGCAGAGTACGAAGTGTGTTTGTCTTCGACGCAGAAAACTCAACCATGTTAGTCTTCGTTGGGAGCGACGATATAAGGCCATTGGCCGACCAGTCTTTGACTATGCTGCACCCACATGGTCGCCTAATGTGCATAACACCAACTGGACGAAGTTACAAGTCTGTCAAATTACTGCTATCACAACTGCTACGGGATGTCTCCCCATGTCTCCTGAGTCTCACCTCCATCAAGAGGCAAAATTCTCAATGTAAGAGAGCACTCGTAAATACTTAGCAAGCAATTCCTTATGAACTGCCACGAACCAGGACATCCAAACCGTCATCTTTTGCACACAGATTTGCCCCCAAGAAACATAAGGAAACATCTGACATTATGACGAGATCCGGTATCATATTACCCTGCCGTTTGATCTGCGGAATCATAAGTGGACTCTAACCGACATCCACACTGAGTCGGTTGATACCTGTGACCCCGTTTTAAACAACCTTCTACCCGATATTGCTGAAGAAGAACGCACCTTACCAAGGGAGACAAGAGTCACCATAGCAGAGCTTTGGTCTGGATACAGTGTGAGGTTAAACTCTTACTTATCCAGATTGAATGATACCATTTCAAAAACATGTCCTGCATGTGGTAGACCCCCCATGATACCCTACATCCCTTCAACTGTCCAATTGAACCTACTCTTCTAACCCCTCTGTCCCTCAGGTCCTACAAGTTCTAAAAGTTATCCAGTAAAATTTTGCACAGCTTTTTTTTTAGAGCAAAATCTGTCAGATTCCGCTTTGTGAACCAAAGATTTGCAAAAAAAAAGTTGCTATAACGAACAGCTTAATGTCCACCATTTATTTATTCTTACCATCCTGTAATCAGTTCCTTTGCTGCATTGAAATGTATGTGGTTGCGCACCTTTAGAGACAAACATTGTGTGACATCTTTACACTTAACCTGCACTTTTACGCAATTAAGAAATTAACACCAAACACCTTTGTAAATTATTCATTACAGACATTTTCTAGCTCGTAAACACCACACTCGCACACCCCACCAAACGCATGTACCTAGCTATATAAGTGTAGGATAAACTGTACTGAATACCTCTTAACGTATTGACCGTCCAGCTTTACGTGACCGTGTTGAAACTTGACGCTCGTGTTGCACTTTTCAACTCTCCAGAGAAGCACGAGTGCTACGAGGGGAATGTGGCACAAATTCATGCGCCAACAACAGCAAACACATACACGCATCAAGGTGCCCTGCAGGAAAATCTATGATACAAATGCTTTGGTTTGTTTGGATATCCGGCACCCTGGGATTGTTGCCATCTTTCGTTGGCTTGACGGAGTGTGTACTCCTTCAGCCATCTTTTGGTGGCTTGACGGAGTGTGTACTCCTTCGCCTTTAGCTTGCATGTAGCAAACGGCATACCTAAGCGGTCTTTATCCCGAAGAACCTGCTTGGTCGTACCTGTCTGGCAAGTTCGTCTGCCTTACAGTTTCCCATGTGAGGTTCACGAGGTTATATTGGGTCATCTCTTGAAGAGGTCGACGACAGCTGAGCGTCAGTTCAGAGTTGTACGAATAAGAGCAAAGAGCTTTGATGGCCGCTTGGCTGTCGCTGAAAATAACGATATCCTCGCCGATAGCGCGTTTGATTATCCAGGCCGCGGCTTCCAAGATCACTAAGACTTCACCCTGGAAGACGCTGCAATGATCAGGTAGTCTGAAGGAGAGCTCAAACCCCAGATCCCTTGAAAAAACCCCTCCTCCAACTCCGCTGTCTAACTTCGAGCTGTCAGTGTAAACAGAAATGCCGCCACGAGTAGCGGTACACTGATCCGTCCTCTCCCATTCCTCCCTGCTGCGAATGTTTGTTTTGAAGCAGCTATCTCCGGCCCACACCGATCTGTGCTCAGACGGAGAAAACTGTAAGATCCCAGAATACCGGAGTGTCCAGTTGTGCTTGCGCCCCATCCAGACGTTTCCCTTAGACGCAGAGCCGCTGCCGCTCCTGCTTATCTATCCACCTAGTGAGACCTCAGTATGACCTAGAATCCATCCCTTCCGAACTACAGATTTTCCCTACAGGGCATGTACTCCCGATTACATATCACACATACACTAATGTGAAATGAAAGGCCGTTAGTAAATGCAACTGCTGTAAATGGAAATGGAACATTGAAAATTTCATCACGTCTTTCAGAGTGTTGACTAACACATTGCCTTTGAGAAGGCGAGAATAAGGCGAACGAGCATGTGAGACAAAACATCTGCGGACGAGGAAGAATGGGTTAAACACAGAGATAGAGTAGTAGCCTTGCCACGTGCTACTAAATTATGTGCAGCTCGTGTTGCATATTACAAAGTCATTAAAGTGTTAAGATTGCCACTTTGTTGTAGCGAGGCACACACACACACACACACACAGCAACAAAATCATTTGTAAATGTCTGTACTTCTTAACGTCAACACGGAAGGCTTGGCATGTAAAAGGATACCAAAAGGGCTAAACTACGGACGTTCTGTGGGCTCAGCTAAAATTTGCTTTTGATGCACTCCACTTCATCGTCGTTCCAATAGCGCTTCTTGTACAGCTTAGCTTCATAAAGTTATTGTCTTGTGTAGGCGAATATTGACCACGTCAACTTAATCAAGTTGGTATTGACGTAGCACTTTTGTTGTATTGCATTTGTAGTTTTTGCATTGATGTGCCTGAAGATTGAAAGTGATGATGTTTTGTTGGGCAATGGAATATTTATAGGGCAAAATTGCCGAATGGAATTTTTGAAGTTAACTTCGTAGGAGGCGATATGAAGTTTTGATTGAGAGTAAAATTTGAGAAAATGGCTGATGTTGCAACGGAAATTATGCAACGGAAATTATGCAACGGAAATAGAAATTGTAGGCGACTATCAGGCGTAGGCGATTTTCACCACGATGTTTAACTGTGCAAATCAAATAATAGGTGAAATTCTAGGATTTAGCTAACATGGCACAAATTGTAATAGTTAGGCCGAGCAGAATTCATGGGTGTTGCCACTTAGGGCGGTTTACAGGGTTGCCACCTATCCCAATTTTTTTTAAGTATAGAGCTAGATTTGCCAATTTGAGTATTAAATGAAAGGCATTTTCGACCGTATTCCAAAGAAGAAAATTCCAAGCAGGGTTGCCACCTAATCGTAATTTATTTATTTTTTGGTATATCTCGGGAACTGCTTGACCTATTTGGATAAAATTTGGCATATAGACAATCTGATTCATTGTAAGATTTTATACATGGGTGTTGCCACTTAGGGCGGCTTACAGGGTTGCCACCTATCCCCTTTTTTTTTTTAAATATAGAGCTAGCTAGAGCAAAGGAAATTTATTTTCGGCCGTATTCCAAATATGAAAATTTTACGCAGGGTTGCCACTTGGGGTTGCCACTTACAACCCCTTTTACAAGCCTCCTTCCTACCTTTCTTTGCCTTCACACTATCTCCCTCCATTTTCTCTTCATTCCCCTCTTTCCTTCGACCACGCCACTCTTCCTCTATATCCCATTCGTATTGGGCCCTGTTAATTTTTGGCATAATTCTACCCACGTACCGAATTTGAAGGAAAACGCACCATGTATAAGATATTTTTGAATTGGTTGGTTCCCTGGTCCAATTCCAGGAAGTAAGTAATTGTGAATCTAAACCATTCTCGAATACACCTTATTCATATTCCGTTATTTCTGAATTTAAGAAGTTAACTTCTTTCACTTGTACTGGCTACACGCGTTCTTTTTATTTATTACAATTTTATTGATTGAGCGAACACGTGTGGAATGGCAACTTTGACCTTGAAACATTGAAAAAATTTATATTGAAAAATGTCAACGTGACACAAGTTTTCTCCACCATCTTGTAAACCCCACCCAAAACTATTAGTATGATGTTGAGAGTTGCTGGATCTTACGATGTTGCTACGCATTCGCATGAAGATTTCCCTTAAGTACATGTTAGGTTAGGTTCGGTGGCAGCTGCCTACCTCAAAAGGCAAAGGAATAAAACGAAATAAGTTAAAACAAAAAATCAAAGCAAAAACTTTGTAATCCTCCAGAGTCCAGACAAACCCGTTCGAATTAAATTTTTTGCTTAGAATATTAACAAAAAAAAAAAAAACAATCTTAAACTTGATGGAACCCAGACAGATTTCAGTTACCACATAATTCCATGTTTGTACCATTGTCTCGACAGATTATTAATTGAAAACAAAGCTAGCACATCAGTTCTCGATTCAAATATGCGTAGACGCAGCAAAATTATTTCATTTAAATTTTGTTGAAAACTTTTTCCTTTGACCAACGAACCGGCCCACCAGACTACTGAAATTGTCGCGAAACAGAGTTCATGTGCCCTTCGTACTATCTATTTAACATCCAAACAATTGCAACACCCCTGCTAACCAGCAGCGGTAAAAATCTTGGGAAATCACCGGGTCGTGTTTCCCAAAAAGGAAGATAAAAAAGTGGATAATTTTATTCCGCGATGCGCATTTTCTCAGCATGTTGAAGTGCTAATTATTGTAGGAAATTTCCGATTTATCGACTTATATCGAATTACGCGTTGGTATTTCGATCCATACTTTTTGGTATTGCATAGCTCTAATTTCTTATTTCGTTTTCACCATGGCTAGCTCTAGTTGGAAGGGACAGTTCCACTGCATGTGCTTTCATTGGATTTCTTCGTCCTGTTTTAACCGCAGATTCAAATTACATTTTAAGGAATGTTCAGCCTATGCGCTGCTTTCAACAAATTGTTATTACAAAGTTTTCATAGAGCGTATGTGAGATATACCAAGAGCGTATTTGTCGTAATAAGGGGATAGGGCCCAGGAAATTGATGAACTTTGGAACATGATGTTTTCTTGAAATCATAGTACCTTTAAGAAAATCTTTTGAATGATATAAAATATAATAAAATAAAATGAAAAAAAAAATAAAATAAAATAAAATAAATAAAATAAAATAAATAAAATAAAATAAAATAAAACAAAATAAAATAAAAAAAAAATAAAATAAATAAAATAATATAAAATAAAATAAAACAAAATAAAATAAAATAAAATAAAATAAAATAAAATAAAATAAAACAAAATAAAATAAAATAAAATAAAATAAAATAAAGTAAAATAAAATAAAATAAAATAAAATAAAATAAAATAAAATAAAATAAAATAAAATAAAATAAAATAAAATAAAATAAAATAAAATAAAATAAAATAAAATAAAATTAAATAAAATAAAATAAAATAAAATAAAATAAAATAAAATAAAATAAAATAAAATAAAATAAAATAAAATAAAATAAAATAAAATAAAATAAAATCAAATTAAATAAAATAAAAACAATGAAAAAAATTTAAATATAAAAATAAAAATAAAATAAATGAATTAAATAAAAATAAAAAAATATAATAAAATAAGGAAAAAAAAATAAAGTAAAATAAAAACAAGTAAGGAAAGCTGTCTTCGGCTGTGCCGAAGGCTAAATACCTTTCATGAATAAGCGTCACGATTTTCACAAATTGATCCCCAGTACAGCCTGTGTGAATTTAACTTTAGCTCATACCGAAATTATCGGAGCTATCGATTATATGGGGACGATGTGTTATATTGGTCCAATCTGATTGATTTTTAAATCGACATTCCACATTCTAAAATAGCAACATTTACGAAATTTCACGTTCCTACCGATATAATTACAGGAGTTATCTACCAAAATCCGTTTATCGGAACAATCGATTGTATGGGGGCTATGTGAAATATTTATCCCATTTCAATGATTTTCAACATCGCTATTTTACATATAAAAATAGCGATGCTTCCAAAATTTCGCGTTCCTATGTGTTTAATTACAGGACTTATAGCCCAAAATCCGCTTATCGGAATAATCGATTGTATGGGAGCTATGTGAAATATTTATGCCATCTCAATGATTTTCAACATCGATATTTCGCATATAAAAATAGCGATACTTCCAAAATTTCACGTTCCTACCTATATAATTACAGGAGTTATCTACCAAAATCCGTTTATCGGAACAATCGATTGTATGGGGGCTATATGAAATATTTATCCAATCTCGATTATTTTCAGCATCGATATTTCACATATAAAAATAGCAACACGTCCAAAATTTCACGTTCCTATGTGTTTAATTACAGGAGTTATAGCTCAAAATCCGTTTATCGGAATAATCGATTGTATGGGAGCTATGTGAAATATTTATCCCATCTCTATGATTTTCAGCATCGATATTTCACATATAAAAATAGCAACACTTATAAAATTTCACGTTCCTTCGTGTTTAATTACAGGAGTTATAGCCCAAAATCCGTTTATCGGAATAATCGATTATATGGGAGCTATGTGAAATATTTATCCCATCTCTATGATTTTCAGCATCGATATTTCACATATAAAAATAGCAACACTTATAAAATTTCACGTTCCTTCGTGTTTAATTACAGGAGTTATAGCCCAAAATCCGTTTATCGGAATAATCGGTTGTATGGGAGCTATATGTTATATTGGTCCGATCTTGCTGGTTCCGACAAATGATTCCTATATTGGAAAATGGTGGCCGCATACCAAATTTCAGCCAAATATCTCAAAAACTGAGGGACTAGTTTGCGTTCAAACAGACAGACAGACAGACAGACAGACAGACGGACAGACGGACAGACGGACAGACGGACAGACGGACAGACGGACAGACGGACAGACGGACATGGCTAAATCAACTCATCTCGTCATCCTGATCATTTCGGTATACTTATTGATGGGTCTATCTCTTCTTCTTCTCATATTTACAAACATCGGACCAAAGTTATAATACCATTTCATGTTCATGAAAGGTATAAAAAAACAAACAAAATAAAATAAAATAAAATGAATGAATTATATAAAAAAGTAAAAAAAATTTGAATGAAATAAAATAAAAAGGAAATAAAATAAAATTAATCTAAATCAAACAAAAAAATTAAAATTGAATAAAATACAACAACTGTTAATACAATAAAATAAAATAAAAATATTTAAGATAATAAAGCAAAACAAAAATAAAATAGACATACCTTGAGTTTTTAAACAAAAAATTTCAGAGATCCCAAAAATGGAGTGTACCTCTTAAACTTTGTAGATTCAAAACTCCGCTTGTGTATCATACACATCCCCATTACCATAACTGATATTCGATGTTCAAAATGCGACCCACGAACCAAAACTAATATTTTTGAGCTGACGCGAAATAACTCCTTTAGGCCACCTCACCTCACTACTTGCCGAGAGTCAAAGAGATAAAGTGTTTTGTGAGCTTGCGATTGATGACAGCAGAAGGCATAAATATTTTGAGTTTTGCCAGACATTCGTGGCGAAAACTTGTCTGCACCATTTCCTTAGCTGACTGTGGGCGTTTTGAAGAAGAACAAGAACAATAAGCAGAATTTGCAATATTGCTTATAAAACATTGCCCACTTGGCAGTCGCTGCCTCTGTCGATAAAACTTCCTACTATCAGCTAAATAGCACAGATGGCCAAGACAAAATTTTTCTTGTGGCTGCAAGGCAAATGTTTTACATTGGCTCTTTGTGAGTGGTGTTTCGCTCACACTTACTCTGAAACCTCGCTAGCCTATTGTTCAATCCTTTGAAGTGCTTATCAAAGCAGCTGGGGAAATCAAAAGGCCAAGTAATGTTCGCCATTTCCTTAGATTCCTTAGAGTTTCTGGCAATTTTTTTTATACTCAGTTGTTGTTGTTTCAACAGTACTTCTTATCGTATCGCACAAAGTTAAAAAATATAATGAAATGAAATAAAAAAAAAAAATAAAACAAAAAAAAAATAAAATGAAAAAATAAAAATAAACTAAAATAAAATAAAATAAAATAAAAATAAATAAAATAATAATAAAATAAAAATAAAATAAAAATAAAACAAAAATAGAAAAAAAAAATAAAATAAAAATAAAATAAAAACAAAATTAAAATAAAATAAAAAATAAAAAAATAAAATAAAATAAAATTAAAAAAAATAAAATAAAAAAATAAATTAAAAATTAATAAAAAAAAATAAAATTAAAATAAAAATAAAATGAAAATAAAAAGAATTAAAATAACATTAAAAGAAAATAAAAATAAAATAAAAATAAAATAAAAATTAAATAAAAATAAAATAAAAATAAAAATAAAATAAAAATAAAATAAAAAAATAAAAATAAAATAAAAAAATATAAAAAATATATAAAAATAATTAATAAAAAAAATAAAATAAAAATAAAATGAAAAGAATTAAAATTAAATAAAAATAAAATAAAAATAAAATAAAAATAAATTAAAAATAAAATAAAAATAAAATAAAAAAAAAATAAAAAAATATAAAAAATATATAAAAATAATTAATAAAAAAAATAAAATAAAAATAAAATGAAAATAAAAAGAATTAAAATAAAATTAAAATAAATAAAAATAAAATAAAAATAAAATAAAAATAAAAATAAAAATAAAAATAAAATTAAAATAAAATAAAAATAAAATAAAAATAAAATAAAATAAAATAAAATAAAAATAAAATAAAAATAAAATAAAAATAAAATTAAAATAAAATAAAAATAAAATAAAAATAAAATAAAATAAAATAAAATAAAATAAAAATAAAATAAAATTAAAATAAAATAAAAATAAACTAAAAATAAAATAAAAATAAAATAAAAATAAAATAAAAATAAAATAAAGATAAAATAAAAATAAAAATAAAAATAAAAATAAAAATAAAAATAAAATAAAATAAAATAAAAATAAAATAAAAATAAAATAAAAATAAAATAAAAATAAAATAAAAATAAAATAAAAATAAAATAAAAATAAAATAAAAATAAAATAAAAATAAAAATAAAATAAAAATAAAATAAAATATAAATAAAATAAAAATAAAATAAAAATAAAATAAAAATAAAAATAAAATAAAAATAAAATAAAAATAAAATAAAAATAAAAATAAAATAAAATAAAAATAAAATAAAAATAAAATAAAAATAAAATAAAAATAAAATAAAAATAAAATAAAAATAAAATAAAAATAAAATAAAAATAAAATAAAAATAAAATAAAAATAAAATAAAAATAAAATAAATTAGAATAAAATACATTATTCATGTTGAAAAAAATCTATTAAATTATTCTGTGTAATTTGAGGCTACACCGTTAAAATTTTGAACCTAAATTTTTAACATTTTTTGGACTACATATAATAACCAAACAAAATTTGGTGTCAAATTCAATCTAGATCAGTTTTCAAGAAAATTGGCTAAACGAATCGGGTTTCAATTATAAACCAGAAATGTTTTAACATTTTTTTAAAGATAAAATAAATTCGAACCAAGACTCCCAGCATCATGCCCGTCTGCTCTACCACTAAGCTACATCGCACACATAAATGTTATTGACAAAATTCAATTTTGAATAAGCTTTCAAAAATAAAATTTAATTTTCAAACCAAAAAGTGTTAATTTTAAGCCGAAATGTTTTAATTTTCAAACCAAAAAGTTCTAAGAAAAAATAAAATTGAAAAAATGTGGCACTTGGCAGGATTCGAACGAAAACGCTCAGGAGTCACAGCCGACTGCTCTACCGCTGAGCTATGCCGCACAATTTGGGCAAAATTCAATTACATTCAAACAAACCAAAATAAAAAATGTGTACCGCTTTTTCATTTAGATTTTGAGTCGAAACCAAAAGAAATTGAAATTCTTTTTAAACTTTTGGAAGGCTTAAAATATTCAAAAAAAAAATATTAAAAATCGCTTAAACTTTAGACGGGTTTAAAATTTAGGCTAATTTTTTAACCGTGTAGCTCTCAAACTTTTGCAAACGATTTTGATGTGACAACCGAGTATAGTATGTACTCTTACCTGAACTTAGATTCGCTTATTGCTTATATTACTTTGTTTGAAATTTGTTGCTATTACACAGCTTATTTATAGATACTTGACTTGCGTTTAAATAATTTGTTTTCTTTGAAAATAGATTTTCCTTTGATATGAAAAATCTATGTCTGAAAGCTATTTGTGTATCCCACGTTATTGGCTGATTTGCTTTAATGAAATTTTAAAAAATTATTTTTTGTATTAAATCGTAAAATATGCTCCTGTATTGCAGCTCGCAAGCTGAAGTACTTGTGTTGAGCGAGCATGTAGGCTTTCAGCTTGTCGCTGCCATATGCTTATTTAGAGAGTAATGTTTTTAATAAAAAAATGTTAAGAGTGCTGGCAACCCTTTCTATAAAAGTAACAATAAATTACTCATTTCAGGCCAAGCCTTCAACATGACACCTAAAACTTCAAAATCAAACTAATTTAGGGAAAAAAATATTTTTAAACAGGTGGCAACCCATTAAAAAAAATGTTTGCTTCCTGCACACCTATAGGCTGAACGCTTTTATTCGTAATGTAAACGTTCAAAATCAAACAAAATATGCGAGAAATATTATTTCAATCAAATAAACTATACAGAGAAAATCTAATTTTAAATAAATGGCAACCCTTTTTTAAAAATGATACTTTCTTGCACACCTACATGCTGAGCACTTTCGAGAACCGTGTCGAAGGTATAAATTTAATGCTCCGTACAAAAAATTCATTCGCTTATTTTGTGTATATAAAGGCAGCTTTTGATGGCGTTGCCAGATAAAAATTATTATTTATTTTGATAACAGTTTTTGTCTTAAGCTTTTTAAGCCCTACTAGCTTATTATTTACAAAAAATATGATTTTAGTTTTTGAAAAATAAATTTTAAAGTAGTTTCAAACAGGTGGCAACCTTGCAAAACATCTTTGTAGCCATCTGCAAGATAGTAAAGTACAAAATGTTTATAAAATTTATAGAGCTAGCTTGGCAGATTTTTCAGAGACAGTTGGGATATAATGATGGTTAGGTGACATATTTTATTCAATTTATAAACTATTTCAAAAAGGTGGCAACGCTGTAAAAAATATAAAAATTAGATATATCCTTCCATTGCACCCCCACTCTTTGAAACACAATAAATTTCGCAAATTGACCAAAAACTAGCGACCACAAAGAGTTTGTGGCAAATACTTAAATTCATTGTTCAATCATTGACAAAAAGTAATAAAAGCAACAAAAAAAAGCAACTTGCATCAATGCAAATAATTTGCACTCAATTAACGACAAAATAAAAAAATAACCACAAATATGCAAGTAAAGAGAGATACAAAAACTTCAGAATGCAAAGTAAGTTGAGGACTATCTACGAATGCGCTTCCACAATGATGCGACTATCACACGCCACTGAAGCAAAATTTGCAACAATGGTATTGCGAGGCAACTATTAGTGGCATGGACAGATGGTAAGACTAATGCGGATAAACTTCAATCCAAAATCTACTTTTTCAAACTTTTTAGCTTTGGTAGTTCCCATGAAGGGTGTTCGACCAAAGTATCTTAATGGGCACCGTGATCATCTCGACAACAGTTTTTTAGTGAATTGTTGCTTCGTTTCGTATTTTTTGGGCAAGATGCGCACAGAGATCTACCTAATATACTCGTATCGCTCATTAGAGTACTACAGACGGGCGCCGAGCTAATAACGATTTTCACGTTATCCTTACTAAGTACCTGGGTGACCGAGCTTGATCGGTGCTATCAATTTAGCGCTAACTTTACTTACCCAAAATAATCCTAAAATGATTCCAGAACAACCCCAAAAAGACCCTTATATGTATGTTCCCAAAATCATCCGAAATGATCCCAAAATGACCCTAAAATGATACCAAAAAGATCCATAAATGATTCCCAAAGGACCCCAAAAACACCCCTAAAAGTACCCAAACGATTCGAAAATGACCCCAAAATTATCCAAAAATGATCCCAAAATGACCCCAGTATAATCCCAAAATAATTCCAAAACGGCCCCCAAAACACCCTCAAATATTCCCCAAATGAACCAAAAAATTATCCCAAAATTATACCAAAATTATCCAAAAATGATACCAAAATAATCCGGAAATGGAGCTAAAACTGTCCCAAATTAATCCAAAATTGAACCCAAAATGATCTCAAAATAGCCCCAAAATTATCCCAAAGTGACCCGTAAATGATCCTAAAATAATCCAAATATGATCCCAATAATATACAATACGGTAAAATGGTAACCCTTGGCGACAACCCTACTTGAAAATATATTAGTTGGTATGTCCGTGAAAATATCTTTCATTTGATACCCATATTGGCATATATCGCTCCATAACTTAACAAAAATGTAGATAGGTGGCAACTGTACACCCACCAAGTGGCAACCCCAAGTGGATAGTCTTAGAATCAATCATACTATCTATATGCCAAATTTCATCCAAATCGGTCAAGCTGTTCCCGAGATAGTACCGGATATACAAATATACTTCGGTAAGGTGGCAACCCTAGGTGACAACCCTACTTGAAAATATTTTAGTTGGTATGCTGGCGAAAATACCTTTCATTTGATACTAATATTGGCATATCACGCTACATAATTTAAAACAAATTCAGATAGGTGGCAACCCTGTAAACCGCCTCAGGTGGCAACCCCCAAGTGGATGGTCTTAGAATCAATCTTACTATCTATATTAAAAATTTTATCCAAATCGGTCAAGCGGTTCCCGAGATAGTCCAGATATACAAATATAAACTTTTCGAAAGCGCATCTTCAAATTACCTACCATTTCTTCCAATGTTTATTTCTTACCTTCACCTGCAACTTAACTTCAAACTATCAAAAGCCACCTTCGAACTCGAGACATAACGGACAGCGGCGTGTTAACCCATTCGCAATCATTTTTAACCTTGCCTTTTCCCTTCAGTTTTCTTATTGTCAGCCACAATACTCTGTCGGATAATGTGATTTGCACTTTTCTTCCCCCCTTTTTTTCCTTTAGCTTGTCAATGGCAAGTGTCACCTTGAGTGCAGGCAATCAGAAGTAAATGAAAGTTCTTTGTCAAAGTCGTTTTCTCAATGCGCATACTTGCAGACGCTCGATGAACTCTTAAGCGTTAGTATTAAGAAAGAAAGACAGGCAGACAAGAGATGGACGTACTGTAAATCGCAGTGGATTTTGCTACACTGTTGTTATTGTTGTTGTTGTTGTTGTTGTGTATTCGAAAACGTATACGAACGATTGCATTTCAATTTCAAATTTAACGTTGCATTTAAATTGCAACGTGCTTAATACTCATTCACACGCACACCCGAACACACAATTACACAATGCAAATAGATGCCCGGGTTTGTGCGCCTGCAAGTATGCTTGCGAATCTCGGTGTATTTGCAATGCGAAACGAAGCATGAAATGTAAACACAATAAATGCGACATCGGGCGTTAAGACAGGAAATGGCATGAGTACACTTGTCACACAGTACACACACACATACCGAAATGCATGCGAAAGCAGCGGAACCAAGCTGCAGTGATAATATGTACAACAATAAGTAGTTGTGTTGGGGCTCATTGCTTGCTCGTATGTTTATCGATATTTGTAGCTGTATTTGTACGTCATCCTTTGTTATCGTCGAAGACGTTGTCGCCGTTCTTACAAGTGTTGTTCGTATGCAGTCACACGAGTTAGCTTATTCCAAAACAGAGAACATGTTAATTCGGATTAACTTTCGGTTTGGGAATTAACTTCCGAACTAATAGTTGGTGATCCTGGTCAGGTTGGTTGATTAATTGCAATCAATAGACCATTAGCCATATGCAGTGGCGGATCCAGGATTTTGGAAAGGGGGTCAATTTTTGTTCGAGGATATTTTTGATTCACAGTTTCTCAAAACTCACCTTTTATGGTTGTTTTTCCAAAAAATATATACCTATCTACATTTGTTGGTATGGGAAGTGTTAAATTCAAGATTTCACGTAACTTTTACTGTATTTTTTGCGTAATTTACTATATTTTTTTGTTATTTTTTGCTATTTTTTTTGTAATATTTATGGGCCATTCCCTACTATATTTTTTGCGTAATTTTTTTTTTTATATTTTTGTTAAATTTTTACTATATTTTTTTGTGTAATTTCACTATATTTTTGGATAATTTTTTACATTAATTTTTGTGTAATTTTTACTATATTTATGACCATTTTTACTATATTTTTGTGTAATTTTCTCTATGTTTTTTTTTGTATTTTTTACTATTTATATTTTTTGTGTAATTTTTACTATATTTATGGGTAATTTTTACTATATTTATGGGTCGTTTTTTACTAAATTTTTGTGTCTTTTTTATTATATTTTTGTTAAATTTTACTATATTTTTGTGTAGTTTTTACTATATTTTGATAAATATGACTCTTTGGATTCCGAAGAGCAGGGTTTGAACCTGAAAACCACTCCTGGGGATCCGCCCCTGGCCATAGGCATGGCTTACATCAAGTAAAGCATAGTTCCAACTTTGTCGTTGAAGCTCACAGCTTAGTTGGGTTACACCGAAAAAAGTAAATTTACCTTCTTTGGTTACACATGGACTCAAAGTCCCTTAATTATTTAACTTAAAATTGATTCAACTTACTTCAACAGCATAAATTTTATTTCAAATTATGTTTACTTTACTTGGCTAACCGATTTGCTTTGAAATGGCAACACCAACCCCAACCGCACAACCAGCTGTTGTCCACACTAACTGCAAAGAAATAAGTTAATAACGCACAAGAGTAAGTAAAAAAAGGCGTGAGTAGCAAGTACTCGTGAAAATTGATGTGTAAACATGTGTATTCTGCACATAAATTAAATTACTAGTGTTCGCTAAAAGGTGATATTATTAAATTTTTTGTGCGTTTTTTTCTTGCCCTTTATTTTATTTCCTTCTTTTCATATCTCTTTTTTAAGACTCAAAGACGACTCATAAATTACTTATAGATGAGTCAAAAATTTCTCATAGACGACTCATAAATGACTCATAGCCCTTTCCGATCTGGAGCGAATCTAGCCAGAAAGTTAGTTTGTACCTTTGGACTCTATTACTTTGGCTAGTGTATATAATAGCCAAAAAGTTGGTTTCACAAGAAAATAACTAGCAGAATTGTGTAAGTCATGGACGAGTCATAAATATATCATGGGTGAGTCATAAGTAACGCATAGGCGAGTGTTTTCCTTTCCTTTCATTTGATTTCCTTTCCTTTCCTCTCCTTTCCTTTGCTTTCCTTTGCTTTCCTTTGCTTTCCTTTCCTTTCCTTTCCTTTTCTTTCCTTTCATTTCCTTTCCTTTCCTTTCCTTTCCTTTCCTTTCCTTTCCTTTCCTTTCCTTTCCTTTCCTTTCCTTTCCTTTCCTTTCCTTTCCTTTCCTTTCCTTTCCTTTCCTTTCCTTTCCTTTCCTTTCCTTTCCTTTCCTTTCCTTTCCTTTCCTTTCCTTTCTTTTCCTTTCCTTTCCTTTCCTTTCCTTTCCTTTCCTTCTTATTCCTTTCCTTTTCTTTCCTTTCCTTTCCTTTCCTTTCCTTTCCTTTTCTTTCCTTTCCTTTCCTTTCCTTTCCTTTCCTTTCCTTTCCTTTCCTTTCCTTTCCTTTCCTTTCCTTTCCTTTCCTTTCCTCTCCTTTCCTTTCCTTTCCTTTCCACTCCTTTACTTAATTTTACTTTTTTCCTATTCTTTCCTTTCATTTCATTACCTTTCCTAAACTTTCCTTTTTTTCCTCTATTTTCCATTCCTTACCTTTTTTCCTTCTCTTCCCTTCCCTTCCCTTTCCTTTAACTTCCTTTCTTTCGTCTTTTTTCCTTTCATTTCCTTCCCCTTCCATTTCTTTACTTTGGTTTCCTTTCATTTGCTCTCAAGTCACAAGGCAGAGTTACAAGGCAGAGCTAAACTTTACAAGAACAATATACCCTGCCTTATAAACTCCAAGAACAACATAGGCTGTAGCATCCAAACACAATATACATAGATACAACGCCTGTAACTTTTCAAAATAGACCCCCCAGTATAGATGCTTACACATCAAAAACTTGAAAAACAAAAGCAACAAAAATACCACTTAAGTTTACTTTACTTTGCGAATGAAAATCTTTTTGACTGAACTTTCATCAGCAGAAAAACAAAGATTGAAAAATGTTGGGAAAATCTCTCAGAAACATACTCTCTCTGCCACTCCCTCTAACCACTTGCTCTTTGTAATGCTCGCTATTAAGCATTTTCGTTTTTATGCTGTCACTTTCTTATTTGAAATTTAATTCATGTTTTGATCTTTAAGTAAAATTTAACTATTGAGAGCGTAGGTGAGGATGAAGAGAGCTGCAAGGGAATTTGTTTAACTTCAATTACATTTACACGCCTCTGGCTAGTTGGTAAAATATTTGTCCTTTAACACGCACACCAACACACAACTCCAACAAAAATTGCATACCAAGGATGACTACTGCAATGGACACAAAAATCCTAATCCCAAAGTCGAATGTCACAAAGTAAAAATGTCAAAACTGGACATTTGGATTTACTTACACACTCGCCCAAATAAATAGTCATTCTTTTATTAGTAGGAATATACAGGGTGTCTTGAATTCTTGGTGACGTTATTTGAGTTTTAAAGCAAATTTTGATATACTTTAAAATAATTAGAACAAATGCAAAGTTTTGCAGAATTGTTTTTAGATTAAAAATTTTTACAATTCATTTGTACCGAAACCGTAACCATAACCATAACCGCAGCCATAACCGTAACTATAACCATAACCATAACCGTAACCATAACCATAACCGCAACCATAACCGTAACTATAACCGTTACATTTTCATCTTCCTTTGCCTTTCCAATTTAATTTGCATCTTACTTTTCTTTTTCTAATTCCTTTCCTCTTCCCTAGCCCTTTCCCATTCCCTAGCCCCTTTTACTTTAATAGTTGTGTCATCTTGTACCACTTTCTATGTAACCGCACAGAGCCAAAAAATTCTCATAAAAATAAGAAGATTGTCTCTTTGAACTGCTTCGAGGCACAAAAAGAGGACAGAAGTCAGAGACGACGATATTTCCATAGAGATTTCTTCTTATTTTTGGGAGGTAAATCTTTTTAGTTTTATTAAAAAGAATACCTTCTTCTTACCGTAAACGTAACCATAACCCTAACCATAACCTAATATTTGTGCAATCTTGTACCAAAAAAATAAAACCAAGCTATCCAAATAAGCGACAACTGAAGGTGAAAGTGGAATTTTACAAAATTACCTTCATTTAGTTTTAATAGTTGAATTGCTCTAAAATACCTCAGATTTTCAATGTAGACAAAGTTACTTTGTCGTTTTCAATTTGCCTCGTGGTTTTCAACACTTTGAGTTGTAAAAGTCACCCCTGCAGGAGTAAGAAATTGGCCTTGTCGACGAGATGGCAATGTGTGGGATAGAGTTACTGAGGAAGACATGTGGTTCAATTATAAGCAAACAAGAACTATGTATGTAAGTCGGATATAAGATTCTCCCATGAACAAGGTAAAATAAAGCAAATATGCTGAGTAAACCAGATGAGGCCTGTTTCAACAATATAATCGAAATATGCCCAGAGCACTGTCCAAACCACCGAGAATGACACTGTCACAACTGCAAAAAGAGTACAGTGCCTAGAACGTATAGTTCCGGTTTCCGCTCTCACGAGTGTAGTCAAATCTCAACTGACTACTTTTTGCACAACCGAAAAGCTTTCTACAAATCACAAAGTCTTTTCTAGGAGAACTTTCAATTTTCGATGCATTCGGCTGCGAAGAAAAAAGTTTTAATGTAAAAATTCAAAAAGTTTGTCACTATACCAGTATACCGTTAGAAATTCCGTTACATACGTTTTAAATTTTTTTTTGATATTTTCGTTCAAAGTAACTTTCATGTTTCCTCTTTGTCTCTTGGAAAAGTTTCTATCTTAGTTACATAGTTTCTACAAAGCAGTTGGATATGAAGAAAGTATCCACTAAAGCAGAGAACAATCAAGGGGGGATGAATAAAAGTAGTGAAATTGAAAAAAAGTAATAGTAAAATTTAGCATATTGGTGATAGAAAAAAGGGAGCAGTGGTAGTTGGCGAGGTAGACGACATGAGGTTGAGTTGTTCGAGTAAGGAACTAGCGAAGTGACATTGCGACGGAAACGAAAGTTTTTTCAATAACTCTTTGCAATACGCAAACGGCTCAAGAAATAGTATAAGTGAATAAGTTTTTACATGGGCGCAGGAAGGTTTTTACAAAGAATGGGGGTTTTTATACTAACTCACAAATATATAATTTTTTTAATAGATAAAATAAAAAAAATATTAAAAAACGAGAAAAATTAAACAAAATATAAGGAAATGAAAAAAAAAATTAATAAATAAACCAAAATAAAAAAGTAAAAAAAAAAAACAAACAAAATAAAATAAAATGATATACAACAAACATAATGAAATAAAATAAGATTAAATAAAAATAAAATAAAATAAAATAAATAAATAAATAAAATAAAATAAAATAAAATAAAATAAAATAAAATAAAATAAAATAAAATAAAATAAAATAAAATAAAATAAAATAAAATAAAATAAAATAAAATAAAATAAAATAAAATAAAATAAAATAAAATAAAATAAAATAAAATAAAATAAAATAAAATAAAATAAAATAAAATAAAATAAAATAAAATAAAATAAAATAAAATAAAATAAAATAAAATAAAATAAAATAAAATAAAATAAAATAAAATAAAATAAAATAAAATAAAATAAAATAAAATAAAATAAAATAAAATAAAATTTATCAAAATTAAATATGTATAATAAAGAAAAAAAATAATACATCCAATATAATAAAATATAAAAGTAAAATATGTAAACAAAACATAAAATAAAACAAACCAAATGTTATAAAATTAATTAAAATAAAAAATATGTAAAATCAAATAGAAAATATTTAAAAAACCAAATATTAGGTTAAATACCCCGCCTCATCCCCTTACCCGTCTAAACCCATTACCTTCCATATGCGTGCCAGTATCGACATATGTTAGCAACTTTTCCTAATCGCATACCTACTTGGCTACCTATTTGACTTCTTGACTGAGTCGTAGTTGAATGGGTGGTCCATCTTATTGGGTTCCGTATACAATTTCCGTCAACAGCTTTTCAATGCAATCATTGTTGCTTTATTGTGAAGTATAAGTATGTTTGTTCGTACAAAATATTGCAATATTTTTGTTATCATTTTATTGTTGTATTATTGTGAGTACCTACAAGCCATGAGCCAACTAAGTTATTACATCATCAGACCGATGTTGATATACAGAGAATTTGAATTTGTTTATAACATTTCTACACATTTACACACATTTCTCAACTCAAACTAAATAGATTCAATAACTCAATGCATAATAATATAGTGTACTGGCTCAAGCTATGTGCACATGTGAGGCATTCCATGGCAACTCTGGCCTTGATTTGATTGACACTGTGCGACATTGAAAATGTAGCTTTAGTGACTTGACGGGCCAAATGGTGTTATATAAAGTCTCTTTTTCGCTTTTCCTTCATGACACAATTTTTAAACTACTCCAAATAAAGTGAATCGTTCGACATGGAATGATCCACTAACTGTGGGCATATGTTTCGAAGATTGAGTACATATGTGGATGCGAGTGCACTCATTTGTTATGCGTTTGAGTTTATCCAAGTGGAAGTTAAAAACATGTAAATAAATATGAAAATTCAATTTATCAACATAAAAGTTTTTTGAAGGATCCTTTATGGACATTTATTGGACAAGAAATTGACTTGGTTGATTTAAATGCAACAATAGCATATATGAATGCAATTGTTGTTATCCTTGAATATATTCATGCAAATTTTTGCCAAGGAGTTCTATAAATAATAATATGTTAATGATGTGTAACGAAATTGAGAACGAGCTTTTGTCAGACGATTTGAAAATTCCAATTTTAAAAAAGAGCTTCACAAGGTTTTTGCTAACTTTCTTCAAACATGAGGTTAAATATTCTTTCTCAGAAAAAGGAATGTGCGCTAATTCTCCGACCATAGCTGTACACTTACCCGGATCGGTCCCCATACAAAACAAAAAAGTTTTTCCAGTCCACCCCTAGGATTAAAGATATTTTGAAGGCGATCCCAAAAAAAAATTTTTTTTTTGCCACGCTCCCCCGATGGGCTATTTACTTTTTTTGACACTACGTCGCCATTTTAAGTCCGATTTTAATGAGCCGTACAACGTTGTTCATGGCTTGGAAGCCGCCACATTTCTTACCTTAATCATTTTTTTACTCCGAGTTCAAATTCTAGTAGTGACTGTCGGTATTTCGTTTCACATCATATGGCATTTAGGTGATTTTCGAAATTTTCGATATCGAAAGTTGCCATGGTTGGAGGGCGATTTTTTGCAATTTCATCAAAAAATCATTATAGAATGACTAGGGGGTACATCTTACCAAACTATATCATTTTAGCCATTTCCGTCATCGAATTATATCAATTTAGATGATTTTCGAAATTTTCGATGTCGAAAGTGGGCGTGATTGGAGGGAGATTTTATCCAATTTCATCAGGTATACTCACAACGATACTAGTATGCTTTGTGTCAAATTCCGTCGTTCTATCGTAATCAGTTTAAAAGTTACGAACAGTCAAATTTTCAAAAATGCCCCCCTTAAAAGTGGGCGGTGCCACGCCCATTTAAAAAAATTATGGAAAAATCATAATAACGACCCATAAAATTAAATAATTTTAGCCATTTCAGCTACCGAGATATGTCAATTTATGTGATTTTCGAAAATTTCGACATCGAAAAAGGGGGCGTGATTATCATCCGATTTCGCTCATTTTCAACAGCAACCTACCTTGGCCAGAAAGTAGCCTGTGTACCAAATGTCAATTTTTACTCAAACTATGGCAATTTATGTGAATTTCGAAATTTTCGATATCGAAAAAGAGGGCGTGGTTTTCATCCGATTTCGCTCATTTTCAGTGGCAACCTACCTTGGCCAGAAAGTAACCCGTATATAAAATTTCATGCAAATATCTCAAGTTATCAAGTTATCTTGTGCACGGGCGGACAGACGGACGGACATTCCTTAATAAACTTTTTTCCAACCTAAGAACTTTCATATATGAAACTCTATATCTATCTCGATTATTTTGTGCCGTTACATTGTACCGTTATGGGGACAAAATTATAATACCCTTGTACTAGTATGGGTATAAATATGCCTGTGCAACAAATACTGTCAATCAAATTTTCTCACTCAATGCATTTAAACCCGAAAAAAATCAGAAGCTACTTTGAAATAATTCTTCTTGCTGTCATTGTAGCAAATGCGAGAGTGACAAATGGTTGTTGAAGTCAAAAGGTTTGGCAAATATTTCGTTTTTTTTTTTTTTTTGAATTTGACATTTACTTAAGTAACAAGCAGTAAAAACAAGAAAGTGAACTAAAGGTGAAAAAAAGAAAAGCAAGACCTCGGAAAAAAAAATGGTATAAGAATGTATCGATGTCCTTTGGTATTCACACCGAAGCTTTTGAAATTTTGTTATTGATGATGTGTAGGTGACAAAAGAATATTTCCAGGAAAGCATGTTGGCTTTCATATGAATTATTTAATTGAGGGTCACCAACATTTTCATATGTTAGATCAAGGTGAGAGTTGAAATCAATAAATTTATACACAATTTGTATGTATTGAGCTTAAAGCAATTTTTTTGCAGTTGAGGTAGTCACGTTTAAATGAAATGATTTGAAATTTGCGACAACTTATTTTCAAAAGTACATATTTAATTACAGATTTTAGGTACGAAAGGCTATTCCATCGTAAAACGAACAAAACAGAAAAAAATATTAAATAAAAAAATAAAATTAAATAAATCAAAAAATTTAATGAAATAATAAAAAATATGAGAAAAAAAAAATAAAATAAAACAATAAAAAAAAAATAAATAATAAAAAAAAAAATAAAAAAAGTAAAATGAAAAAAAATAAATTAAAAAAACAAAAAAAAAAAATAAATAAAAAAAATTATTTTTTTTTTATATTTTTCCCCCTTTCTTTGGTAGGTCGATGCATTACAAGAAATAAATTTCAAAAAATATACAAAAATTTTCACAACCAAATATCATCAATTACTACTAGCCCCCTTTATATAGAATGCCTCTTTTGTAAAGTATATTTTTTATAGCTTGACAACTTCATTACGTTTTTACTCTGGACTCAACTAAATAAATTTGCACTAATAAAAGCAACTAAAATCGCACTTTCCAACAAATTAATTAAAAAGTGCACTCACATAACATTCCCCATGTTCTTCCGCTTAACGCATTTCAAATTTTCTACGTTTTTTTCTAGCTATTTTCATATGTGCTTGCTTGCCTGCCTTGTCAGCCTCGCCCGCATATTTTGTGCCACGCGTATAAAACGTGCCACACATTAGGTGCACCCTGCAACCTAGATATCAGATAAGAGTAACGGCAGCAGCAGCAGTAACAACAACAACAACAACAACAACAACTTACAGCCGACCATGACAAAAGTTTGACTTGGACAACAAATGGCAAAATGCGACTGGTGTAAACCGGTGTGGTCGCGACATTGGCCGCAGGTGGTGGGCACACAACGTAGAAAGCTCGCAGAGTTAGTAGCAACATAACCACCAAACTAACAGCGGTTCATGGGAAATGTGTTTGGTTGTATGTTGGTACGTGTAATTGCATAGCAATCGCAACTGAAAAATTCGCAGTGACAACTAAACCACCAGCTGACGCAACCTTTCCTAGTCAACGCTCACAGAACGTGAAGTGAAAATGTAGCGCGCGTGTTGAAATTATGGTAACTGCCGCAGAGTGCAACCCAGTAGGGGAAATAGGTTATAGGAAAGTAGGTGACTTTCGTTTAAAGCTGAAATAGACCAGTTTAAAAAAAAGTAACAGCAAAAAAAAAAAAAAAAACAAAAAATAAAAAAATAAAATAAAATAAAAAAAAATAAAATAATAATAAAAAAAATAAATAAATAAAAGAGAAGAAAATGAAATGAAAAAAACTAAAAAACTAAAACAAAACAAAATAAAAAAAATCAAATGAAAAAAAAATAAAAAAAAAAAAAAATAAAGAATAAAATAAAATAAAACAAAAATAAAATAAAACAAAAAAAATTAAAAAAAATGTAAATATAAATATAATAAAAATAAAATAAAAATGAAATAAAAATAAAATAAAAATAAAATAAAATAAAAATAAAAAAAAAATTAAATAAAAATAAAATAAAAATAAAATAAAAATAAAAAAAAAATAAAATAAAAATAAAATAAAAATAAAATAAAAATAAAATTAACATAAAAATAATTTAGTCATCGTAGTTGGTATTGTATGTAGCATTTTGCAACTTGTTTTCGCCAAAAACTCAAAAGAATAATTTGATACAAATTATTCGACTGGTCAAAAGTCCACAAATTTTCAAAGTTTGTAAAATACAAATAAAAATAAAATAAAAATAGAACAAAAATAAAATAAAAAATAAAATAAAAATAAAATAAAAATTAAAATAAAAATTAAAATAAAAGAAAAAGAAAAATAAAAATAAAATAAAACAAAATAAAATTAAAATAAAAGAAAAATAAAATAAATAAAAAATAAAAGAAAAATAATAATAAAGTAAAATAAAAAAAAATAAAAATAAAAGAAAAATAGTAATAAAATAAAATAAACAAAATAAATAAAAATAAATAAAAATAAATTAAAAATAAAATAAAAATAAAATAAAAATAAAAATAAAAATAAAATAAAAATAAAATAAAATAAAAATAAAATAAAAATAAAATAAAAATAAAATAAAAATAAAATAAAAATAAAATAAAAATAAAATAAAAATAAAATAAAAATAAAAATAAAATAAAAATAAAAAAAAATTAAATAAAAATAAAATAAAAATAAAATAAAATAAAATAAAATAAAATAAAAATAAATTAAAAAAAAAATTAAAAATAAAAAAAAATATAAGAGAAAAATAATAATAAAATAAAATAAATAAAAATAAATTAAAAATAAATTAAAAATAAATTAAAAATAAATTAAAAATAAAATAAAAATAAAATAAAAATAAAATAAAAGTAAAATAAAAATAAAATAAAAAAAAATAAAAAAAAAAATTAAAAAAAATAAAATAAAATAAAAATAAAATAATAAAAAAAAATAAAAATAAAAAAAAATAAAATAAAAATTAAATAAAAAGAAAATAAAATAAAGCAAAAATCAAATAGAAATAAAATTCAAATTAAAAGAAAAATGTAAGAAAAGTAAAAAAAAAGAATTGAGGAAAACATATAAAAATATTAAAATTAAAATAAAAAAAATTTTAATATAACATAAGAAAAAATAAAATAAATTAAAAATAAAATAATAATAACATATAATAAAAAATAAAACAAAGTAAAATAAAAATAAAATTAAATTGAAAAATTTTAAATAAAATAAAAATAAAATAAAAAAACAAAAATAAAATAAGATAAACTAAAATTTAAAAAAATAAAAATAAAACAAAGATAAAATTAAAATAAAGTAAAAACAAAATAATAATAAAATAAAAATTAGAATAAAACAAAGTGAAATAAAATAAAAACAATAAATAAAATGAAATAAAAATTAAATAATTAAAAAAATAAATAAAATATAATAGAATAATAATGGAATAAAAATAAAATAAAAAAATAAAATAAAATAAAAATAAAAATAAAAATAAAAAAATACAAAAATAAAAAAAAAAATAAATTGAAAAAAAAGAAAATAAAATAAATAAAACAAAATAATATAAAATAAAATCGAAAAAAGATATTAATAAAATAATATAATAAGATAACACAACAAATTATAAAATAAAAAATAAAATAGCATAAATAAAAAGAAATAACACAAAGCAAAATAAAATACAATAAGAAAATAAAAAATAAAATAAATCTAAATTAAGTAAAATAAAAGAAAAGACAATAAAAAATAAAATAAAATATGTAAAAGAAAAAATAAAATAAAGCAAAATAAAATAAAAAGAAAATAAAAGAGAAAAAAATTAAAAAAAAATTAGATAAAATAAAAAAATAAAATAAAATAAAATAAATAAAAAATAAATAAAATAAATAAATGAAAATAAATGGTAATAAAAATAAAAAACAATAATTTAAGAAAAAAAAATAAAATACAATAAAATAAATCATAATAAATTAAAAGAAATAAAACAAATCAAAATTAAATACAATAAGATGAAACAAAATAAAACCAAATAAATAAAAATAAATAAATGGAAAACAAAAGAAAGTAATAAAAAAAACAAGTAAGGAAAGCTGTCTTCGGCTGTGCCGAAGGCTATATAGCTTTCATGAATAAGCGTCACGATTTTCATACCAAATTTTAGCCAAATATTCTAAAAACTGAGGGACTAGTTTGCGTTTAAACAGACAGACCAGACAGGCCGACAGACCAGACAGGCAGACAGACAGACATGGCTAAATCTACTTATTGATTGGTCCATTTCTTCTTCTTCTTATACTTACAAACATCGGACCAAAGTTATAATACCATTTCATCTTCATGAAAGGTATGATAAAATAAATTGAAATTAATCTAATTTGAAAACTAGTGAAGCCATACTGGGATCAAGATATTAGTACACAAAGGTGTGATGCTTTCTGCAAATTGTAACTAGTACAAAAAGATAATACCTTATTATAGTCTTATACAGTTGACAAACAAAAATCATCCAACTGGGCTACACATTTAAGCGCAGTTAACGTTGATAACAGAGCACACTCGCCTTACAAAGTCAATAAGCGCAGGCGCGCTTGCAGTTAAGCCCACAGGGCAATGTGCACATTTGGCTTTAGATAATCGCATGTTAGTTAGATATGTGCGTACCAACGAACACCCGTGTGCAACGTGTGCTTGTATGTTTATGGGACATATCGCACACATTATCAAAATTATGCTTCCATTGTCGCCTAGAACGTTTTCAATGTTTTTCACGTATTCGCTTATTCACATTTTGTGCATTCGCCTATGCTCAGTTTACAGTTGCGGCTCAATCTAAGCCCACCAGAATAGCCGATAGTCGTGTTAGTCATGACGTGGCTGGGGCTTTAGTTGTTTTGTATTTTATTTTGTTTTTGATGTTTTCGACTTTTTGGCTGGACGCTATCGAGCTACATTTTCCATTGTTTTGCCTACTACAACAAAAGCTCTTTTAACTCTCGACCTTTTTTATTGTTGTTGCTAGTTGGTTGGCTCTACACTAAATTCTCACTAACTCACGTGGGTCAGTATTGGGGTCATAAATATTGTCACAAATTCACATAGCAACTGTCCTCAGCCACTCATCCATTTTGGACGCATTGCTTTGACGCCCGAAAACAATATTGGAAAGCAAAAAAAAAAAAGTTCGAAAGCAAAAAAATTTATTTTTGGTCCTTTTAAAATCGCATTCATTTATTTGCTGCAGGTACTGGATGCGCTATCCTTACAGAGCTTTTCATTGTTTCGGAGCTTACCATGCAAGCGAAATGCGTTAGGCTTCATGCTTCTTCTTCATTATTTGTGTTCTGGACTTTGTCTGAGTTTTTTTTTGTACCACTTTCATTTTTCCATGTCTCCATTGCTCTTGACGGGCTGCACGAGCGCAGCTGTTGGCCGCAAGCGTTATCGCGGCCTGTTATTGAGCCTCACCTACTATTTTTAGGTTTATTGCTCTGAGCTTTGGATTTGTTGCCTTTGCTATTTCGCGTTGTTTATTGTTTTTTTTTTTGCATTTTCCAGGTTTTTAGCTTTTACTTTTCTACCGCGTGGTAACCAACCGTTAGGTAGCCCCTTGCCACCACAAACAATAACCCTTTTTTATGCGCTCATCTTTCAATGCTTGTTGCATACTCTAAGGCGTTTTGGCTTGGTCTGGCCGCAAAACACGTTCTGACACTGTATTTAATTCACTTACACATATTTCAAAGTGTGCTCTTAGCCATTTGGTGTACAAAGCAGCGTAAATTGTTGGTCAAGAAAAAAAATTGAAAAAATTTCCATGCAATTAAGCCGCTGCTAAAGCGCGAATGTAGTCGTAATTTAAAAGCTTTCAGAGCTGCAGGGTTCAAAGGCAATATTTTTTCGTTGTAGATGGATGTAAATTTTTGGAAAAGTTGCTAGATGCGTAAAGTTGTTGTAATGGGCGAGTTCATAGGCCTAAAAGCAAAATTTTTTCAAAAAAGCTCCAGCAGATGGCGCTTAAACTTGCTTTATTCATTTAATGTCTGTTATTAATTCTTAAATAAATTAAGTGAACAGAAAAGTAGAAAAGATCTGCTAGTCCAACATACTCTCTGCTGGGCGAGTAAAATTGTAGTAATAGAAGAGGTCATAGGTCTAAAAGCAACATTTTCTCCTAAAAGCTCCAACAGATGGCGCTAGAATCTACTTTTTTCATTTGATATCTATTTTTATTCTTAAAAATGTTAAATAAACCTAAAAGAAGAAAAGAACTGATAGTCCAACATACTCACTGCTGGACGAGTAAAATTGATATAATGGAAGGTCACAGACCTCAAAACTACATTTTTGCATGAAAGCTCCAACAGATGGCGTTAAAGCTTACTTTATTCTATTAATGCCTATTTTTACCATTCTTAAAAATGTTATATGCCGAAAAGGAGACAAGAATTGCTAATCTAATCTACTCTTTATTCTAATCTTGTCTAACACACTATAAGGACTTTTTAGGGAGAAGTAAACAGAGAGAGAGAGTACGAGCGAAGAGAGAGAGAGGAAGGAACGTTAGAGGAATGAGTGGCGAAATCTTAGAGAGGTAAAAAAGAGAGGAGCATGTGAGTGTGGGAAAAAAAAAAAAAAAAAAAAAAAAAAAAAAAAAAAAAAAAAAAACTAATGGCGGCGATATACCTACAGGTTATCATCATAACCTCTAACGAGATTTTTAGCCGAGCTTCTCTTTCCAACTTGTGGTGTGTTGCTTTTTGAGTTTTTCCTACAAGTTGGCGGGACCTACAGTTTTTTGCCGACTCCGAACGGCACTTTCAAAGCAAATGAATTTTTTGCTGAGAAGCTTCTCATGGCAGAAATACACCCGGAGAGTTTGCAAACTACTGCCGAGGGGGACCCCGTTTTAGAAAAATTCTTTTTCTAAATAATTTTTGATGTTACTTTTGCCGGGCATCGAACCGCCACGACTTGGTGTAGAAGGCCGAACACTTAACCGCTACACCACGGCGGAGTAAAAATTACGTGATAATAACGGTTAAGATCACAGTTACAGTAAAAGTGACAATGAGAAAGATAGTAGCTGTTACAAGTTACGGTGACAGTGACAGTTTCAGTAAGATTGAGAAGCGGTGAGGCAGTGTGACCGACACCATCACGGCGAAAGTGACAGTTACAGTGACAGCCAAAGTATTAGTGACATTGATCGCAGATTTGAGAGTGAGAGGGAGATGGATATGGAACAGAAAATGTATACGGAGAGGCAGAGGAAGATAAAAATTAATAAGATAAAATAAAAAAGAGTAAAAAAAAAATTGAGAAAATTCAAATAAAACATTTTGTTCTAATATTATTAAAAAAAGTAAAACCAAATAAAAAAGGAAATAAATAAAATTAAAATAAATAAAAAAAATAATATAAAAAATAAAATAAAAAAAATTAAAAAATAAATAAAATTAATTTAAAATAAAGTAAAATGAAATAAAATAAAATAAAACAAAATAAACTAAAATAAAATAGAAAAAATAAAATAAAATAAACAAAATGAAATAAAATAAACAAAATAAACTAAAACAAAAAAAAAAATTAATAAAATGAAATAAAATAAAACTAAAAAAATATAAATAAAATAAAAAAAAATTAAAAAAAAAATAAAATAAAATAAAATAAAATAAAATAAAATAAAATAAAGTAAAATAAAATAAAATAAAATAAAATAAAATAAAATAAAATAAAATAAAATAAAATAAAATAAAATAAAATAAAATAAAATAAAATAAAATAAAATAAAATAAAATAAAATAAAATAAAATAAAATAAAATAAAATAAAATAAAATAAAATAAAATAAAATAAAATAAAATAAAATAAAATAAAATAAAATAAAATAAAATAAAATAAAATAAAATAAAATAAAATAAAATAAAATAAAATAAAATAAAATAAAATAAAATAAAATAAAATAAAATAAAATAAAAATAAAATAAAAAATTAAATAAAACAAAATTAAATTAAATAAGAAAATGTAATTGAAATAAAATAAAATAAAATAAAATAAAAAAATAAAATAAAATAAAATAAAAAAATAAAATAAAATAAAATAAAATAAAATAAAATAAAATAAAATAAAATAAAATAAAATAAAATAAAATAAAACAAAAAAATAAAATAAAATAAAAATATAGCTTAAAGTATAGGTATTAAAGTAAAATGCAATTTTTAGGGAGAGATGAAGGGAAATATATGTATGTAGGTCCGAGGTGGGAGAAGAAAAGTTACTTTATTTAACTTTTTTATTTTTAGTTATTTCGTTTTATGAGAAAGGCAAGGCGAAAGACCACACGTGCACCCCAGCTTTCATCCGACGGAGGGCACATCTTGACAGAGACGATAGAGCGGGAATTGAAGGATCATCTGACTTAATCACTTGCAAGAATTAAAACCCAAATCACTGACGCTTTATGCATACACGAACACCAGCATTTATCTTCACGCAAAGCCCTTCGACTTAAGCAAAACAATTTTGCATAAGCCAACAAGAACTTATGACAGCTTGACTAAAATCATCTGCGTAGCTCACAACAAAAACACAAAACTCTAGACTGCTGAGGTTTCACTTTCAATCCTTTGATAATGCTGATGCAATAAATATCCTCGTAGTATGACTAAGCACAACTACATAATCTATGGCTAAAACCTTATGGAATAAAAACTAACAACAAGAACAACAACTGCTATACTAGCTTATGCATAAGGCCGCATGAGTAAACTATGAAAATATCATTGATTTGCTATTCATTCTCTGTAGCCGTTGGAATAAGCAGGAAGTGTGCGACACGGTAAAGAGATCTCGGGATTTTGTTTTCTTTTCTTTCAATTTAAATTTTCTTTCTTTGAGTTGTTTTTCGCATATGAATGAAAGTACTTTGAGGATTTTTAAGCGTTCTAAGCGTGTGTAAGTTGCCGAGTTTATGTACAATGCAATCGTTAAGCAAAATATGTGAACAACAGCAAACACCTAAAACAATGACTTAATAGAAATAAGTGAAGGGGACTACTTTCTACTGAAGCTGAATAATAAATATATCGGTAGTTGTGATCAGTAATGATATTTTTTATTTTATTTTATTTTATTTCCTTTTATTTTATTTTATTTTATTTTATTTTGTTTTATTTTATTTTATTTTATTTTATTTTATTTTATTTTTTTTTTATTTATTTTTTTTTTTTATTTTATTTTATTTTATTTTATTTTTTTTTTATTTTATTTTATTTTATTTTATTTTATTTTATTTTATTTTATTTTATTTTATTTTATTTTATTTTATTTTATTTTATTTTATTTTATTTTATTTTATTTTATTTTATTTTATTTTATTTTATTTTATTTTATTTTATTTTATTTTATTTTATTTTATTTTATTTTATTTTATTTTTTCTTTTAAATTTATTTTTTATTTTTTTTTTATTTAACTTAATTTAATTTTATTTAATTTTTTCATTTTATTTTTTTATTATATTTTATTTTATTTCATTTTATTTAGTTTATTTTTTTTCTTTTAAATTTATTTTTTTATTTTTTTTATTTAACTTAATTTTATTTTATTTTATTTTATTTTAGTTTATTTTTTTATTTTATTTTTTTTCTTTATTTTATTTTATTTTATTTCATTTTATTTTATTTTATTTTGTTTTATTTTATTTTGTTTTATTTTATTTTAATTTATTTTATTTTATTTTATTTTTTCTTTTAAATTTATTTTTTATTTTTTTTTTTATTTAACTTAATTTAATTTAATTTTAGTTTATTTTTTTATTATATTTTATTTTATTTCATTTTATTTAGTTTATTTTTTTTCTTTTAAATTAATTTTTTTATTTTTTTTTATTTAACTTAATTTAATTTTATTTTTTTTTTTTATTTTATTTTATTTTATTTTATTTTTTTTTATTTTGTTTTATTTTATTTTATTTTAGTTTATTTTTTTATTTTATTTTTTTATTTTATTTTATTATTATATTTTATTTTATTTCATTTTATTTAGTTTATTTTTTTTCTTTTAAATTTATTATTTTATTGTTTTTTTATTTAACTTAATTTAATTTAATTTTATTTTATTTTGTCTTATTTTATTTTTTTTATTTTATTTTATTTTATTTTTTTTTTTTTGGTATTTTGTCCTTTAAATTTATTTATTTATTTTTTTTTTATTTAACTTAATTTAATTTTGTTTTATTTTTTTTTATTTTATTTTATTTTATTTTATTTTATTTTTTTTGGTATTTTGTCCTTTAAATTTATTTTTTTATTTTTTTTTTATTTAACTTAACTTAATGTAATTTTATTTTATTTTGTTTTATTTTATTTTATTTTAGTTTATTTTTTCTTTGGTATTTTGTCCTTTAAATTTATTTTTTTTATTTTTTTGTTTAACTTAATTTAATTTAATTTTATTACATTTTATTTTATTTTAATTTATTTTATTTTATTTTTTTTATATCTTTTATTTTATTTTTTTTTATTTTATTTTGCTTTTATTTATTTTTTTTACTTATTTTCGGTCTAGTGTTTGCTGCTAAGTGTTAAGCGCACAACTAGGTATAACAACTAACTACACCAATGCCAAACAACTATTCATTCATGTAAGTAAAAGCATGCGAAGCGTATGGAGTATTGTAAAAATGAAAAATTGCAAATTTCCCCAGATGGCTCAGCTTCGTTTTAATTTACTTACACGCCTACGTAGCACACACAGCTGCGGCAAAAAAACTCTTTTGGTTTGGTTTTGTTTATGTGTAAAAGGATTAAAATCTATAGCATCCATACACGTGCCTCGCATAACATGGCACACGCACACATGAGCCCCCTACTGCGGTATTAGAATATAAGTGCATTGGATAAAGACATCCTGGTAGCCACAAATTTAGATGCACATATGAGTGTGTGCATTGCATACCTGGCGTGGCATGCAACACGTTAAAAAATGTGTACGATACAGGAAACCCACAGAGAAAAGGGAAAAACAATAGAAAAAAAGACCAGGCAAATTGAGTAAGGTCGGGTGGTAACTAATTTTATATAGCGGGTAGTGAGCTTACTTATTCTGAACAGGTGATTTTTTTTCGAACTGGTGATTTTTAGAGCTGGTGATTTTTTTGAACGGATGATATTTTGTTGGGGTTGACATTTTAAATCTGGTAATTTTTTTAAACTGGTGACTTTTATGGAGCTAGTGACTTTTTTGTGGTGATGGCTTTTTTTGAAGTGATGATTTTTTGGAAGAGGTGACTTCTTTGGAACTGGTGCTTTTGAAAGCTGGTGATTTTTTTTGGACCTTCTTTAAACTGGTGTCTTTTTTGGACCCGGAAAATATTTTGAAAGTAATGACTTTGTTGGAGCTGGTTGCTGATGTCCTTTTGGTGACTTTTCTTGGAACTGGTGACTTCAAAAGCTGATGGTTTTTTTTTTACTTTCTTGGGACTGGAGGCTATTTTGAAACTATTGACTTTGCTGGTGCTAGTGGCAGATGTGCTTTTGGGCGGTGACTTTTTTCAAAGCATATGACATTTTTTTATCAGATGACCTTTTAACGCAGGTGACTTTTCTTGAGCAGGTGAATTTTCGGAATTGATGACTTTTTAGGCTGGTGACTTTTTTTTAAAGCTGGTGTTACTTTTGTAGCCATTTTTAACTAGTGACCTTTTTTTAACCGCTTATCTTTATATTGGTGACTTTTTTGGAACTGGTGATTTTTTTTATTCAACTCCTGATTTTTATTTATTGAGCTGGTGCCTTTATGGAACTTTAGACTGTTTATCCTCTTTGGATATGTGACACTATTTGGACTGGTGGCCCTCTATAGAACTGATGGCTCTTATAAGCTGGTGACTTTTTAAACTGTTGGCTTTTTTTGGAATTGGTGATTTTTTGACTCTTTAGTGTGACCTGTGCTTATCTCAAGATTGACTGAGTCGTCCCTGAGTCTATGTCACTTTATAAATTCGATGTGAAAGCGTAATCACCTTAATTGTATACTAGCACTACGGGGTATACAAAACTCGAGACCAAAAAAAAAATTCAAAAAGAAGAAAGTGAAAATAAAGTTGAAAAAGTAGATCATCTTACATGCTTGATAACCTAACAATAACAACAAAAAGGGTGTAACTTGCAATATTGTGCAGAAAATTGCTTTCGCTTACATACATACGTACATCTTTGTGTGTGTGTGTGTATTTGTGGCATATGCAAATCGCATATAAATGGGCGAAAAATGCAAATCCATATTTGAAAAGTTGTTTTCGGATTTTCGTTACGGTTGTTTGGAGTCGAAGTGATATGCGAGTGTATTTGTTAAAAACAAACTCTTTTATCTTTTAATATGTATAGAACTAGTTGTATGTATGAATGTAGATATTGGTGTGTATGCAAATATATGCAACAAGGAGATAAGTCTTTACGCATATCCATATGCATTCCATGTAAGTAGTATAGCTTACTTTTATTGTGCACGTAGAAGGTACTTGGATTTATGGAAAAAATGGCTTATGTATGAGTTGGGTTTAGACCATCTTCTATCTGCCAAATCTGTTTTTTTGTATTACATTTTACTTTTATTTGATTTTATTTTATGAATGTGTAGTTAGTTACCGATACTACCTAACAAGTGTAAGCAGTTCATTCTAAACGGATTATGTAAATGTTGTTATTGTAGCAAACAAAGCGTATCAAGGAAGTAAAGTTGAACACCAAGGCATACATTCAAATTTAGTGAGTGATTTAAATATATGTATACCGAGGGCATTTAATTATGACCTGCACAAGGTAACCCAGATATGAGTATTGTCGTAGAGATGACTAAAAAGGAGAGGTCTTTGGAAAATACGCTCGATAATGAAGCTTTTGGTGAATCAAACCTCCCGAATGAGTTATTCGGCACTTTTAAACTTAGAGATCAGCTGCCTTACTAGAAAAAATATATTTATTAAGGTTCAGACTTTAAATCGATTAGGAACTCACAGTCTTATACTATACGCTCATTGTAACTACATATGTACATTTTCTGACCTATTGTAAAATCTAAGCAAAATGTGTAAGAAGATTGCTTAGTTCAACTCCTTTGTATCGTCTAAAATCAAATCGCCTCAAGCAACCACCTACGCACGAGATAACATCCCAACAAACCATGAAGCTAGATTTCGATTGGAGGTACTTTCGAGAACTAGCCCCATTCTCTAATCGCTAACGTTAGAGAACGACTCGAGAAACATTCGAGAATCACAGAATACTGTACAATACAAAATGGGACGTAATGCTCAAATTGATAAAACCATAGTTTTCGAATCGAATTCTTATGTCATTCCCTAATGGGATTCTAATGTGAATTTGCAAATGATGTTCACCTTTTGGCTAGTTCTCTAACATATCTCGAATCGAGTTCTAGTGTAGTTCTCTACTGTTGCCTTCGAATAGATAATAGTTAGAGGACTATCCTAGTTATCTAACGTAAAGACGAAAATTTCTCTAAAGTTAGATACTGTCTTTGTTGGGATATGTGCACTGTTTTCATACACATAAAAAAATGTTCATGTAAAATCAACACTTTTTTAGCACTTTTTCAGGTTATCGAACATGTTAATTTAACATGAAGCTCATGTTAAATAACTTCACTTCGTGTTAAATTTACATCACTTCCTGTTAAATTAACATTAATTACTGTTAAATTAACATTCATTCCTGTTAAATTAACATCAATTCCTGTTAAAATAACACTATATGCCTCATTATCTCACGGTTCGCTCACAGGAGGTTCCTAAAGTTTTTCATGTGGCGTATTTATATATAGATAGATATGTATATAGTATAGATATAGAAGTATAGATATATCTAGACATTGATGGTATAAACATAGAGAGGAGGAGATAGATAAAATATTTTATTCGTATGGGAGGTGACACGCCCCCTTTTTCGATATCCCCATTTTTTTTGTTTGAAGGTGATTGGGATTAATCTCATATAACTCCTCACCAAATTTGAGTGGTCTATGAAATATTTCCTTCGTATGGGAGGTGCCACGCCCCCTTTTTATTTATCCCCAATTTTTTTTTGAGGTAATAGGAATTAATACCATTTAGCTCCTCACAGAAATTCAGCGGTCTAAAGTAAATACTTCCAGAGATATGGTTTATGAAGTATTTCATTCGTATGGGAAGTGCCACGCCCCGTTTTTCGTTATCCCCAGATTGGAAATGAAATACAATTTAATAAAACAATAAAAATTTAAATAAAAAAAAATTAACTAAAATTAAATAAAATAAAATAAAAATGAAATATAATAAAATAAAATTAAAAAAAAATAATAATAATAATATAAAAAATATAATAAAAAAAAATAAAATAAATTTAAAAAAAATTAAAAAAAAAAATAAAATAAAACAAAAGAAAATAAAAAAAATTTAAATTAAATTAAATAATAAAAAAAATTCAAAATTAAAAAAAGTATAATAAAATAAAATAAAGTAAAATAAAAAAATAAAAATAAATCTATATACAATAAAAAATATGGTAAAATAAAGTAAAAAATTATATCGAAGAAAAGAAATAAAAAAATAAAATAAAGTAAAATAAAATAAAGAAAAATACAAAAATTAAATAAGATAAAATATGTAAAACATAAAAAAAAATAAAAAAGCAAAGTAAAAGAAAATAAAAAATTTAACTTAATTAAAAAAGGAAAAAATATTAAATAAAAATAAAATAATAAAAAAGTGTTGACGTCGTATTATCTAGTTCACTACCTAGGACAATATGATCTAATCTCATTTTGATTTACACCAGCGAACAACATTTTTCGGTGGGTGCGCCGCACACCTACATATTACACATGTACATATTATTGGTTCATTCGAAAACAAAAACTAAAATTAAAAAAGATACAACAACCCCATCATACAAAATTAATATATTTCCTCCGCTCTGCTTCATTGGTTTTTTTTTTGCATCTCCTAGCACGAGATCTGTATTCTTTGCAAAATTTACATTTCGGATTTGAATTTAAATGCGTTTGTTGTTTAGTTGTTGTAGTTGCTTTGTTGTTTTGTTTTTATTACAAGTCTTTTGAGTTAGCTGCTTTTGTTGTTGTCACTGCGTATTTGCTTTTAATTATTCATTTGGTATGCATTGAGATGAACCGTACCCTACTCGGCATCTATATACAACGCCCGCCATTGTCCCTGCATTGTCGTTTATCCTAATCCAAACACTTTAGGTGGCTTATGTATTATGCATTTATGTTGTTTCTCGAATGACCTGAACACCCTGTTTTTTCTTGTCGACATTTGCATACCGATCAGTTGAGCCATATTTATGTAAGCGTATTTTTGTTGTTGTTGCTTTTCTAGTGTATTAGGATTTTTTTTTTTTGCAATGCAACTCATCCTTTATGACCTATTTTTGTGGAACTTTGTTTTAAATTCCTCCCTTTTTATTTCCTTTCAACGATTAATTGTATCCCTTACGCATGCACTATTACAGACCTAGATATGTAGGTATGCGGAAATGTAGATTTTTAGGATGTCTTTACGGTTCTGAGTATTTGAGTAACCGAGTCTTTCAGTGGGATATTTAATTTTACATATTTGTCATCGAACCTGTTGATGGGATAGGTGCCCAATGATTTTTCTCGCACTCTTTCCAACAGTTTCCGTTGCTCTAGCCCCATTTTCTGATCTATTGATAGCAAGTCCAAGTCCCCTCTTATTAGATCTGTCACTTTACGTTCTCTAAGGATCGGTTTCAGTGCAGTTTTGCCTTGTTTTCAGTG
>CAXKVI010000004.1:103385568-103403068 GCA_964058755.1 Campiglossa producta | reverse complement strand
TTCGTTTTAGTTGACTGCGAATACCAATTGGTCACTACACAATCTATTTATCCTGCCATCTTGTGTGTCCTTGTCCAGTCATTTAACCTCTTTTATCAATTCCACCACTCACTCTACCAAACCAATCACTAATTCCCTTGAAGAATGCGGAGAGTGAGTCGATGGAAAATCGATTACGTCCCTAATGGGATTTATTTTGTGATTTCATCTAGGTTTCAATTGAATTTCATGCTTTTCCAGTTCAAGTTTATATACAAAAAGGTTAAATCTTATTTGTTTGGGCGACAACAATGAACATTTTAGTGATTTTATTGGTATGATTATATTATAGACCGTTTGGGAACTCTTCTGCTCTGATCATCTCGAAATACTTTTTGGAGATATGCTGGAGTTTTTTTTTTCGGAAGATGCGCACGGATTCGCCTTTAAAATAATTATTATATAAGTAAAAGCCTTGGTACCTGGGTGACCGAGCTTGCTCGGTGCTATCGATTTAGCGCTAAGTTTACTTACCCAAACTTATCCCAAAATGATCCTAAAATAATTCCAAAATAGTCCTAAAATGACCCCAAAACGACCCCAAAAGACCCTTAAATGATCCGAAATTGAACCAAAACGACCAAAAAATGATCCAGAAAGACCCCAAAATGACCCTAAAATGATCACAAAATGATCCAAAAACTATTCCAAAATTTCCCCAAAATGATACCAAAATGACCCCAAAAATACCCTTAACTGTACCCAAAATGATCCGAAAACGACCGCAAAATTATCCTAAAATGATCCCAAAATGACCCTAAAATAATCCCAAAATAATCCCAAAAAGACGCTCAAATGTTCCCAAAATGATCCTAAATTGAACCCAAAATAACTCAAAAATCATCCCAAAACGACCCCCAAAAGACCCTTAAAAGTTCCCAAATTGATCCTAAATTGAACCCAAAACGAGCCAAAAATGATCCCAGATAGACCCAAAAATGACCATAAAATGTTTACAAAATGATCCAAAAACAATTCCAAAATGACCCCAAAATTATACCAAAATGACCCCAAAAATACCCTTAAATGTACCCAACCGCAAAATGATCCAAAAATGATCCCAAAACGACCCCAAAATAATCCGAAACTAATCCCAAAAAGACGCTCAAATGTTCCCAAAATGATCCAAAATGGAACCAAAAATCGTCCCAAAATGACTCCAAAATGATACGAAAATGTCCCCAAAATTGTCCCAAATTAATCCAAAATTGAACCCAAAATGATCTCAAAATAGCCCCAAAATTATTCCAAAGTGACCCCTAAATGATCTCAAAATGATCCTAAAATAATCCAAATATGATCAATACAATACGGAAAAATGGCAACCCTGGGCGGCAACCCTACTTGAAAATAATTTAGTTGGAATGTCGCTGGAAACGCCATTCATTTGATACCCATATTGGCTTATCGTGCTACAAAATTGAAAAAAAGAGCTAGGTGGCAACCCTGTAAACAGCCCCAGGTGGCAACCCCCAAAAGGATAGTCTTAGAATCAATCATACTATCTATATTCATAATTTTATCCAAATCGGCAAGCGGTTTCCGAAATAATCCGGATATACAAATACAGTTATAAGATAAGGAGTGTAAACGTACATACATATAAACTGACAAAAACAGAAGAATATGATTCCAGAAGAGCCGAAAAAACTTTTTTAATTGAAATTTCGAAATAAAAGGTTTTTGGTTGATATCAAATACACATCAATTGGTCTAGGGCGTTCATCTAACTGAGCTGGTAAATTTATAAATTTACGCATTTCGTAAATTTATATGGTTTGATGAATCCCCTTATAATTAAAACATCATCTAATCGTAAACTTTTACTTGCTAGACTCTGACACACATTTGTTTTGCGATTTTTGCAATTTTGTATGGTTAATTAAGCGTAACGTACAGTACTAAAAGTTTGGAATTTTTTTTAATTTTTTATTTTATTTTTTTTTTTCAAGGAAGAAAAGTTGTTCTATTCGCATTTTTTTTTCGCTGTACAAGGACGAAACAAAAAAAAAATTAAATATTCAACGCTTGTTTTGGAATACATATTGTGAATACTTGTTGTTTTAAAAGTGATGCGCGAAGGCCTCGAGTAAAAAATAAACACACAGATGCATGCAAAAAAAATGGGAAGCAAATTTAGCATTTTTATTTTTACTCGCCCTTTTTTTTCCAACTAAATAAACTTTTCCATGCGTTTAGTTGTTTTTTAATTGTTCATTTTGATGGGATACTCTTGAAGTGAATACTTTTGCACTCTTGGTGGGGAACGAATCCCAAAACAAATTTCTTCATAATTTTAAAAGTTGGGTGCACTTTTCATTCAACTGAGACATAGCGTATGGATTTTCGACGTCGATACGACTGAAACTCGATCTGAAAAAAGTCTAAATTTTTGTATGAGCTCATAGTTGATATGACTGCAAGGCGTCATAAGAATCCAGATTCCCGCCTGCAGTTGTTATGTTTCTTATAAGGTTTTGCAAGAAGTCTGCAATGGAAATACTTACTTTAGAACAAGGAGTTTCACTTCTACTGGCGTTTTATGCCTCTCACTGTTAGCAATTGCCCAGTTAATTTTTTAAAAAATTTTTTTTTTTGTAGTATTCGCCACTTACCATTCTCTTCGTCTCAACTTGTCATGTCCTGCCATGTTGCATTTGGACATTTGTATGTTGTCCGTGCGAACTGAACGAACTGTTTTACAAACTTTCTAGTTTTCAGTTCAAGTTGTGGTATCTTTCACTGACAACTGTAGCTGTTGTAGAATTTTTGTTATTTTTTTTTGTTTTGTTCACTGTTTGTTCATGGCAATGAGAATAAATTGTTTTGTTTTTTTTTTTCTGTTTATTTTAACTGCAGTGGCATAATTGTTGTTGCCACTATTAAATATTAATTTATGTTTTCTGTTGCAAAGCATTTTACATAACATTTTGAAAAGTGTCACAACTATTTTGCAAGTATTTAAATTGTACTCGGAAAGCAGTTTTGCTTTCAATGGCATTTTGTATTTCGTACGAATAGCTGAGTTCAATGTTGCAACTAGTTTGTGTTTTTGTTTTTTTTTGTGTTGTTAGTTGGCTAGTCACTGTCAACGAATGTCCTGTTTCTGAAAACTTGTTGAGAAATGTATACAGTCATACTAAGTATATCAAAGTATTTAGCAATTAATTGGTTATATTTCTTTTGGACAAGTATTAGCTTGCTATCGGCTTGCAACAACTTTTCTAATTTACTAACAAGCATGCTGACATGACGCTAATTATGTTTTATATAGAAGCACCTTTTCGACCGTTCATTTGCTGGGCACCTTCTTGGGACAAGGATATCAATTCAAAACTTCTTATATAAATGGTCAAACGGAAAAACGTTGCTCCCTTTAAGGTTTCAATCCAGTTCGGATATTCCTTTCGTTTCCATTTCTGGAGCCGGTTTCACTTTCACGGCTGTCTTCGTCATCGTTAAGATTTTGCTGATCAGGTGGTTTCGGGTTCGGGTTCGGGTTCGGGTTCGGGTTCGGTTTCGTTTCTATTTTCTTTTTCGGTTAAAGTTTCAGTTTGAATTCGTTTTAATGTTTCAATCCAGTTCGGATATTCCTTTCATTTCCATTTCTGGATCCGGTTTCAGTTTCACGGCTGTCTTCGTAATCGTTGACATTTTGTGTTCCGATTTCGAATTAAGATTCTGCTGATCTTGTGGTTCCGGTTTCGGTGTCGTTTCCTTTTTCTTTTTTGGTTGTACTTTCAGTTTGAGTTGTACTTTCAGTTTGAGTTCCGCTTACGGTTTCGTTTTCGGTTTTGTTTTCATTTTCTGTTCTGGTTTCAGTTTTATTTCTCCCTTCGTTCCGTTGAAATTTTTTGTTCTGCTTCCGGTTTCAGCTTAATTTTCTATTTTGATTTCGCTTCCCTTTTATGTACCGGTTTAAGTTGCAGTCCTTTTTCGGGTTCAGTTCTGTTTCTATTTTCTGTGCACCAGTTTCAATTCCGCCTTCACTTTAGTTCTCACTTGAGGTTCCGGCTTTGTTTTCTGTTTTAGTTCCGATTTCGGTTCTATGTTCTGTTTCGCTTTCAGTTCCACTTCCGTCTTTGTTTAAGCTCAGTTCTTCATTCGTTTTGGATTTCGTTTCCTTTTTCTGGTCCAGTTCGGGATTCAGTTTCAGTTCCTATTTCGGTTTCGTCTACATTCCGTTTTTCGATATTAATTTCAATACCAGTTTCGTTGGCGGGTTCAGCTTTTGAAAGAGTTTATAAAACTGGATTGCAAAGTTGCATATCTTTTCAACATACAAGTCTTATTTTTTACTGTAACCCGCCCACAACAAGTGTCTACAATTTTCACAATTGCATGAACATACACACATACTCAACTGCATGGTTATGCGACTGGACCGATGCACTTGCTGGAATTGGAGCATTAAACTGTCCTACATACCTCTAACCTTTAAAACCATCAACTCCTCACACTTTTACATACATTCCTTACACAGTAAATCCATGCTGCACCAGGAGCAAATCATTTTCCATGGGGTCATTCGGTGATAACGTTGAAGTATCGTTTGACTTTCACAGCTTCACAAAAACTTGCAGCACGTCCTGAATTTCACAAAATTGATTCCAGCGCGTATCACGATTTTCCAACTAACATCGTACAAGTAAATCAAGCATTCAACGTATTGCAGTCACAGAGAATTTATTGAAATAAAAAAGGGTGAAATACAAAGTAAAAATTGCACTTCAGACTGCAGCTGTATGTATCATAAGTGATTGTATGTGGTAGTAGTACATGAAGATACGAATGACTACCTGGCAGTTGTAACAGGTTGTGGCTGCAAAAGTTTTATGTTATCGACAAGACAGTTTCTTATTACAGTTGTTAGTAAGTTACTCAGTCAGGCAGTCAGTCAGTCGGTATTTCAATCGATAGCAATCGCCCAGTCACTTAGTCAATCATCATGAAACCATGTAGTAATAATGTTTGATAGCGAGCAAGCGGAGATAACTAACATAGCGTGAAAGGGAATGTAAGAAATGTGATAGGAAATGTCTTACAAATCGTGGTTCACAAATGTGGAAAAAAGGATGTTCGAGTAGATTTACAACGAATTGAGGTAGGAAGCTTGTGAAGTTATTGATACCCAGATGAATGTATGTGAAAACTGCTAGCCCGTGCCCACAGTAACTACATATGTAGTTAGAGAGTTTCTACTAGGTGAAGCCGTGCGCATCTTGCCTAAAAAGAGACAACGTAGCTGCAAAAAAAATTATATATAATCACAGAAGATTTCCGCAACGGTCTTCAATTACCATTACCATACCATTACCATACCATTACCATACCATTACCATACCATTACCATACCATTACCATACCATTACCATACCATTACCATACCATTACCATACCATTACCATACCATTACCATACCATTACCATACCATTACCATACCATTACCATACCATTACCATACCATTACCATACCATTACCATACCATTACCATACCATTACCATACCATTACCATACCATTACCATACCATTACCATACCATTACCATACCATTACCATACCATTACCATACCATTACCATACCATTACCATACCATTACCATACCATTACCATACCATTACCATACCATTACCATACCATTACCATACCATTACCATACCATTACCATACCATTACCATACCATTACCATACCATTACCATACCATTACCATACCATTACCATACCATTACCATACCATTACCATACCATTACCATACCATTACCATACCATTACCATACCATTACCATACCATTACCATACCATTACCATACCATTACCATACCATTACCATACCATTACCATACCATTACCATACCATTACCATACCATTACCATACCATTACCATACCATTACCATACCATTACCATACCATTACCATACCATTACCATACCATTACCATACATTACCATACCATTACCATACCATTACCATACCATTACCATACCATTACCATACCATTACCATACCATTACCATACCATTACCATACCATTACCATACCATTACCATACCATTACCATACCATTACCATACCATTACCATACCATTACCATACCATTACCATACCATTACCATACCATTACCATACCATTACCATACCATTACCATACCATTACCATACCATTACCATACCATTACCATACCATTACCATACCATTACCATACCATTACCATACCATTACCATACCATTACCATACCATTACCATACCATTACCATACCATTACCATACCATTACCATACCATTACCATACCATTACCATACCATTACCATACCATTACCATACCATTACCATACCATTACCATACCATTACCATACCATTACCATACCATTACCATACCATTACCATACCATTACCATACCATTACCATACCATTACCATACCATTACCATACCATTACCATACCATTACCATACCATTACCATACCATTACCATACCATTACCATACCATTACCATACCATTACCATACCATTACCATACCATTACCATACCATTACCATACCATTACCATACCATTACCATACCATTACCATACCATTACCATACCATTACCATACCATTACCATACCATTACCATACCATTACCATACCATTACCATACCATTACCATACCATTACCATACCATTACCATACCATTACCATACCATTACCATACCATTACCATACCATTACCATACCATTACCATACCATTACCATACCATTACCATACCATTACCATACCATTACCATACCATTACCATACCATTACCATACCATTACCATACCATTACCATACCATTACCATACCATTACCATACCATTACCATACCATTACCATACCATTACCATACCATTACCATACCATTACCATACCATTACCATACCATTACCATACCATTACCATACCATTACCATACCATTACCATACCATTACCATACCATTACCATACCATTACCATACCATTACCATACCATTACCATACCATTACCATACCATTACCATACCATTACCATACCATTACCATACCATTACCATACCATTACCATACCATTACCATACCATTACCATACCATTACCATACCATTACCATACCATTACCATACCATTACCATACCATTACCATACCATTACCATACCATTACCATACCATTACCATACCATTACCATACCATTACCATACCATTACCATACCATTACCATACCATTACCATACCATTACCATACCATTACCATACCATTACCATACCATTACCATACCATTACCATACCATTACCATACCATTACCATACCATTACCATACCATTACCATACCATTACCATACCATTACCATACCATTACCATACCATTACCATACCATTACCATACCATTACCATACCATTACCATACCATTACCATACCATTACCATACCATTACCATACCATTACCATACCATTACCATACCATTACCATACCATTACCATACCATTACCATACCATTACCATACCATTACCATACCATTACCATACCATTACCATACCATTACCATACCATTACCATACCATTACCATACCATTACCATACCATTACCATACCATTACCATACCATTACCATACCATTACCATACCATTACCATACCATTACCATACCATTACCATACCATTACCATACCATTACCATACCATTACCATACCATTACCATACCATTACCATACCATTACCATACCATTACCATACCATTACCATACCATTACCATACCATTACCATACCATTACCATACCATTACCATACCATTACCATACCATTACCATACCATTACCATACCATTACCATACCATTACCATACCATTACCATACCATTACCATACCATTACCATACCATTACCATACCATTACCATACCATTACCATACCATTACCATACCATTACCATACCATTACCATACCATTACCATACCATTACCATACCATTACCATACCATTACCATACCATTACCATACCATTACCATACCATTACCATACCATTACCATACCATTACCATACCATTACCATACCATTACCATACCATTACCATACCATTACCATACCATTACCATACCATTACCATACCATTACCATACCGTTACCATACCATTACCATACCATTACCATACCATTACCATACCATTACCATACCATTACCATACCATTACCATACCATTACCATACCATTACCATACCATTACCATACCATTACCATACCATTACCATACCATTACCATACCATTACCATACCATTACCCATTACCATAAGCCCAATGTTCGCTGATATATTCGTCAACATCACTCGTCTCCATTAGTTACTATAATTAATTCTGCATTAAGATATTGCAGAACTTTTTATTATTTTACTTTTCAAACTTTCTTACACAGAACTTAATTATCGCCTACTAATTATAACAATTTCTAATAAAAATTCCGAATACATACTTACTACGATTTAATCGTTATAAGGCTGCACTTAACACATACCCATGAAAAAATTATTCAATTATCCAACACGAATTGCGTGTGACTTCAACAAAAAAGCCTATTCCAAAAGCTCAAACTTAAGCTTCTCTTCAACGAGATATAATAAAATCCCAAAAGAAACAGGGCGTACCCTATATATGAGAAAGAGATAGCAAGAGAGCAAACTTATAGACCGAAAAAGTATAAAAACAGGCGAAATGGCAAACAAAAAAAATAAACTTTATTTCGAACGCTTTATGAGCTCGTTAAACAACGCGTCCCAGTAATCTGTGTCAGAAACGCAGCAAAAATCTTTGCAGTCAACAATAAAACTTAACGAACACAAAATTTCATGCGACAACAACAAATGAAAGTCGATATCCATTACTAGAGTAGGTGAACTTTGTTAAAACTGCGTCAAACTGAAATTTGAGGCTACTCAGCTGTGTCTGTCCTGAAGGCGCGTTAGCATTGCTGCCTGAGCTGGTATGAATTTCAAGCATAAACGCCTTCAAAGCGAACAGCAAACTATAATTAACCGCAATTTCATACAAACATAATCGCACACACATACAAGCATATCCAAACACTGCTGCTGTGGCTGCAATATGACCCACTAACCCCACAACCAACCAACTGTTGTACGGTGCGCTTTGCACCACTACCCAAATATTTTGGCCAAATCTACTTACATTGTATTAACAACAACAACATGAAAAACTTATTAAAAGTAGCAAATGGCTTGCCGAAAGTACTCTAAAAGGCCGCTAGGCTGGTGTCGCGTAAAAGGCGCAACTTCCGGCTTCCGCTTCCGTTTCCGTTTTTATACGAAATGCGGAAGTAGCGCAGCGGGTGTTGAACTATGGTTTGCGGTTAACTTGCATACAAATGGATGCTTGTATGAGTGCTCATAACTGGCGTCTGTATGTGTGTGTGTTCCTGTCGCCTATAAAAACTTTTCCAAGTAAGGCGTCAAAAAAAATTAACTTAATTAAAATGATTGACTTGACAGCAAAAGTTTTCATAGCGCGTTGCTAGCACTTTTTGTGTTATACTATCTTTCTCCTTGTCTTTCTTTCTCGCTCTCTCTTTTATAGCTCTCACTCTCTGCGTCTCTTTGTTTGTTATTCCCTCAAGCATTAAGTTTTTCTTTCATGCATGACTGAGCTGAATATTTTAATTCTGCACGCTTTGGGTGCGATTCCTGAGAATGTGGATAATTTTAGGGTTTTGTTGTTGTTGGCGTTATCTGATTCTTAATAGTTAATAGTTGGTACAAATTGGTGTCAACATCAGGTGATAAATGCTTTCAACTGTGCTTAGCTAATGAGCTTATTTCATTGGTTATACTTATAAGTTTTGTGTGTAACCTTGAGCAAACGAGTGAAAGGTAAAAGGTACAAAGAAAACACATTTTTTCGGCTTTCCGTGATTTAACAGCCTCGCCTCTCCATCTCCACCTTCCATTGTATTGATACATCCCCCCCTCCTCACCGGAGTGCATCTGCTGTCGGTATCTCAGAGACCAAGAAGGTCTTTGCACACCTGCGTCTTACCAAGGGTTGGATCTCTCAGCACTGGCTTAGCTAGGTGGCAGTCCTACAAGTTGTCAAGGAGTCTGGGACCATCCTACAATGAACCACGATCTCAACCCTTCTGAGGGTGAATAGAAGAGGCCGTTTTAAGCTGGTTGAGGTGCTCCCTGGGCATTGGAATTTTAGGGGCGCAGTTAAAACCTCTTGCGCACTTACAACCTTCCGGGGACGGAAAAGACGGTTTAGTATCTATTGTGCGAATGTCAAGCGGACTACCAGAGCTGTATAAAATGCACAGCAACACCACTCTTCGGGTGCCTACCCGAGCTTAGTGATATTAAGCCCAGCGAGCTTCTAAAATTTAAAAGGCCTGTTGTGATACCACCTACACTAGGAAATTCAGTTCCGGGACTCCACCATATGGAAAAATCCCTGTATTATCGGGATTCTCCACATAGCAGAATCCCGGGACTGATGCTCCCAAACCGACACCGTTAATCCTCGTCGAACCATTTAGATGACTTGATGAAGGCCATCAAGTCTTTTATATCCATCTCCGTGACCTGGCGTAGGCTAACCAGGAAGGGAATTCCCAAAACGCGCATTTTCGCGCCACTTAAAGCCGGGCAGTTGTAGATGAGGTGCTCCACCGTTTCCTCCTCCTCATCATCTTTGCAACTCCTACAGCATCGTGGGCAGGACACACCTAGCCTTTCTGCGTGCCTACCAATAAGGCATGTGTCTTGATCTTTTATGATCCCATTTTGGCCAGGTTTGTTTGGATGTCCGACACCTTTGAGATTGCAGCCACCTTTCGTTGGCTTGGCGGAGTGTGTACTCTTTCAGTATTAGCTTGCATGTGGCAAACGGCATACCTAAGCGCTATTTATCCCGAAGAACCTGCTTGGTCGTGCCCTGCCTTGCAAGTTCGTCTGCTCTACAATTTCCCTCAATGTCCCATGTCGCGAGACCCATGTGAGGTTCACGCGGTTCTGTTGGGCCATCTCTTGTAGAGATCGACGACATCTGAGCGTCAGTTCAGAGTTGAACGACTGAGAGCCAAGGGATTTGATGGCATGTATACAGTCAACGGTTCTTGATGTCTTGCCAGTTTTCTGTTATAGTCCGCTTATGGCTTTATGACGCATGACTACTTCTCTCTATCTCTCTCACACTCTTTGCATGGCTTTTCATCTTTATCCATAACTGTCCCACTCATTAGTTCTCTCTATCCATATCTACTGGCAACTTCTCACTGTCACTTTCTCTATTTTCCTCACTCCCATTTCCTTTGCCTACTTTATTTTGACTTGTTTTCTTTACGTTAATTTATTTTTTCGACTTTGCTTCAAAAATCTTCAAGTTTTAATTTTTGTTTGCTTGCCCATCATGGCGCTAATGTAATTGTGAATAATGCAAATGTCAATTAATTAAATGCGATTTTGACAGCACTACACCAGTTGTGGCATTAACACCCCAACATTAATCAGCAATTCAATTTGTAGAATTTCTGTGCGAAAATAAATCATAAATTTCAATTTAATTGTTCCAAATCACTTGAGTGGACGCACAACTCATAATTCATGTAGGAGCTACTACATATGGGTGTTTAGGTGTGTGAGCAAGGTTGAGCAACAAGTACACACAAATAATGTGTTGGCTGCCCTGTAGGGAAATCAATTACTTACTTAATTAAAATACCCTTTAACCGCCTAGGCGATTTTGGCCGTCAATTACTAAGGTCCAAAATTTCTTACTCAGATCTATAGCTCCTATATTTTATTTTGTTCTATTTTTCATTCACCTCGGCAACCATCATCATGGAACTATAACAATAACCCAAAAAAAAAAAACATTATTTTATTAAAACAAATTTAAAACTTACAAAAAATATTACTATTTACATACATTTATGTATTTTTTTACGTCCGTTCTGTTTGGTGCGGAGCTTTCTACTGATTTGTTAGTTAGCAGGTGTTTATGTATGTATGTGCGCGCAGTTGTCAGTGTCTGTTTTGTAATTCAATCGTATGTTTGGTGGTGTGTTAATTATATATAAAATGGGAAAAGCTTGCTGTGGTTTGATTCTTGTTGGAAAATGATAACACTATAATGTATAATTAATAATTATTAAAGTTGGGAAAGTGGCCGGTACTCGCACAGTGGGCCATAAGTGCTGTTTTATGAGTGTTTGACACTTGATATTGTTTGAAATTCGACTTGTGCTGTGCTACATTTATTTTAATTTGGATTTAACGTTGGTTTTATTTTTGAATTTTTGATCTTGGGCCAGCAAAACTCACTCTGATTTATTAAATTTTATTTTGGTCAAATTGTATCTTAATTTATTTTTATTTTATTTTATTTTATGTTTTTATTTTATTTATTTGTATTAATTTTATTCAATTTTATTTTTATTTATTTTATTTTTATTTATTTTATTCAATTTTTTTTCGTTTTTATTTTATTTTATCTTCCTTTTTTATTTAATTTAAATTTTTTTTTTTTTTTATTCCATTGTGTTTTACTTTATTATTAGTAATTTTAATTGCCTTAATTTATTTTGCTTTATCTCAATTATTTTATTTTATTTATTTTATTTTATTTTACTATTTTGTGTCATTTTTTCATTTTGTTTAATTTAATTTTATTTTATCTTGTTTTTTATATCTTAAAATTTGTTTATTACATTTTTTCAACATTTTTTGCTTTTTTTATTTTATTTTATTTTATTTTATTTTATTTTATTTTATTTTATTTTATTTTATTTTATTTTATTTTATTTTATTTTATTTTATTTTATTTTATTTTATTTTATTTTATTTTATTTTATTTTATTTTATTTTATTTTATTTTATTTTATTTTATTTTATTTTATTTTATTTTATTTTGTTGTATTTTATTTTATTTTATTTTATTTTATTTTATTTTATTTTATTTTATTTTATTTTATTTTATTTTATTTTGTTGTATTTTATTTTATTTTATTATATTTTATTTTATTTTATTTTATTCTATTTTAATTTTTTTATCTAATTAATTTTTCTTATTTTAATTTATTTTATTTTTATTTTATTTTATTTTGTTTTATTTTATTTTTATTTTATTTTATTTTCTTTTATTTTTTATATTTTATTTTATTTTATTTTATTTTATCTTATTTTATTTTATTTTATTTTATTTTATTTTATTTTATTTTATTTTATTTTATTTTATTTTATTTTATTTTATTTTATTTTATTTTATTTTATTTTATTTTATTTTATTTTATTTTATTTTATTTTATTTTATTTTTTTTATTTTATTTTATTTTATTTTATTTTATTTCATTTTATTCTAATTTAATTTTTTTTATTTTATTTTATTTTTTTGTTGTTTTATTTTGTTATTTTTATTTTTTAATTTTTTTTTTTTAATTTTATTTTATTTTATTTATTTTTTTAATTTTATTAATTTCTTATTTATTTTATTCTGTTTGACATTGTTTTATTTTATTTCCTTTCTGACTCCTCCCAGATTCATCCTAGACTAATCGCGTTTCTCAAATTTTTCCTACAGGGTACCTCCGCCTAGCGCCAAAATCTAAGCAAACAAGCAAACATGTACACACAAACCTACTTATTAGCCATAAGCTCCATTCTGTTAAACAATTCATTACCTTGGTGCTGTGCGGCGCGCCCGACATATACAAGTCCTGCAAAACAGTCGAAAATTAGTTTCGGCACACACATTTTGCACATTTACTACACCACTTTATGTGCGCCACCACCGATCCGGGGGCGCCATTCGTTATTTGTCCGTTTGTCTCAATGCGCATTTGACATTCTGCGATTGCTGCATTTCATAACACATAGAAACGGACAAATGTATGTATGTGCTTGCCATATTATTTCGTGAAGGTCGTCCATGTCGCCCATTACAACACTGTCGGACTGAGCTGGCTGAGCACATAGCAACCCAAAAATTACTATGACATTTGTGGACTGTGTAATGAAGAATTAGAATCGGACGTGTATGTGGGTGGGTATGCTTTAACGAGCGAGGGAACTTACTACTCACGATGTATGTATGTATGTAAGCATGTGAGTCATATCGCGCACATCTCTTGCTATTCGTATATTGCACGTGTGGCCACATCATTGAGAGTTAATTAAAATCCACTTAAAATGAGTAGCAGGAGTCTACTTACGTTTAAGTCGTGCATAATTCCTGTGGAAAAGTAATATTAATTTGGCGCATTTTCTTATGAGCGAACGTAACACATCTACCTATGTACATATGTATGTATGTATGTATGTAAGTGTATTTGAACATCTCACCACAAAATCTTTCATGGAAATGTAATTAATTCTCTTAAGTAACTCGAATTGAAAATTTTCCATCAATAGTCGAATTTAATGTCGCTATTTCGATTGACTCATTGTGATAGCTATTTATAGTGTAGTAGGTGAGTATAAGCGGAAGCTTTGCGCTTCGTTCAACTTTTAGTTGAGGTATCCACATAGCGGCAGCATCATATCAAATCAAAGGGAGCATAATTAAGTATCCGCCATGGATGATGGATGATCAGCTGATGCCCATTCTATTTGATTATTTTCTTTTTTTCATTTATTTTATTTTCTTTTTTATTTTGTTTGATTTGGTTTAACTTAAAATACATTTTTATACCCAGCTGTACTTGTACACAGGGTATTATAACTTTGTTAGGATAACGGTTGGTTGTACAGGTATAAAGGAATCGAGATAGATATAGACTTCCATATATCAATATGATCAGGATCGAAAAAAAATTTGATTGAGCCATGTCCGTCCGTCTGTCCGTCCGCCCGTCCGTCCGTCCGTCCGTCTGTCCGTTAACACGATAACTTGAGCAAATAATGAGATATCTTCACCAAATTTGGCATGCGTACTTATTTGGGTTCAGAATAGATTGCTATTGAAAATGGGTAAAATCGGACCATAACCACGCCCCTTTTTCGATATCGAAAATTTCGAAAAACGTATAAAATGGGTTAATTCAATATTAGAAGCAGCTACAATGATAAAATTTGCAATATGTATTGATTTAGATGTTCTAAGGCCGATTTTATAAAAAATTTTGAAAAGGGGGCGTGGTACCGCCCACGCATATTTAAAGAAATTTTAAAATTTTGACTCTTAATAACTTCAGAACAGTTTATGCTAGTATAACGAAATTTCGTAGAAGACATACTATTGTTGTGGTAAATTCAGCTATAGAAAATAAACGAAATCGCTTCGCGACCACGCCTACTTTTTCATAAAAGTTATATTGGCGGCCGCCGTGGTGTAGCGGTTAAGTGTTCGGCCTTCTACACCAAGTCGTGGCGGTTCGATGCCCGACAAAAGTAACATCAAAAATTATTTAGAAAAAGAATTTTTCTAAACGGGGTCGCCCCTCGGCAGTAGTTTGGCAAACTCTCCGGGTGTATTTCTGCCATGAGAAGCTTCTCAGCAAAAAATTCATTTGCTTTGCAAGTGCCGTTCGGAGTCGGCAAAAAACTGTAGGTCCCGCCAACTTGTAGGAAAAACTCAAAAGCAACACACCACAAGTTGGAAAGAGAAGCTCGGCTAAAAATCTCGTTAGAGGTTATGATAACCTGTTGGTATATCGCCGCCATTAGTTTTTTTTTTTTTTTTATATTGAAAGGAGGTGGAAATATTGAAAAGTCCATATCTAATTAACTGATTTCGCTATAATAATATAATTTGGTACATACATCAACTTTCATATTCTTTACATAATTTTTTCAAAATTTTGGAAAGTGGGCGTGGCACCGCCCACTTATGAGTCAAGCAATTTTTAAATTCGACTGCTAACAACTTCAGAACGGTGTGAGATAGATTTACGAAACTAGGTACCAGGCATGTTATGTTTATGTAGAGTACTACCACAGAAAATAAGAAAAATCGGTGAACGATCACGCCCACACAGCTGGGTATGTAATGTTCGGTTTCACCCGAACTTAGACTTCCTTACTTGTTCTTATTTAATATTATTTTTTATTTAATTTTTTTTACTTTTTTTACTTTTTTAAATTTGTTTTAATCTATTTTATTTAATTTTATTTTATTTAATTTTTTTTGTTTCACTGTATTTTAATTTACCTTATTTTATTTATTTTTATTTCGTTTATTTTATTTTATTTTATTTTATTTTATATTATTTTATTTTATTTTATTTTATTTTATTTTATTTTATTTTATTTTATTTTATTTTGTTTTATTTTATTTTATTTTATTTTATTTTATTTTATTTTATTTTATTTTATTTTATTTTGTTTTATTTTATTTTATTTTATTTTATTTTATTTTATTTTATTTTATTTTATTTTATTTTATTTTATTTTATTTTATTTTATTTTATTTTATTTTATTTTATTTTATTTTATTTAATTTTTTTTTATTTTTATTTTTTTATTTTGATTTATTTTATTTTATTTTATTTTATTTTATTTTATTTTATTTTATTTTATTTTATTTTATTTTATTTTATTTTATTTTATTTTATTTTATTTTATTTTATTTTATTTTATTTTATTTTATTTTATTTTATTTTATTTTATTTTATTTTATTTTATTTTATTTTATTTTATTTTATTTTATTTTATTTTATTTTATTTTATTTTATTTTATTTTATTTTATTTTACTTTAATTTATTTTATTTTAATTTATTTTATTTTATTTTATTTTATTTTATTTTATTTTATTTTATTTTATTTTATTTTATTTTATTTTATTTTATTTTATTTTATTTTATTTTATTTTATTTTATTTTATTTTATTTTATTTTATTTTATTTTATTTTATTTTATTTTATTTTATTTTATTTTATTTTATTTTATTTTATTTTATTTTATTTTATTTTATTTTATTTTATTTTATTTTATTTTATTTTATTTTATTTTATTTTATTTTATTTTATTTTATTTTATTTTATTTTATTTTATTTTATTTTATTTTATTTTATTTTATTTTATTTTATTTTATTTTATTTTATTTTATATTATTTTATTTTATTTTATTTTATTTTATTTTATTTTATTTTATTTTATTTAATTTTATTTTATTAATTTTATTTTTTTTTATTTTATTTTATTTTGCTTTATTTTATTTTATTTTATTTTATTTTTTTAATTTTATTTTTATTTTTATTTTTTTATTTTATTTAATTTTGTTTTATTTTATATCAATTTATTATCTCTGTTAGTATCAGTCTGGCCCTATACACTTGAAAAATTTGTCACTTCCAATACAAAACCAATTCATTTGAAAGTGCCTGAGTTTCATATGAAAGAGCAAAGCAAAAGCCATTCGTGATGAAATTTTTTTAGCAGCGCTGATTAATATCATTACATTTGTTCAAGAAAAACTTCAGTTGTAGCGAATATCTTTTGTGA
>CAXKVI010000004.1:103260568-103375568 GCA_964058755.1 Campiglossa producta | reverse complement strand
TTATTGTTATTGGAGGTTGAATTTTTGATCATTTTCAGATCATGATAATATTGAAAAATTATTTTCTCATAAACTACTGCAGATAAATCAATGAATTTTTTTTTACTTACAGATAATTGTTTTTGCTATATTATAAGTATTTTTATGCGATCTTATTGTTTAAACAATTATACTTTAAATCATTTTTTTTTAAACAAATAATTTTTTTTCGTTCTATACGATCAAAAAAATTTCAAAATATGAAAAATAAGGCGTAAAACAGTCACCTTTAATAATCAAAAAAAAAAAATTTTTGTCCATTCATACCATTCCAAAGATATTGCATTTTTTTGTCACCCCTTGCGATCAAATTGTTAAAATAATGATATTTAAAAATTTTTTTTTAAACAAAGAACATTTTTTTTGATTTAAAGTATAATTGTTTAAACAATAAGATCGCATAAAATTACATATAATATAGCAAAAACCATTATCTGCAAGTAAAAAAAAAATGCATTGATTTATCTGCAGTAGTTTATGAGAAAATAATTTTTTTAATATTATCATGATCTGAAAATGATCAAAAATTCAACCTCCAATAACAATAACAAAGACATGAATTTTGACGAAATATTTTTAGCACGAGGTTTGAGTCTGGCCCACTATCCAATGAAATGACAAGTTTCATAATCGGCGGGGTTTTGAAAAAAAACAAAAATTTTGTGCACACTTCACATGGCTTTACCCTTTAACGATTTATACATTTCATTTGGCTTCCATTTTAATATTTTTTTTAATAAAAAAGTAGAGTTAATATTAGGAATTTGTTTTGCAGAAATTTCATACATGCATAGCGTTAATAAAATGTATTATTTTATTGGAGAAATCCCATCATGGCCGCAGGAAAAAAGTTAGGAAAATTCCGACCTATTTCGTAGCTACATAGGTAGGTACTTGAGTATTTTAGTAGTAAATTTTTTTTTTGTGTTTTTATTTGGAACCCTTAACCGGAACGAAACCGTAACCGAAACCGAAATAAATTTTGAAGAACGAAATCGGAACCGAAACCCAAACACGTTGCAAAACCGAAACCGAAACCGGAACGTTATTTTAATCGGTTTCAGGCCTTGAGTACAACAAAAGCCATCAGTGATAGCTTTTTTAATGCAGTTTTTTTTTTTCAGAAGAACGTAAAGCATCACATACTTTTTTCGTCCTTTTTTATCACACTTTATGTCCACTTTCATTCATTAATTTACTCGGTTACTTTTAAGTACTTTTTTTCTCATTTTAATGCACTGCGTTGACAGTGAAATCTTTTTTTGGGCATAAAAACCTAACAAAAGATGGCTATAAAAGCGTATGATATTTCGAGGTAAGGGTGGCTCACAACAACAACTATGGACTTTTTTTAATGCGAGTATCTTTTTTTGTGTGTACGTTGCAAATGTTTTTTTTTTACTAGAGTTCGAGTTTGCTTACTGGAAATGAGAGACGGTTGAATATGTGCCCGTCGCAATGGACAGTATTTGTGGAATCCGATAAGCGGTTGCTAGACACATCCGTTCCCCTGGGCTACAAAGGTGTTCGGTGAGGACCGCAACTAATCTGAATATGTCCCTCCTATCCATCTTCAGAATGGTTAAAGATCGTGCTGCATAGTACGCGCACATACTCTTAAGCACCCAACAGTACTGAAAAAGCATCCGCTCACTGTTAGCCCCACTAAGCCATTACCGTGAGATGCGGGCACTCCTACGGAGGTGTAGTACCTCCTTCGCTTTTGAGACATCCAGAGCCGATGATTTCCCTGGCGCCCATATTAGAGAAACCGGATAGCATAGATCTCAGATTTCAATACACACAGAGTCCGGAGAGGTGCGCAAAGATGATGGACTTCATGCATAAAGGGCGAGCTTTTGCTCAGACTCGATTTATTGAGTAAAAGCTAGGAATTTTGTTTTTGAAAAAAACAAAAAAGAGCCCACCTTTTACTCGCATGAGCAAGTGCTCGATTTGTATACAAGGAGGATCGATAACATTGCAAATATACCTGCTCCTACTCCATATGCCACTTTGGATACGTCCCAGAAAGCAGACATCTCTCTGAGTGATTGCTACTTCTATCGAACCCTTCCTCGGAGCGAAGAGAGACTTTAATTGAGTATTGAAGTCGTCGTCCTTTTCGTTTTAACATACAAGTCACCACATATACGAATATATAGCTAGGCTCGTATGCATCACTTCCTAGACTTCCAACTTCCCAAACCAATGTGCACTATACCGTTTCCTTGACCGGAATCTATCGGGTGCGTTCCCTAGAATTCTGCACATGCGGTCCCCATCCCCACCAGGACATTGAGCTCATCCGCGTTCTGGTAAACTATACTACATATCTTGACATTAAAGTCTATATTGCAGATGAAGTCTTTTAATTTCAGTTTTTATCCATTTTCCTTGAAATTCCATTCATCCTGGGACCTTATTCGGACCCACAAATATTTTAATTTTATTTTTTCTGCTCTATTTGTTTTGGCCGCTTTTCGTAGCCAATCAACCGCAGTTTTTATGCTCAATATGTACATTACTTCATATGGCACATGTCATACCAAACACTTCATACAGACATAAATATTAATAAACTCAATTTCACTTAAACCACTCAACCACTACATATCCACACACTGCAAGCTCAATCGGACCGAATGTCCTTTTTTCTACTTTTCAGGGGTTTTGCACCGTTCATATCTGTGCGTGTTTCCTGAAATTTGTGGACAATACTTAGAGCTATCGCTGTAATTCATCAACAGTATGGACGAGCAACCGAAAAAAAGTATGGTCCTTTTTAAATTGAATGAAATGAGAAGTGAACAAACCATATGAGTTAATAAAACCCATTACATATGGGACGCGCACACGGTCACATCCGTCCATTCGCATAATGTAATCTACGGTTATTTGGGTGGATAAGCAACAGGAAAGCAGCAGCAGCAGAAGAAGGTTTTTGAAATGAATTACGGTTATAATGAAAAGTAGAAGAAGAAACAGGGAAGAAAAGGAAAAGGAGGAAGAAAAGTTCATAAAGAAAAGTAGGCGGCATAAAATTGTGAACTCGTCTGCGACTCGGTCAGGTAAAGTATATAATGCTCCGACGCTTGTGCAGGTGTGTGTGCTGTTTTTATGAATTGCTACTACTTTATTGTTGTTATTATGTACACGTGCCACATTACATTTTTCCGTTATTTTTTTTGTTTTTTAAGGACGAGGCATATTAATGCGTCTACCACAATAATGACGGTCTGCTTTTTTGATTTGTGGCACAATTTCTAACAATCTTACCCGACTCAAATTGGCAAGTTTTGTGGGTTTCGGTGTTATTAGCGGAAACCCATGTGATGCAGGCAATGAAACCGAGAGCGTAACTTTTATTCTGGCTTGAAATAGCAAACATAAAACCTTGAACAGAAAATCTTAGCAAAATAACCTCTCAACTTCGTACAGCGGCTCTGATGGTTCTATTCATCACAGCTATAAGGGTGATTTCAATTAAAGAGAACAACATCTCAGTACATTTGAGATATCATGTTCCAGACCAGGGTTCTTCAAAAATGTAGGTAAGTGAGTCTGTGTTGGTGAGAGAGTGTATGCTGTCGACTTGTACCTTGCAAGTGAACGGCTGAGCATAAACGTAATCATCTGTGTGAACTTGGCGCTCCGAGTTTTGGACAACAGTCCTACTAAATGGTGAGGCCTGTTTAAAATCCAACTAATGTGACTTTATCCCTTATACGTTGCTGTTACCTCGCCCGAGTAGGCTCGTTAGCCATATCGTTTCACTGTCTTTTACGAAATCTCGGACCGTGTATTGGAGAAGCGATATATCACCTCTAGAGCAGTGGTTATCAAGGAGAAATAGCCCAAAGTGCCGGCAGAGCTGTCAGAGACAATTGCTATCTTATTACCTATATTGAACTCTCCGCCTCTGAAATCCATCTTCATAAAGAACTACATTTTATAAGGAAGTCGGTCTTAGTGCACCCTGGTATGTCGTTTCTTAGCTGAAGGAATCAATCGGCAGCATGTTGTATATTATTTCCAGAGCCTCTGTAAGACATCATCTCATATCTCATTCGATGAGCAAGGCCTCGACTTTCTCTAAGCCTAAGGAGGGTCCCTTTCTTGCGAAAGCATGACCCCCAAGCATAAAGTAACTCATTGATCCGTCCTCATTATTCTACCTAAGACTTACACAAAAGCCGCTTGTCTGAAATTTGCATCTCACTGCTTGGACTTTCAAAGTTTAATGTCCAAATATCGATCATCAGGGATAGATTTATGAACCCATGAAGTTAAACTGCGCTTAATTCTAGTGTGATATAAATGGTAGAGATGGTGGTGGGTCAAGTCTTGCTTAGCAGACCCGATAGAAGAACAGACTGAAAGTAGTCAGTTGATCTCAATAGTCCCGTATTTTCATTCCACCCAACTATTTAATTACATATCTGAGAGGTTTGGGAAGTGGTGGTTATTTTTCCTTGAACTATTCGGTACTAGGGCAATTGATCCTGGTAAGCCTTCTACTTATCGACTTTTGGCTGGAAAGGGTTTTTTTGTGACGAATTGGCTCGAAAACTACGAGCTTTTGACCAATTTCGACAGTTTATTCTTCGAATAAGTCCTTACAACATATTCTATATTTTCTCCCGTTAGATGGCGCTGGAGTCGCTACATTTTCAAAATCCGTATTTATGCTCCGATTTTATTCATTTTTGGCACATATACTTGATATGTTATCAAAAGCTCTGTTTCAAACTGCCAAAACTAGCTATGTATAAACCTAAACCGAAACCAAATCGTTGGTTAAAAACGATTTTTTTCCTTGATATGAGCTTAGAAACGTAAATGCGATGAGAAAGAAAAATATTTGTGACCAAATGTTTCCCATTAGGCGAAAGTTACTCATGAAACTAATAACATTTCGCATAGTTGAACTTCATGATGTCGCTGCTACTTTGTTTTGTGATTCTTAAGGTAAAACTTATGCATATAACAAACAAATATTTTAACAACTTTGCTGTTCTTGAAACAGGGGCGGATTGATGGGGTGGTTTTTGGGTTCAAACCCTCCCCTTCGGTATCCAAAAAGACATATTTTTCACAGTAATATAGAAAAAATTATAGTAAAAACTACTCAAAAAATACAGTAAAAGTTACTATGTGGATAATCCCGATAATACCGGGATTTTCCATATGTCAGGGTCCCGGAACTGAGTTTCCTAGTGTTGGTGGTATCACAACGGGCCTTTTAATACTGGCCTAGGTGTGCCTCTGCGGCTGCCACTTGAGGTTCAAACTAACCTACACAAAAATATAGTAAAAATTACACAAAAATATAATAAAAATGGAACAAAAATATAGTAAATTACGACAAAAATATAGTAAAAGTTACGTGATATCTTGAATTTGACATTGTCCATACCAACATACATATATACATATAAGTATATATTTTTAAAAAAACAACCCTAAAAGCGAATTTTGAGAAACTGTGAATCAAAAATGTCATCGAAAAATATGCGCCCCTTCCCAAAATCCTCGATCCGCCACTGCCTTGAAAGGTCCATGTTTTTGTGGCTAAGGAATAAATCGATGTTGATATTTGACAGATGTTGGCATATTGAATGGCAAAGCCAGACCACATTTCAAACATACAAACAAATTTAATAACAATGTTTCATAAAGTCAATAAAATGTACGGAATAGATGACGGGTTAATTGGATTTTCTTAATCCGGCTGTGTTCAGCATAGAGCTTTGATCTACAATGATGTAGAGTACACATTAAAAGGATACCCAGAAATTATCGTATATCAGAATCTGCTTCTTCTCCATATTTGAGCGGATGTTCTGATACACTCTGTTTTGGAACAGGCAGGACTTGGATCAACCAAGAAATCTGTAAATTTTACGTTTTCTAAGGTAGAAAGATTTTACTGGCCACACATTGACTCCAAAGGATGAGCTCAGTTAAAATTTTGTTTATCTACAGATACGGCAGGATACCAACGAGCTCACAAGAGCAACTTGTGTATGATGAAGAAAATTGCATTGTCTTTGGGAAAGACAACACGTTTTGTTTACGAGTCTTCCAAAATGGTCTAGACGGTGAAGCTCCAAATTATGAATGGAATCATGAATGAACAGCTTTTGTGGAAGCTAAAATACCGTCAAATAAAAGTGTGACCTTCTTAGAATATCGTGGCTGCGGTGCACGGCTAGACGACCTGGATACCAGAGCGTCATTTTCCGCTTGTGTTCATTGCGCAAATTATTTCCTGGAAGATTTCGTTTGGAGTTCTCATAGTAGCACGCAGCAAGTTACGAAAAAAATACCGTTATCATTGACGTATAGGCCAATGACTTCTTCCAACGGAAAACTTGTAATTACTTTAAAATTTTCATAATTTTTAAAAATGCAAGAATTGGAAAAAGTTCTAGGAAATCCGAATTGGCCCATCAGAAACTTACAACGACTCAACTTTAATTATTTTAACATGGCACATTTTTGAAGGTACACTGACAGAAAAAATAGTACAAATTCAACAAAATCGAAGTCAAATCGACAAAAAACAGTTCTGGTAGTCAACCTACCTGCAAAATTGTTGCATCGAGTGAATTTAAAATTTTCTCGGAGTGAGATAGACGTCAGAATATTGTTAATGCAAAGCCGTGCGAAAAAAAAAAATAAAAATTAAAATAAATAAAATAAAATTAAAATAATATAAAATAAAATAAAAAAAAAATAAAATAAAATAAAATAAAATAAAATAAAATAAAATAAAATAAAATAAAATAAAATAAAATAAAATGAAATAAAATAAAATAAAATAAAATAAAATAAAATAAATAAAATAAAATAAAATAAAATAAAATAAAATAAAATAAAATAAAATAAAATAAAATAAAATAAAATAAAAAATAAAATAAAATAAAATAAAATAAAATAAAATAAAATAAAATAAAATAAAATAAAATAAAATAAAATAAAATAAAATAAAATAAAATAAAATAAAATAAAATAAAATAAAATAAAATAAAATAAAATAAAATAAAATAAAATAAAATAAAATAAAATAAAATAAAATAAAATAAAATAAAATAAAATAAAATAAAATAAAATAAAATAAAATAAAATAAAATAAAATAAAATAAAATAAAATAAAATAAAATAAAATAAAATAAAATAAAATAAAATAAAATAAAATAAAATAAAATAAAATAAAATAAAATAAAATAAAATAAAATAAAATAAAATAAAATAAAATAAAATAAAATAAAATAAAATAAAATAAAATAAAATAAAATAAAATAAAATAAAATAAAATAAAATAAAATAAAATAAAATAAAATAAAATAAAATAAAATAAAATAAAATAAAATAAAATAAAATAAAATAAAATAAAATAAAATAAAATAAAATAAAATAAAATAAAATAAAATAAAATAAAATAAAATAAAATAAAATAAAATAAAATAAAATAAAATAAAATAAAATAAAATAAAATAAAATAAAATAAAATAAAATAAAATAAAATAAAATAAAATAAAATAAAATAAAATAAAATAAAATAAAATAAAATAAAATAAAATAAAATAAAATAAAATAAAATAAAATAAAATAAAATAAAATAAAATAAAATAAAATAAAATAAAATAAAATAAAATAAAATAAAATAAAATAAAATAAAATAAAATAAAATAAAATAAAATAAAATAAAATAAAATAAAATAAAATTAAATTAAATTAAATTAAATAAAAAAAAATAATAAAAATAAAAATAAATAAAATAATATAAAATAAAATTAAATTAAATAAAATTAAAAAAAAATAAAAAAAAAATAAAATAAAATATAATAAAATAAAATAAAATTAAATTAAATTAAATTTAAAAAAATAAAAATAAAAATTAATAAAATAATCAAATGTAAATAAAATTAAACCAAATCTAAAGAAAATAAAAAAAAAACAAAATTAAATAAAATTTAATCAAATCAAACCAAACAAAAAAAAGATTAAATGAAATTAAATTAAAAAAAAAAATGTAAAAAAATAAAATAAAATAAAAGAGTAAAATCTCTACATATAATAAAATTGTAACAGGTCGATGTCTGTGCATGGCAGATATCAACAAAAAATTTATTGAGGGAAGCATTATTAAGCGAGTAGAATCCAAATCAACCATTTTAAAAATGTTTGTGTGTCTGTCTGTCTGTCCTTATGTTTGTGGCCGTATCACTCTGAAAGTAATGAATGGAATTGAATGAAACTTCTTTCGTTGGATTGCTCGACGGTCAACTTAAAGTTTAAGATATTACTTTTGTCGATATCTCAACCGGTTTTGGGGTTATCGCCCAATATGTTGACCAGGGGCGATCAAAAATGTCTTAGTACAATATGGATGTCAAACGAAAGGTGTCAGTGAGTGCTATAATATGCGATATGATTCATTGAAATATCTGAAATGGTTTGGGAGATATCTTGAAATTTCGATAGCTCGATCGGTTTCGGAGGTATCGACGAATATTTCCACAAAAATGTGTTAGGACATTATGGTACCCTTAAGTGCTGAACTCCAGTCTTGCTAACCCAACTGCAAAAAAAAGAAAAACCGAAATTATACACATACGAAGTCGCGGGCACCAGCTAGTAAAAAATATAAAATAAAATAAACTTTTGTTCGTACCCACATAAACTTCTAAGCTCCCACAAAAATTGCATAAACTCACATAGAGGTGGAGCACATTAAGAATGTGTAAATGACCGCAAGAATTTGTTTGTAGTTTATTTTGAGATAAGATATGTTTTTAATTTTCGCTTGTAACTTAAATTTTTACTTAATTTATTTTGTGAATTATGTTTTCAAACAAATAAAAGATATTTTTAAAAGTAGGTTTACTCAAATTTTTCAACCGTGGCAAATATTTGCATGAACGATGCAAAAACCAAAATGTTTTGAATAATCTACGTGAACTCCCACCAAATGGCGCACCAATATTTCCTATTGCAAATGTAATCTTCTCCTCCCTTTCAATAAACAAACAATAAGTTGTGTGAGAGTAACACTAATTCAGTTAACAAAACTTTTCTAAGCCAATACACTCGCTAAGTAAAAACTTTAATGTGCTTTTGTTAGGTGAAACTAACTTTTGTTACCAAATTAGTTTTGTATGTATGTAGTTATGAATTTACAACAAATAGTCATATAAACTTTACATTTGCATGGCTTCAACAATGACTATGTAAGTAGTTAAAAACATACCAAAACACACAATGACTCTCTAGCCTTGGTTGCCCCTTGGTGTTTTCAGTCGCGTTTGGAACTAAGCAAAATTATTATCTTTTGTAGAATTTTCATTGCTAAATAACTGCTGGAAATAATTTGAAATTTCAACAAAATTTCTAATAGATTTACTTGCATTTCCTGTTCACAAATTTTCACAAACTAAAGTGTGAAAAGAAGGAAGTTGATAATCTGCGCAATGAAATGTGTGGCCAACACACACTGATATACATATGTTGGCTGCAGGTTGTTTGGGGTAATGAGCAAGGCATAGAGGGAGCGAACAACAAACGCGCTTGAAGGATACGCAAATGGACAGTGGATATGAGAATGCAAGCTTTATATGGTTGGGTGCAATGCAGAGGCGGCGTAGGTGGGTGCTGGTGTTGAGGGGTTGACTTAAAGCAAGTGCGGTGTTTTTTTTATTTATTTTATTATATGTATTGAATTTTTTATTTTTTTTTTTCATTATACTTTTTAGGTTTTTTATTCTACCTTCTTTTCTTTTTTTTTAAATTTATTTATTTAACTTTTTTAATTTTATTACTTTTTATTATTTTTTTTTAATATTATTTTATTTTTTATTTTTTTTTTTTTACTTTAATTTTTTATTTTTTTTTATTTAATTTTTTTTTTATTATTTGTATTTTATTTTTTAATTATTTGTCTGTTTAATTTAATTAAATTTTTATTTTTTTATTATTGTGTTTTATTTTTTTTAGTTTATTTTTTTTTTTAAGTAAAGTTTATTTCATTTTTTATCTTGTTTTATTTTATTTTATTTTATTTAATTTTATTTTGTTTTATTTTATTTTATTTTATTTTGTTTTATTTTATTTTATTTTATTTTATTTTATTTTATTTTATTTTATTTTATTTTATTTTATTTTACTTTATTTTATTTTATTTTATTTTATTTTATTTTATTTTATTTTATTTTATTTTATTTTATTTTATTTTGTTTTATTTTATTTTATTTCGTTTTTTTATATTTTTTATTTAAGTTTAATTTATTTTTTTTATTTTTTTTTTTTATTTTTTTTTTATTTCATTATATTTTGTTTTAATTTTTTTTTATAATTTTGAACTTAATTTTATTTTTACTTGCTCCCACTACTATCCTCACTTCTGTGCCACTGCCATGATTTATTTTAAACTTGCATTCATTCCTCTTCGAATTAGCTTTTGAGCGTACTAAAATGGCATTTCAACTGTTTAGGACCATTTATTTGCCAGCATACAAGCATTCATACATACCCAAACATATACCAAAAGAACTTATACTCACTGTTCCGTGTCCGATTTGTCGGTTGCTTAAATCGGATGTAATTTGATAGAAAATTTTATAGAATTTACATGCATTTTTAGTTATGAATTCTGCATTTTATTGTGAGATTGCGTAGCATACATTTGAGCGTAATAGCGACCATCACTTACTAAGTTCATACTTTCATATAATAACATTGCATACTTATTTAGCAGAGAGCGAAAATCTTTAGATTTATCTTTATTCATATCTTATCTACATATCTGTTTTTTATTTATATTTTTGTTCATCTTTATCTTAACCTTCCTCTTAGCCACCACTCCCTCTTCATCACCCACTTCCTCTTTTTCTCCCACTTCTACGCCTTCTCCCACACTCATGCCTATTTACGGTCTCTATCACCGACATTTCATATTTGTTTTGCAAAAACGCACAAATAAAGCTATCGCCCAAAGCAAATATGCACATGAGAGCACACCTCGCACACATATTTGTGCATAAACAACCCAAAAATGGGCAAAGAACAATAAACGGAAGGGTGGAGCTAGCCAAACTTAAACAAAGTTATAGGGCCGGAGAATGAAAGTTAAATTAACTAAAAAATATATCAGCAGTGGGGAAGGCTAATGCCAGACCATTGCACCAATGCCCAACATACATACTTATGAGGGACTAATAAAGGTTAGTTTACTACAAGCTAGTTTTCTGTGAGTCATACCATTACCATACCATAGCCATGCCATAACCATACCATAACCATACCATAACCATACCATAACCATACCATAACCATGCCATAACCATACCATAACCATACCATAACCATACCATAACCATACCATAACCATACCATAACCATACCTTAACCATACCATAACCGTATGTCTTTGTTGGGTGTATATAAGTCCACTGACATATACTTACAGCTTTAAATATACATGTATTTATGTCCACTTACATACATATGCACACACATTGTGGCTTTCGCGTATGTGGCTCACAAAAGTATGCTAACATTTTAAGCTTACTTAACGTCATACCATAACCATACCATAACCATACCTTAACCATACCATAACCATACCATAACCATACCATAACCATACCATAACCATAACATAACCATACCATAACCATACCATAACCATACCTTAACCATACCATAACCATACCATAACCATACCATAACCATACCATAACCATACCATAACCATACCATAACCATACCATAACCATACCATAACCATACCATAACCGTATGTCTTTGTTGGGTGTATATAAGTCCACTGACATATACTTACAGCTTTAAATATACATGTATTTATGTCCACTTACATACATATGCACACACATTGTGGCTTTCGCGTATGTGGCTCACAAAAGTATGCTAACATTTTAAGCTTACTTAACGTCATAATTTACTATTTTACACGCATTACTTGTGCTATCTTCAATGTTGTTGTTGGTTAATAATGTTTGTTGTTATTGCTCCCATGCACATAGGTACTTGTGCGCAACTTGAGTGAACAAAAACCGCTAAAGTTACATTGAAAACAAAAAAAAAAAAACCTTCGCCAAAAAGTATGCAACAAATTTATACAAACTAACAAGAATAAAAGTTAAGACCGCAACAAAAAAGACGTGAGGGAAAAAACTAAAAATTCCAGATTTTCGCAGACCGAGGTTTACATAGTGGCAACACATAACTTTAAGCAGCAGATAACGAGTATGTTTGGGTGGTAAAAACTTTTTGCCCGCAAAACTACTTGCGAGCCAAACTTTACAAGCACAGACGATTATGAAGCATAACAGCCAGCGCACAACCACTACTATATCACACATCGATATTTTTTGAGTGTTTTCGAGTTATGGTAAATGTTTTATTTTTTTCCTCATATGTTATGCACATCCACAAGAAACTGCCATTCCAACGAAATGTAAATCAGTGTGGAAGTATATGAACACAAATGGCGCTTACGAGTGTTCTGCCAATCACTATAGATCGGATTTATATGAAAATCGAGCGCCTAAAAATATGTAATTTTAATTTATCTTAGTTTATTTTATTTTATATTACTTTTCTTATTTTAATTTATTTTATTTGTTTTATTTTATTTTATTTTATTTTATTTAATTGTGTTATATTTTTTTATTTTTATACCTTTCATGAACATGAAATGGTATTATAACTTTGGTCCGATGTTTGTAAATATGAGAAGAAGAAGAGATAGACCCATCAATAAGTATACCGAAATGATCAGGATGACGAGATGAGTTGATTTAGCCATGTCCGTCTGTCCGTCTGTCCGTCTGTCTGTCTGTCTGTCTGTCTGTCTGTCTGTTTGAACGCAAACTAGTCCCTCAGTTTTTGAGATATTTGGCTGAAATTTGGTATGCGGCCACCATTTTCCAATATAGGAATCATTTGTCGGAACCAGCAAGATCGGACCAATATAACATATAGCTCCCATACAACCGATTATTCCGATAAACGGATTTTGGGCTATAACTCCTGTAATTAAACACGAAGGAACGTGAAATTTTATAAGTAATGCTATTTTTATATGTGAAATATCGATGCTGAAAATCATAGAGATGGGATAAATATTTCACATAGCTCCCATACAATCGATTATTCCGATAAACGGATTTTGGGCTATAACTCCTGTAATTAAACACGTAGGAACGTGAAATTTTGTAAGTATTGCTATTTTTATATGTGAAATATCGATGTTGAAACTCATAGAGATGGGATAAATATTTCACATAGCTCCCATACAATCGATTATTCCGATAAACGGATTTTGGGCTATAACTCCTGTAATTAAACGCGTAGGAACGTGAAATGTTGCTATTTTAGAATGTGGAATGTCGATGTTAAAAATCAATGAGATTGGACCAATATAACACATGGTCCCCATATAATCGATAGCTTCGATAATTTCGGTATGAGCTAAAGTTAAATTCACACAGGCTGTACTGGGGATCAAACAGTGAAAATCGTGACGCTTATTCATGAAAGGTATTTAGCCTTCGGCACAGCCGAAGACAGCTTTCCTTACTTGTTTTGATTTTATTTTTTCTTTTTAGTTCTTTTTATTTTTTTTTTGTATATTTTTTCATTTTTTTTTTTTTTTTATTTTATTTTATATTATTTTATTTTATTTTTATTTTTTTTTTTTTTCATTATATTTTAATTTATTTTTTTGTTTTATTTTTTTTTTTTTCATTTTATTTTAATTTAATTATTTTTTTGTTTTATTTTATTTTTTTATTTTAATTTTTATGTTTATGTTTATGTTTATTTTAATTTTTATTTTTGTTTTTATTTTTATTATTTTATTTTATTTTATTTTATTTTATTTTATTTTATTTTATTTTATTTTATTTTATTTTATTTTATTTTATTTTATTTTATTTTATTTTATTTTATTTTATTTTATTTTATTTTATTTTATTTTATTTTATTTTATTTTATTTTATTTTATTTTATTTTATTTTATTTTATTTTATTTTATTTTATTTTATTTTATTTTATTTTATTTTATTTTATTTTATTTTATTTTATTTTATTTTATTTTATTTTATTTTATTTTATTTTATTTTATTTCATTTTATTTTATTTTATTTTATTTTATTTTATTTTATTTTATTTTATTTTATTTTATTTTATTTTATTTTATTTTATTTTATTTTATTTTATTTTATTTTATTTTATTTTATTTTATTTTATTTTATTTTATTTTATTTTATTTTATTTTATTTTATTTTATTTTATTTTATTTTATTTTATTTTATTTTATTTTATTTTATTTTATTTTATTTTATTTTATTTTATTTTATTTTATTTTATTTTATTTTATTTTATTTTATTTTATTTTATTTTATTTTATTTTATTTTATTTTATTTTATTTTATTTTATTTTATTTTATTTTATTTTATTTTATTTTATTTTATTTTATTTTATTTTATTTTATTTTATTTTATTTTATTTTATTTTATTTTATTTTATTTTATTTTATTTTATTTTATTTTATTTTATTTTATTTTATTTTATTTTATTTTATTTTATTTTATTTTATTTTATTTTATTTTATTTTATTTTATTTTATTTTATTTTATTTTATTTTATTTTATTTTATTTTATTTTATTTTATTTTATTTTATTTTATTTTATTTTATTATATTTTATTTTATTTTATTTTATTTTATTTTATTTTATTTTATTTTATTTTATTTTATTTTATTTTATTTTATTTCATTTTATTTTGTTTTATTTTGTTTTATTTTTTTTTTTCATTTTTTTATTTTTGTTTTATTTTTTTTTTTCATTTTTTTATTTTTTTTTTATTTTTTTTTTTTCATTTAATTTTTTTTTTCTTTTAATTTATATAACTTTTTAATTTTTTTTTCATTTCATTTTTTTTTTTTGTTTTTATTTTTCTTTTTTTTTTTTTTTCATTTTTAATTATTCTGTTTTATATTTTTATTTTATTTTTTTTTTTTTTTGGTTTATTTTTTTTTGTATTTCATTTTATTTTAGTTTGTTTTTATTTTATTTCATTTTATTTTATTTATTTTTTTTTCATTTCATTTTATTTTCTTTTCTTTTAGTTAATTTTTTTTCATTTTATTTAATTTTTTTTCATTTTTTTTTTATTTTTTTTTTTTCATTTTATTTTTTTATTTGATTTTTTTGTATTTTAGTTCATTTTTTTTTTTTTTTTTTATAAATTGACCAACCCTAATGTCACTTTAAATTTTCATTCATTCTCTACCGCATAGCATCTTTGTTTGAAATTTTATGTACATATTTGCTCCTCTTTAAAAAGTTGCTATGCCCGTTTACTTCTTCGCGCCATAAATTAAATGAAATTAAGGGTTGTTGCTCTCGTCGTTTGTACAACAATATGCTACGCGTACGTAAGTACTGCCACCACAAAGTTTCAGTATGTTGCGCATGCGCAAGGGGTGCAATCAACGCGCCCAACTAACTGCCTTTAGCAATGCCACAATGCAACTTAAGAATGTTGTGCAATCAACTATAAAATTCAAGAAAAACTAAAGAAGAATACTTTTATGTGTAATTTTAAAAACGGCAACAACAACAAAATGCACGAGTTTGTACTTTACTGTTTCGTGGGTTATTATGGCTGAGGCAAATTTCTTTGACTTCTTGTTTGTACAATTTTTGTTGCTATTGTCGTTCTCAGGGTATGTAATTTTGTGCATGTTCAGCCCGTTTGAATAGGAAAAGGGGCGCAGCTGGGGGACTACATAAAAACTTGCAACCATGCGGGCTAAACAGCATTGTTGTTTATATCTCAGAATTTATTTCTTGAGGGTTGAGAAAGCCACGTGCAAGTGGTATTGTTATTTAAAACTAAGCGAAAAAAATATTACAGAGGTTGAGCTGCGTTAATAGAGCAATGAAACTTCTTCTGGTAATTCCTTTAAGCATTCGGTATAAGAAAGTTCACTCACTCCGATTTTTACTAACCAACACTCTCTGATGCGAATTTAGCATAACGAATTTATCCTCCCTTCGCCGGACAAGATTCGAGCCATTCCATTCGCGTTATCTTACTGACAGAAGCTTGTAGTCTTCATTTAATAAATCCTCTTCGGCAACCTAGACGAGAAGACACAGGTAATCTTGACCTTCCCTATAGCGTACGAGTTCGATGACTTTACTGCGTAATATTGAAAACTCATGAGAACTCGAACTCGAAACACCTTGAACTTAGCGAGATAACAAAGCATAGATAATTGCAAAGCCGCTGTTAATTGCCGGGTGGTATTTTTTGTGAGAATTATTGCAAGCAAGCAAGTTCTCACTCAGTTCTCAAGCAAATTATTGTTACTCAAAAACTGTTAGCATACATTCAAGTTATCACGAATTTAATTATATGGATACATTAGCATGTACCTTATATACCACAAGAAGCTCGGCTAAAAATCTCGTTAGAGGTTATGATAACCTGTTGGTATATCGCCGCCGTTAGGTTTTTATATACCACAAAGCAAAACTTCCCTCAAATACGTTTCGAAATGTGGGCTGTCATCTAACTTTTAGAGTCACATCCTGGAAGCCTTATTATAAGTAAAGCCGTTTATAAGTAAACTTTTTTATAAGAAAACCTTTTTATAAGAAAACCTTTTTATAAGAAAACCTTTTTATAAGAAAACCTTTTTATAAGAAAACCTTTTTATAAGAAAACCTTTTTATAAGAAAACCTTTTTATAAGAAAACCTTTTTATAAGAAAACCTTTTTATAAGAAAACCTTTTTATAAGAAAACCTTTTTATAAGAAAACCTTTTTATAAGAAAACCTTTTTATAAGAAAACCTTTTTATAAGAAAACCTTTTTATAAGAAAACCTTTTTATAAGAAAACCTTTTTATAAGAAAACCTTTTTATAAGAAAACCTTTTTATAAGAAAACCTTTTTATAAGAAAACCTTTTTATAAGAAAACCTTTTTATAAGAAAACCTTTTTATAAGAAAACCTTTTTATAAGAAAACCTTTTTATAAGAAAACCTTTTTATAAGAAAACCTTTTTATAAGAAAACCTTTTTATAAGAAAACCTTTTTATAAGAAAACCTTTTTATAAGAAAACCTTTTTATAAGAAAACCTTTTTATAAGAAAACCTTTTTATAAGAAAACCTTTTTATAAGAAAACCTTTTTATAAGAAAACCTTTTTATAAGAAAACCTTTTTATAAGAAAACCTTTTTATAAGAAAACCTTTTTATAAGAAAACCTTTTTATAAGAAAACCTTTTTATAAGAAAACCTTTTTATAAGAAAACCTTTTTATAAGAAAACCTTTTTATAAGAAAACCTTTTTATAAGAAAACCTTTTTATAAGAAAACCTTTTTATAAGAAAACCTTTTTATAAGAAACCCTTTTTATAAGAAAACCTTTTTATAAGAAAACCTTTTTATAAGAAAACCTTTTACGAAAACACAATCTACCTCACTAAGCACAATTAAGCCGGCTTAACCACACACAATCGGCCACCCACCGCACATCGAAGCATCAGTGTTGTTATGTACTACTTAAGCTTTCATTTCACTCAACTCAGGTGCTAGATACAAACTTGACGAGTGCAGCATTATTCAGGCTGTTGCTTTTCACACCAATATTGTTTTGCTGGCATTCGCCTGCATATTTAGGCCGTTTTACAAAGTAGTCATCCAGCCAGACGATGGTTCTTACCTGTACACTACAGAAGCTTTGCGCGCTTCGGACATTCAACACTTTTTTCTAATTTAAGTGCAAAAGGGCGCATAAAAAAAATTAAGTGCTCAGTCACTGAAACTGACTGCTGCCGGTTTTTGTTGTTCCATTTTTTTTGCTTCGATGTTGACTATGGTTTTTCTATTTCGCTTTTGTTTTATGTCTTCGTGGTTATTACATCTTTGGTCTTTCTTTTTATCCCTATAAAAGGTGATTGGCGTTTGACGGCTGGTCTAACATTTCTACTACGTTAGGCAGTTGGAGCAGGGAAGCTAGCTCGTTGGAAATGGAAAAAAACGTCGATGAGTATTAATTTTAGTGCGCTTCACTACTCGAACTACACACAGAATAGTTTCGCAAAATTTTATTCAACATGAGTCATGTTAAATTAACTCAGGATAGTGTTGGTTTAACGAGACGGATTTTTTTTTTGCTTATAAATAAGGCATGTTCAGCAGAAAGTCATGTTAGTTTAATACAAACTTATGTGATTGATTTAACAGGAAGTCATGTAATTTTAACAAAAAAATCTTAATATAACAGGAAGTCGGTTAATTTAATTGAAAGTCACGGTTATTTCATAAGAAGAGATTTTGATACGACAGGAAGTCATGTTGATTTAACGGAAAGTCGTGCTAATCTAACAGGAGTTCATTTCGATTTAGCATGAAGTAAATTCAACAAAAAAAACATGTACATTCAACAAGAATGTAAATGAAAGTCACACTAATTTAACATGAAAGCAGGAAGACATGAAAATTTAACAAAAAACATCTTAATTTGACAGGAAGTCAATTTAATTTAACTGAAGGTCACGCTCATTTAAAAGGAAGAAAATTTGATTCAACAGGATTTTGATTTAACAGAAAACCATGTTAATTTAACTGAAAGTCGCGCTAATTAACAAGAAGACAAGTAAATTTAACAAAAAAAAAACATGTCCATTCGACAAGAATGGAACTGAAAGTCACGCTAATTTAACATAAAACTATTTTAATTTAACAAGAAGTCATGTAAATTTAACAAAAACATCTTAATAAAATTAATTTAACTGAAAGTCACGCTCATTTCACAGAAAGGGATTTTGATTCAACAGGAAGTCACGTTGATTTAACAGAAAAAAATGTTATTTTAAAAGGAAGTCGTAATCTAAAAATTATTTAAGTTTTTTATGAAAAATAATCAGAGAGAACTGCCTTAAAGCTCTTTTCTTTTTTTAAACAAAAACCTAAATTCCTACTTACAAGAAGCTCATTCGAATTGTTCAGTGATTGTTCGAGCGATTCACTGGAATTTTCGCTACATCATCCATTCATTATTCATCGGTGGCTGTGGTAAAGCGATTTAGCGCCACATTAAACATAACTGACCGAAACGTAATAAATAAAACAAACAAAAAAGGCACAACCAAAACAGAATTCTGAAAAAAATACCATTTAACTTATTGTTGTACGTTGTTGTATGTGGATATATACAACATCACAGCAGCAAGATAAATAATACAAATCATGTAATATGTACTTACGAGTATGAAGAGATTGCGAATTTGCCTGAAAGTAAGAAGAAAAGAAAAAAGAAATAATGTTATAATAACCTAAAAACTTTGGATTACAAATGAAATGGAAAAATACAAAAGAAATTTAAATGGATACGTGTTTTCTCATAATAATGTACATAAATGTACTATAAAGACCAGCTTACAATCTATACTCTAGATATACGGCACGAATAATCCAGATTAGCAAGCCGAGTCCCGAATTAATATAAGAATTAACGCTTAATTGTTAACACTCAATTTTGAGATTTAGGGAGATAAAAATAATTTTCAATGGCTTTCCTTTCCTTTTTTCTTAGGATTGAAGGAGATTGCGGGACATTTTTTGTGGAACCACTGTTGTATATCTCAAGATACCTTTGGGGGCGTCCATAAATGTTGGTGATTTATAGGAGACACCCCCATACAAAAGTCACGTGATTGTAGGTATACTGAAAAATTCCTTTATTTCATTGTTCCCCTTAAAGAAAAAAATTTGTAAAATTAAAATTACAAAAATTCCATTAAGATCGATTTTAATGTAATAATTATTCGATCGTATTCCATCCGACTACTTGTGAGTTTTCGGTTATGTGTAAATACGTGATGAAAAGGAATATTTTACGAATCCCCTAAACTAGTCACGTGATTTATGGACGTCCCCTTTCTTTTTTTATTAGGACTAATGGTGGTTGAGGGAACTTGCGTTGACAATATTCTTTCCAATCTCAAGGGGATACTTTTTGTAATGCTATCGTTATTCAAATTATTTTTACGAAGATTTGGTCCGAGGGAAATTTTCCAAGGAATATTTTTTCTAGACTCGGGCATCTAGCATTGGAGAATTACCCCGATATGAGAACCCTGAAGAATTTCAAAAGTTTTATAAATAAATTGTTTTATAGAAAACTTCCTCCTGTCAGTTTCAAATTTGGATTATATAAAGTTCTTAGTTAATTGTGATTAAAGTTGACGTCCGTCTACATCTTTAAATTCAATGTAAACAACTCCATAAAATTTAAATATTTTTACTTCTTTTCTAGATAAACAATACTCCCAATTGAGAGTGAGTCATTCGGCTTACCGTGTAACGATGCAAAACTCTAGACTGCAAGCTTCTGGTAGGTAGATGAGAAGTTTAATTAGGTTGTGTTGGCATTTAAGAAAGCTAAGTTGGCGCCAATATAAGATAACCCAATAATCTCAGCTAACTACTTTGGAGTGAGCTACATCTTAATGACACATGCGAGAAAAGTTAGTTCGGACTTTTGGTGCGCTTTTTTTTTTTTGTTTTTCTCTTATCTTCGACGCAAAAGGGTAATCGACTCTGTTATGACTCTATACATCCCTAGGTAGACATGTACCCCATTTAGTATATTTAGGATTTTTCTCGACTTTGACCCCGAACAACTTTTTCAGCACACATGGGGTCGATGGTTTTCTTCCTGAAGGTGAACCTAAACTCTCCACAACAATTTAGCCATGTCAGAATTTTTGTTATACTCACTCAAAAAAAAGTGTCCTTATTTTGGCTCCAAAGGACATGGCTTCGTTAAACTAAGTAAAATATTCCTTAATTTAAAGACTTTTTTCCTCAATTTAAGGACTTATTGCCTCAAATTGAGGAAACCTTTCCTTGAAATAAGGAAACCTTTTTTTGAGCGCAATATAAACTAAATTTATCGTACAAGTAGTTTTTGATATTATGCATGGATAAAAGGTGGCTCTAGCTCGAGAAAATTTTCTTCACATACCTACTTAAGGTTTCAAGGAAAATCCTAGAAAGTCCCCACGTGGCATATATTTTCATACACTGAACCAAAAAAGTTCACGTTTCCAAAGAAAAAGTACATGGATTTTAAGAATTGTTCATTAAAACCTCTCCAAAGAACTTTTTCATAGAAATTTAAGAATATTTTTTAGAATATAAGTACCTGTTCTTAAAATATGTAAACAAATCCGCAGAAATCATGAATTCATTCATAAATTGTAAAATAATTTTCTTAGAATCTATGAATTTTTGCTTTCATTCTAAGAAATATCAGCTTGAACTTCTATGAAATTTTTTTTTTTAAACTTTTTGCTTCAGTGTATAATTTTCAGAGCGAATTTTACATTCGCCATATCTCAAAGAAAAAGTTTTCGTAGGGAATTTTCAGGTCTACAATTTGGTCTCATGTAATTTTTCGATAAAAACTTTCGAGAAAAGTCCAAAAATGCTAAAATTTTGACCTTTGATCCCCAAATAACTTTTTTAGCAAATGGGATCCGTCCATGTACACGATAACTTTAGTAAAGGATGAGATATTTGCACGAAATTTTGTATGCAAGTTACAAGCTAGATTGTTATTGAAAATGGGCGAAATCGGATGATAACCACGCCCCCTTTTTCGAAATCAAAAATTTCGAAAATCACATAAATTGACATAACTTGAGTAAAAATTGAGACACTTGCGTGAAATTTGGTATACGGATTACTTTCTGACCAAAGTAGTTTGCTATTGATTTTATTATTATTTTTCGATATCGAAAATTTCGGAAATCACATAAATTGACATAACTTGAGTAAAAACTTAGATATTTGCATAAAATTTGGTATACGGATTACTTTCTGGCCAAGGTAGGTTGCTATTGAAAATGGGCGAAATCGGATGATAACCACGCCCCTTTTTTCGATATCGAAAATTTCGAAAATCACATAAATTTACATATCTTGGTAGCTGAAATGGCTAAAGTGATATAATTCTGTAGGTGAATTCCCCTGGTCATTTTATTATGATTTATTGATAAATTTTGAAAAGTGGGTGTGGCTTTAAAGGGAGGCATTTTTGAAAATTCGACTAATCATAACTTTTAAACTGATTACGGTAGAATCATGAAATTTTGCACAAGGTATGCTAGCTTTATAAGGAGTATACGTGATACAATTGACGAAATCGCTTACCGACCACGCCCACTTTCGATATGGAAAATTTCGAAAATCACATAAATTGACATAATTCGGTAAGGTAAATAGCTAAAATAGTATTAATGTTATGTAAATCCCTCTAGGGTCTATGTAATTATTATACCTTTCTGAAAACTAACGCTGGCTATTTAATGTGCGGTTCACCCGAATTTAGACTTCTCTACTTGTTTATGTCTATTTTGACCGGATTATGAAGATAACATAAAATTTACAGAAGTTTATTTTCTGGTTTTTCAAAAATATACATAAATTTTTAAAAGTTGGACCAAAATTTTTTTAAACCATTTTCCTCATGCTATTGGAACGTAAAAACAAAAATTTCAAAAAATTCTAAAATAATTTTTTTTTACTTATATTGGTATATCTGAAGTGGCTTTTCAAAAGTCAGGACAGGAAATTCTGGCACACAACCACATACGTATGTAGATATATCTTACATACATATATAAATAAATCAGTCTACATTCCTATATATGTACGTATATCTTTCGTTGCTTTATTATTTTTTTTCGAGGACGCGCAGATGTGGCGACTAGACGACATGAAATATGGGCGAACAAGTCGTGATTCGATGTGACTAGAATTTCTAATTTTGTTTAGTGGCGCTCTACATATATTAAGTGAAAAAGCAGCAAATTACTGGCAAGATATGTTGCTGATAAGCTGAGTGATGTTTGTACGTACATATGTATATATCGAAGCAACGGTTGCGCTAAGGACAAGGCCGAATGCATTTCGGAAGCCACCAGAGAGAAGAAGTTTCTGCATTCGAAATATTGCATGCAAGGATGCATCAAAACATGATAACACGTATTCTGACATATTGACAAACAAACATATATTTTTAGCAATTCGTATGCATGCGATGACACAACAAAGGCGACAACAGCTAAATAAGACAAGCGAATAGTAAATGCTCATAGATTCAAAGGCATTCGTCGTTGAGCAGCTGCATTTAATATTCGACTTCTTGCAAGCAAGGATCAAGCAACAACAAAAAGCGAATAAGAGAAACAGTGCAATTTCTTCACGTTTGAATGACAGACTGTCGATATGAATGTGTGACTACTAGTGGCAGAACTACAACGACGGGTACTGAGTGAGTGCTGTCGATAATTTTTTATAAAAGTATTCGATTATTATTGTACTCAATCATATGAGTTAAAAAATGGCTGATGATGCAACGGAAATAGAAATTGTAGCCGATTTTCACCACGATGTTTAGCTGTGCAAATCAAATAGGAGGTGAAATTCTAGGATCTAGCTAACATTGCACAAATTGTAATAGTTAGGCCGAGCAGAATTAATGACTGTTTCCACTTATGGCGATTTACAGGGTTGCCACCTATCCCAATTTTTTTGAAATACATATATATTTATAGATATGCCAAAATGAGTATCAAATTAAAGGTATTTTCACCGAATTCCAAATAAAATAATTTCAAGCAGGGTAGCCACTTAGGGTTGCCACTTCACCGCAATTTATTTATTTTTTCGTATATCTCGGAAACTGCTTAACCGATTTGGATAAAATTTGGCACAGAGAAAATTTGATTCATTCTAATGTTATATACATGGGTGTTGCCACTTAGGACGGTTTACAGAGTTGCCACCTATCACAATTTTTTTTTTTTTTAATATAGAGCTAGATATGCCAATATGGGTATGAAATGAAAGGTATTTTCGGACGTATTCCAAATATGGCAATTTTACGCAGGGTTGCCACTTAGGGTTGAACACCTATCCCAATTTTTTTTACACTCCTTTTAAAACTCTCCTTCCTATCTTTCTCCGCCTTCACACTATCTCCCTCCCTTTTTCTCTTCATTTCCCTCTTTCCTTCTACCACTCCCCTCTTCCTGTGTATCCCATTCGTATTGGTCCCTGTTAATTTAGGCATAATTCTATCCACGAACCGAATTTGAAGGAAAACGCACCATGTATAAGATATTTTCGAATTGATCGTTTCCCTGGTCCACTTCCCGGAAGTAGGAAATTGTAAATCTGAACCATTCTCGAATACACCTTATTCATATTTCGTTATTTCTGTATTTAAGAAGTTAACTTCTTTCACGTGTACTGGCTACACGCGGTTTTTTTATTCTTTGACTAAGTCCTCGACATATTCCGTTTTCTCTCGCTAGATGGCGCTGAAGTCGATATATACTTGTAAAATCCGTATTTATGATTCGATTCTGTTCGTTTTGTCAGAATTTTTAACATGTAATCAAAAACTCTCCTACAAAAAATGACGCTGGGTGACGCTGCAGGCGATATATTCAGGAAATCCGTATATTTGGTCCCTTTTTTTCAATTTTCCCGTAGTATCCTCAACAATGTTGTAAATATTTTAGTAAGTACTGATATCTATGCTTCATCCGCAAAAGTTCCATCACTATTCCCGACCGATTGGATAAAGGAGCATAAGGGAGTGACTGTATTTGTGACTAAGTGAATGAATGAGTAGCTGAACTGACGAGGTGATTTATTTTTGACTGCCAAGCCGACTAACTCGTAAGGCATTTCCTTTTGCACCGTTGCCAAGCAGCTGAGGAAGCAGCAACAGCTACAGCAATCAAAATTTTAAAGGAAGCTGTCTTCTGGATATGTACATGAATTTGAACATTGTTGTGGATTTCGTGTATCCGTTTTTAACCCCTCTAACCTTATTGTCACATCTCATGTAACTTTGTCGCTTTGCCAGCGAGCAAAGCTCTCAGAAGGAATTGCAATAGCAAAAATAAAAAATAAAAACTAAGCGCGAAACCAAAAAAAAAAGTGAAATAATTTATGTGTTGCGCGAGACATGTTGGAGACGTTGATGATGACAAGTTAGTCTAGCAGTGGCGTTGAAAGGTTTACAGAGGAGGTGCGGCAGCATATGGGGCAAGGTTTTTACTTTTGTCGTTCACTCGGTTAGTAGAATCTGTGGCGTATATGCGGAATAACAATGGCAGCGAGATTTTACCCTTGGTAGGGTAGGCTCATTTTCCCCTTAAAAATTAAAAAATAAATAAAAAAAATTTTAAAAAAATATTACAAAAAAAAAAATGAAATTAAATGAAATTTATAAAAACAAAACGGTATACAATAAAATAAATAATGTAAAATAAAATAAAATATAGTAAAATCAAAAAAAAAAAATAAATAAATAAAAAAATAAAAATTTTTTTAAAATGTAAAAAAACCGTCTGTAAGACAGTACACGTGAAAAAAGTTGACTTCTTGCCTTAAGAGTAATTATAACGAAATATAATCGAAGTAATAAGAAGAGCGAATGAATAATTTGCCGTTAGGTGGCAACTCAATGTGGCAACCCTGCCTGAAAATAAATTAGTTGGAATATGGCCGAAAATATCTTTAATTTGATACCCGTATCTTGCTAAATATTTGAAATAATTGAATAAGGTGGCAACGCTGTAAACCACTCGATGTGGCAACACCCAAGTAGAAAAACTAAGAATGCAGCATACTACCTATATGTCAAATTTTATCCAAATCACTTCAGCATTACCCGAGATATTGGTCGATATATGTACGAAGGAATAAATAAAGGGAGTTTGGCTAGCAACCCTGCCTCAAAAAATATTTTAGTTTGAATACCCTTAATTTAATACCCATATTGGCATATATTGCTCAGTATTTAAACAAAAAAATATTAGATAGGTGACAACCCTGTCAACTTCGCGAAGTGGCAACACCCAAGTACAAAGTCTAAGTATAATGCATATTCTGCCTGAAAATATATAAGTTGGAATATGGCCGAAATTTGATACCCTTATCTTGCTAAATATTTGAAATAATTGAATAAGGTGGCAAAGCTGTAAACCACTCGAAGTGGCAACACTCAAATAGAAAGTCTAAGAATGTCAAATTTTATCCAAAACACTCCAGCAGTGCCCGAGATATTGCTCAATATCAAAAAAAAAGAATTAGATAGGTTGCCACCCTGTAAACCGCCCGAAGTGGCAACCCTCAAGCTGAAAGTCATAGAATGAGGCATACTATCTATATGCCAAATGTTGTCCAACTCGCTTCAGCCATTCCCGGGATAAGTATGTATGTAGCTATAAAATATTCAAGTCCGTTGCCATTATTCGTTGCCTCAAAGTCGAACATTGTTGCCACTATTTTTTCATTAAAATTTTACTTTCCATAAAAACTTTGCATCGCCGCCTGAGAAGTTGACTTCAAAGAATAAAATAAATTAAAATAAAATAAAATGTACAAAAATACTAATATAAAATAAATCCAGTGGGTCATCTCAAAATATTTAACTAACTCAAAATTTTTGTAACTTATTTCCAAATAATACGAAACAAACATTTTTTCAACCCACCCTAATGTACCTTTGGTTATATGTGTGAAAACATATTTACCAACAAATTACAAGGGTCGACATGGCTTTTGTGCAATTTAAAAGAATAAAAGAAAAAAATAACGAAAACATTTTATTACTAACAAAAAAAACCGCGAGGTCATTCAACTAATAAAAATATATACATATGTTACACAGTGTAATTATGGTAAAAGCTTTTGTTATGATGAAATGATATTCTTTAAAAGTTTTATAACTTGAGTAATTTAAGTGCAACTCCTTCTATTAAAAAGAAAAATATTCATATATGATCGCTTCCCCCAACATGATATCAAGCATGATAGGTACTTGGGGACTTTAACGACAGGATCGAGAAGGTAGGAGTGTTGGGCCGGAAATCTCACTATACAGCTTCAGTGTTTATCTACTCATTAAATAAACACTAAAGTAACTCAAAACCGGTTTGTCACAAAAAAGAAATTGACAAGGTTTGACGGAAAATCGTTTGAATATACATCAAACTTACAGCAAACGTCATCAGATAGCAAATACCGCTGCAAGCCGACCTCAAATACCAATTGTTAACAACTTGTGTGAAAGAATGAATATACAATGATGTCTACCTATTAACAGTGCGCTTTCCCCTTGGGCGACAACCAATTTAGTCTGACTTTTTTTTTTTTTTTTTCAAATGAACAGCAATCCTATTTAGCAGGCAGCAACTCAACACTTAGGCGGATCATGCCCCCCAGTACATACTCGTATATCATATTTACGAGTACATCATATCATTTAAGTGCATATGGATTTCAGTTATTACTTTTAGATTTACTTTACAATTTTATTTTAGCTTAACATGAGCAACAGGGAGAGCAACAATGACACAAACCAATTGTAGAGGATATCTGTCATAAAACTTGTATCCGGTTTTTAGTCCGATCAAATTAAACATTTGAAATAGCAATGATTCCCACAAAGCCAAATTTTGGTAGAGAGCTTAGGTCAGAAAGAAATTTGCAAGAGTCCCCATCGATCTCATATGAGTTATTCGGGGTCAGAGATCAGAATTTTAGGTTTCTTTTACTTTTCTCGAAAACGGTAAGTTGTTTCGAAAATTAACCAGACACCAAGTCTTAGACCTAGAAGCTCTGTACCAATATGCTCCTAGCCTTTTTCTCAAAAACTTTTTCTGGAGAGCTTTAGTTTGCTCCCAGAAAGAAAACTGAAAAAGTCTCCATCGATCCCATGTATGTTAAAAAAGTTATTCGTGGTCAAATCTAGAGAAAAATCCTTAAAAAAACCCTCAAATACGGCATACAACGTTTTTGCTCTATAACTTCTAAACTAGAAGAGGTAGAGTATTTTGGAAAGGGCATTTATTCAGCTTGTTTTAAAGGTATGTACCTATGAATCGTAAAACTCCATTGAAAGCTGCGGATTTGGCAGCCATTTATATTCGACGAACTCACAACTTTTTTTTTTGTCGGTCTATAACTTCTAAACTACAAGAGCTAGATCACTGAATTTTGGCATTTTTGAAAAGGCATTTTTTGAGGTGTCGAGACAGAGAACAGAGAAGTTTTATGAGCTATCGACCGGTGATAAGGAATTTTGTCTAATTACGACACTAGCGCATAGATATGCTGATCATCGCGTGATTATCATCACATCACCTCACCACATCACAACAACATCTCATCATTGGAAGAAAATGACATTTCTGTGGATTTTTTTTTTAAGTATAAATTATTAAATTAATTAAAAAAATAAAGCAACACAAAATAGAATAATAGAGAAAAATGCAGAGAAGTTCTACGAGCTACCGACCGGTGATTAATAATTTTGTCAAATTACGTCACTAGCACATTTATGCTTATTTATGCGCGTGACTATCATCACATCGCATCCACATCACCAAATCACCTCCACATCACATCATCACCTCATCATTAGAAGAAAATGCCATTTCTGTGGATTTTTTAAGGTGTGAAATTATGAAAATGAGTCAAAAAATAAAACAACATAAAATAACATAACCAAGAAAACATACAAAGAGAAGATTTATGAAGTATCGACCGGCGAAATGTAGCAATTTTGTCTAATTGTGACACTAGCACATTTATGCTTATCATGACATGATTATCATCACATCACCTCACCGTCACCACATCACCTCAACATCACCTCTTCATCACAACATGACCTCAACATTTCCCGTTTCCTTTTATATATGTATGAGTATGTACACAGCATCTTTCACGAAAAATTTATATTTATGGTTTTAACAAATATGTCAACATTACATGTGCGCACATTTACTATTTATTTGTACTCACTTACTGCAGACGATTGTATTTTTGTGAAGAAAAAGTGTATGCATCAATTTTAACTGTGTCAATCCGCATTCCTGTTTGTATGTATGAATTGTTGTTGTTGTTGTTGAAAAGTCCGATTTTGTATGCCTCTAAGTGGATAGCTCAAAAGCATATAAATAAATTCCATATGCTTACAAGCGAATGTGTGGCTGTGTATAGACCGAAAGTAAGTGCCTGACAGTCAGGCTAACCCATTCAACTAATGCATGTAGTACGAAGTACAATTTTTTTTTATTACAATTTTATGGATTTTATTTATATGCGTGTTTGTGGCATGGCATGTTACAGCATTTGGGTATCAAATTCATAGATTTGTTACAGTTACTTATATATCTACATCTGCTTTGCTCTAATAAAATGTCTGCGGTTGCAAAGTCTCTTCTGCTGTTGGTATGTTTTGTGTCTGCTGGTTCAACATTTTTGCCAGGATTAAAGCAATACATTTTAAGTACAAACAGTTTTTGAGTGCTTACAATGATTTGCTGACTTGTAATACTTTGAAAGTAGAGACACACATACATACATATACAACCATAAAATCTAAGCGATTTTTGCACATTTAACCTCATCCTCTTTTGCAGTAGAATATAAATTATTTGAAACAGACGAACAAATCCTTTCATTCATCATCTAGCTTGTAGTTGAAATGTTGGTAAAATGTAATTTTATTTGATATATATAAGTTTGGCATATGTATTTGTCGATGACAAACCTGGAAGTTTATGCGCCTCAAAATATGCTCAATTTATGGAGTTTGCTTTAAAATAATAACAAGTTAAGGAAGTACGAGAGGAAGGTGATATGTTCAAATTCTGAGATTCTTGATACAAATGTGCTATAAGATTATCAATTACGAGTTACTTTTACAAGTTATACAAAAAAAAATCCCACTGACTTGTTTTCAACTAGCTACAAACTAGCTACTTTTCAACTAACTTGTAGTTAGTTAAATAATTGCTACATTTTCATATTTATTCCATTGTTGTCATTGTTGCAGCGGTATTCACTATGCCTTCTCAACATTTGACCTGTTACTTTTACAACTTATGCAAAAAAACCCCAACTGATTTGTTTTCAACTAACTACAAACTAGCTACTTTTCAACCAAATTGTAGTTAATTGATTATTAAGACATTTTCGGATCTACTCTTTTGCTTTTGTTTTTATAGCTATAGCACGTCTATTACTTTCATTAAATCATGTCAGCTCATAGTTATCATTCCTCCCTCGTATAGTTATTTTATGTTCATAAAGTGCTATACATAAATCCTTCGTCTACTTAGCTTCCTTCCGATTTTGCTTCAAAGTGCAATTTTATGAAAGCAAAAGTTTTGTTTAATAGAGTTTTCAATTATTTGCAAATATTAAAATCTTTTGCTCTTCCAACAAACTACAAAAGCAATATTAGCTAGGGAAAGTGAACTTTTCATTTATATGTATGTAGATTTCAGTATAATCACAAGTTTCGAGTATTATAATTAAGTTCTTCCACAAGAAAGCATTTTATGTTGAAATTATATAATAAAGTTGTTATTAGTACTCGTGAACTAATAAATTCAAGTGAAATGTTTTGGAAACTTAAATAGAATTGTTAGCTTCTTTTAATACATTGCTCAACGCATTAAACACTTTCGAATGAATTCATACATAGGCTTTAATTAAAAATCACAAAATAAATCGGACATTTGTGATAATTTCTAGAAATAATTTGATCAAGTGAAATTCCAGAAAGAAAAGTACCTTTTTACTGCCAGTTATTAAACTATTTCTGGTTGAGCAAAAAAAAATGTTTTCAATTTCCAGCAAATTTGTGACATTTAAAGTATCAAATCGATAATTCAATTCGAAGAGTTTCTGTAATTTTTGGTGTTTAAAATAAGGTTTCGATATTTGGGAATGAATGGGTTAAAATTAAAAATTAAAATTAAAATTAAAATTAAAATTAAAATTAAAATTAAAATTAAAATTAAAATTAAAATTAAAATTAAAATTAAAATTAAAATTAAAATTAAAATTAAAATTAAAATTAAAATTAAAATTAAAATTAAAATTAAAATTAAAATTAAAATTAAAATTAAAATTAAAATTAAAATTAAAATTAAAATTAAAATTAAAATTAAAATTAAAATTAAAATTAAAATTAAAATTAAAAATTAAAATTAAAATTAAAATTAAAATTAAAATTAAAATTAAAATTAAAATTAAAATTAAAATTAAAATTAAAATTAAAATTAAAATTAAAATTAAAATTAAAATTAAAATTAAAATTAAAATTAAAATTAAAATTAAAATTAAAATTAAAATTAAAATTAAAATTAAAATTAAAATTAAAATTAAAATTAAAATTAAAATTAAAATTAAAATTAAAATTAAAATTAAAATTAAAATTAAAATTAAAATTAAAATTAAAATTAAAATTAAAATTAAAATTAAAATTAAAATTAAAATTAAAATTAAAATTAAAATTAAAATTAAAATTAAAATTAAAATTAAAATTAAAATTAAAATTAAAATTAAAATTAAAATTAAAATTAAAATTAAAATTAAAATTAAAATTAAAATTAAAATTAAAATTAAAATTAAAATTAAAATTAAAATTAAAATTAAAATTAAAATTAAAATTAAAATTAAAATTAAAATTAAAATTAAAATTAAAATTAAAATTAAAATTAAAATTAAAATTAAAATTAAAATTAAAATTAAAATTAAAATTAAAATTAAAATTAAAATTAAAATTAAAATTAAAATTAAAATTAAAATTAAAATTAAAATTAAAATTAAAATTAAAATTAAAATTAAAATTAAAATTAAAATTAAAATTAAAATTAAAATTAAAATTAAAATTAAAATTAAAATTAAAATTAAAATTAAAATTAAAATTAAAATTAAAATTAAAATTAAAATTAAAATTAAAATTAAAATTAAAATTAAAATTAAAATTAAAATTAAAATTAAAATTAAAATTAAAATTAAAATTAAAATTAAAATTAAAATTAAAATTAAAATTAAAATTAAAATTAAAATTAAAATTAAAATTAAAATTAAAATTAAAATTAAAATTAAAATTAAAATTAAAATTAAAATTAAAATTAAAATTAAAATTAAAATTAAAATTAAAATTAAAATTAAAATTAAAATTAAAATTAAAATTAAAATTAAAATTAAAATTAAAATTAAAATTAAAATTAAAATTAAAATTAAAATTAAAATTAAAATTAAAATTAAAATTAAAATTAAAAAAATTTAGTAAAAATTTATTAAAAAAAAAAAGATTTTATCAACTCTTTTCAAATTTGAACATTATTCATTTTTTTTGTTCTTTCAAAAGGCAATTTATTTTTATTTTTTCTCCTAGGCTTTGATAAATTTGGTTCGCGTCTGCACTAGTAACAAAATTAAACTTTAGCTAAGTCATATCCATTTTCCAGTAAAAATGGTTATTATGAAAAAAAAATTCTCAAAATTGGTTTCTGTTACGGTTTTGCAAACTTTTACGATTCCGATTTTCACTTTTGATTAGGTAAGTTTCATTTGAATTAAGTTGTGGTTCAATACTTTACGTTTATTCGTCATTTATCTCAGCTAATCTTTTCCACGTTTTTTAAAGCTACCCGTAACCAACAAATTTTTGAATTTTTTTCTCAAAGCTTAAAGCTTCTTTATTTGCATAAGCTTTTTTATGCACCATTCACAATTCCTCTTTATAATAAAATATCACTAAAAAATTATCTTATCGTAATATAAACAGACAAATATGCGTTTATGCAAATACCATACATATGTATGTACGTCTGTATCCGCAAGTTCTTATTTACACAAGTGTACGTTACTCAACTTTCTTATCTTTTTGGGACAAAAAAAAATGCATTAAATCGAAATTCCATAGGGGCGATAAAAACAATGCAAACAAAACTATATCAATTAAGTTAAGGCTGAAGTCGTTAAAACAGTCAAACTGTTGAATATCGAAAGTGATTTTTCGGAAAAAGTATTTTAGGTCATTGCCATACAAAAAGTACTTAGTACATACTCATGTAGATATTTTAAGTTCATTTGTCACAATGGATTTGGTAAGTTGTAAAAAAAATCGATTGTAATCTATCAAACTAGACCGAGGTCAAAAGCTTTGTATTAGGTAATGATGGTATTTTCCACATACCTACTTCAAATAAAAAGCGGCCCGTTTTCGGAAATTTTTTTTTTTTCGGAAAATTTATTATTTCTGCTTTCAAACTAGTCGGACAGTTTGACGAATTTCATAAGACCATTTATTTCAACTGGGACTATTGAAAACTCCTTCCCTTGAGAATCACTTAATTAGATTTGACCCTGACCTTCAGAAATACTCCTAAACTTAGCCGATACTTAAACTTATATTTTTACTCAGAAGTCACATGTTATGATTCTGAGGAGAACTATAAGATAGGGGAAGGAAAGAAAGAAGACGAGGGAGACGAGGGAGATGAGTGAGGAAGAAATAGAAATATATAATGAAGATACAGTTTTAAAAGGAAAGAGGGATAGAGAAAAGTTCAAACAAGGATTTGGAGAAAACTTGAGGAAGGATTAAGAAGTATTCTGAAAGAGTGGAAGAGTAGAAAGTTGAATGTGAGATATATAGTGAGAATGAGAAAAAGGATATGAAGATTTAAGAGAGAAAGAAACCATATACGGAGGAGAGGTAGAAAGGTAGAGGGAAAATATTGTAGAAAAAAAAAACAGAAAGCGCAAAAAAAGTTGAGATATGGATATGTCGAAAAGGTGATAAATAAGAGAGAAGGAAATATGAGCTAGACAGAGGAGAGCAGTAAAAAGATAGATATATGTGAAAAAATCAAATGTAAAGAACAAAAGAAAGAGTTCACAGAATGGTATGGAGAAAAAGTAAAATAGCAGAAATTTTACAGAGTTTATACAGAGAAAAGGTAACGGTAAGATAGATAAAGGGAGAGTAATAGAGAGAAAGTGAGAAAGGAATAAAGATACAAAAAACAACATAAAGAAGAAGGTGAACGCTGGAGAGAAAATAATGAATTATATGTATGAGGAGATCAGATAAAAAGGGGTGGAGAGAGAGGTTTGTGGGGAGAGTGGAAACTTAAGATATGGGAATATATTTACTAGAGAGGAGGAGCTAGGAAAATGAAGCCAGAGAAAAAGTTAGTAATAGAGAGAGAAATAGATATATATAAAAAGACACGAGCAGAGGCAGGAGAATCATGAAAAAAAAATATTTTGGAAGAGGTAGAAAACTGAGAAAAAAGTGGTGAAAATATGAGAGAAATGAAAGAAAAAATTAGTGATAAAGAAAGAAGTTTATCAGAGAGGGGAGAGGAAAAGAGTTGCAAAGGAGAGCTATGAGAATGAGGCCCATGAATAGCGAGAGAGTGAGAACGAAATAAAGATACAAGAAGAGGCGGAAGCTGGAAGCGGGAGAAAAAATAATTCAAAAGTCCGGGAAATGTGAAAGAAAATGAGAGAGAGGAAGATAGAATAAGAGAAAGAAATGCATTGGAGAGGAGAGAGAGTATTTTAGTGTGCTTCTCAATAAAAAGTGTGCGCTGGGAAATTTTTAGGCGATGGAATTTCAAGGAAAACTCCTCTTCACCGACTATAACAAACATCCCTAAAATATTTCGAATTTTTATAACTTAAAACATTTTCCAAACAAAACTCTTTACGCACAAAAATTGTGTGAGCCCGATGCCTAAATATTGTAAATATTGAAGCAAAATTCATGTGGGGGTTTAAAAAGGTCATAGAACCCAAAAAAGCGGGTTTTAGGATGTTTGTTCGATCATCACGCAAAAGTTGCTTTATAGAACTAAATGGAACTTTCACCGATGGATCTATGATGTTCAATTGTTGCTCTTTAGGTATACTGTTTTTATTAAGGTGCGTGGCGCAGTCTTGCACCACCTTAAGCTCCTAGTACCTATACGTTATAAAATAACCTACCTTTTCAAATCATAACAACAAAAATCAAAAACGTATAAAACGCATAATACACATTTCCAGCAGCTGAGTTGAGCCACAACAACAGCATGATGAATCGGATGAAAGCAACCACATATACGTCTGCGTCACCACACGAACGAAAAAAAAATAATAAAAACAAAAAAAAAATATAAAAATAAACGTTATTTATAAATCACCCTTCGTACATAGCGCCCACTGCTGATTCGAGATACAAACTTACCTCACACTCCCTGGGCCCTTATCATCCCCTGACAACACAAAAAAAAAACACACACACACAATTACAACAAAGGCAATGTTAATGACGCATGCGCGCCGGTGGCTATCATTTGGTATGAGCTATATTTAGAGCTGATAGTGACTCTGATGCATAAGTGTGCGTGTGAGTGTATGCCCTGATCATCTGGTGAACGTTACCGTCCGTTTATGCAGCAGATGTGCGCGCTACCAACGCATCTAACCATAACGTGCAACGTCGCGGCGCTCAACCAAAGGTGTCTGCGATGGTTCTGTGATGGGTTCCTCAAGAATCAAGGGATGTTTTACGGCAAAAGGGCGCGTGCGCAAACTCAACACACAATCAAGAGCCTGAAACGGCAGTTGTACTTTATGTTTTGGTGCTACTGCGCTGCAATTTTGAAAGGATATCAATACATACATCCTAGAGACTAACAAAAAAATGAACTCAGACTCAGATGAGCTCGCAATCGGAAGTGAATTTATTAGATGACATATGTATGTATCTACATAAATGGAATTTTGTTCATCAGCGATATAAAAAAACAACAATGTGGTGCATTATGTATGAGTACGAGTCACTTATGAGTAAATGCATAAATAACAACAACAACAAAGTAGAACGATAATAACTTCTGCTTGGTAATGGAGCGTTCCGGGGGTTGAAGTCAGAACGAACACCAAAAAGCATATTAATGTTTGAAACAAGCAGCCAGCTGCATGGGCACTATGAACACACGACAATACTATAGCTGACAACAACAACAACATGCAAACCAATAACGTACCATGTCACCACTCCACTACAATTTCGAATTCCAAATTCAATTAGAAAGACCGGTGTGTCTGCCCTATGAGTTTTGTTTTTTTTTCTCGGGTTTTCTTTTGTTGTGTTTTTGTGCTTCTACCCAGCTGTTTCGAATGACTCAATATTTGCTATGGAAGCAGCAGTCGTTAAACGGCTTCACTGATAAAGACTTTGCACTCCACTCAAAGCAGCAGCTATCTTGAGTCACTGAGTTTTTGAGTAATTGAGCGATACTGGCGTGCCGGCAAATTCTTTGAGTGAGTTGGTGTAAAGCCGGTTTCTTGTTTGTGGAGTACAGTGTGCTATTTTCGTTTTTTCTTTGTCAAAAATCAAATGTCTCCGAATTTCTGAATATTTTGAGCGAGGTTCTACAGCAGGTCCCGGCTGAAGTGAGGGTGTATTAGTGAAAGTGCGTTCATCGCACAACTAAAATTATGTTTTTTGTTTTTGCTCCTTTGCTCGCCAGAAAGTACCGAAGCAACAGCGTTCATATATTGTTGAGTCGTTGCTTGCAACTGAGTGACTGAGCATAATCAATGACAAGCGCATCAACAATTTCATTGTTCGAGAGGCCAAGCGAAGAGCGTAATAATATTTTTGAACTCCGTTCTCAGATTTTCGGACAATTGTACCACTAGGTGCCTAGGCCTGTTCTACAGGGTCACCTGGGCTCGATGTCAACACCAGTAAAACGGACTCTTTCTCTTAACTACCTCGATTGATAGTTTGGCTAGGTAAGAGTTTACCTGCTACAGTAACCAGAACCGTCGGACAGAGGGAAAAAGAAGTTTACGGCTTTTGTGGATTTATTAGATGGTCGTCTGAGAGTGGTATGCACTCTCTATGGGGCAAGGGACTTATTTGGGTCAGTCGACCGTTGAACTGGTACACGGATAGATGGGGAGGAAGTGTCGGAGAGGGAAGTATCTGCCAAGATTATCTATTAAGTCAGTTTGAGGGCCATGCACTTCCCTCTGCTGCAAAAAGCGGGTCTCATTAGGCGCGCCTTTTGGAAAGGTGCATCGGTCTAACTTCTCAAACTAGGTATGGGTCTAGGTTAATTAAATTTTCGATGGTTGCGCTTTTTGGTTGGTGCGGCTGGTACCTACCCACTGGCTCCAATGACTCTCATCCAACAATATCCATGACGTTGAGTTTCAACATTTGAGGGATTTATATCACTGAGGCTCCCAAAGAAATTTTATCTGGGAACTTCCATTTTGCTCCAAAAGTGCATTAGACAATCGCAAAGCCGCCCTCTTCCTGCAACGGAAAGATGTAATATGTTCCAGATCCATCTGAATATATTCCTTCTTCAGTTCATACTGAGTCCCAATAGCCGAGTTAATATACCTCGGCACCCATATTCGAGAAATGATATATCGACTTGGCAGGCTCAAGATCCACTTTCTGCACTGGCTAGCCAGAATCGATTTTATCGTTCCTGACCTTAGAGCACAAAGAACCACCCGGCCTCGAAACAAGATATTGACATGGGCATGGCCTGAAGGGTTGCAAAGTTTCCCGACCCTGTTCGACATACCATTTTAGATACGTCAGTTATATCTGAAAATTGAATTTCTTGTGGGATTTCCCATCTTTCCAATCCTTTCTCGAAGGGAAGGGAACCTGTCTCTAATCACTGATAGAGACATTCCGTTGTCTATATCAATTTTGAAAGAATTTGGTATTCAGTAAACAGATTCACTAGCTTGTGAGCTGGTTTAAGCTAGGCGACAAAAGGAAATATGACTCAGTTTCGAACTTGCAACCGCAGCGTGGTAGTCTAGATGCTACATACAATTGGAGACGTTGGTGAATTTCTTGTGACTTTTTCTTTAAGAATATCAATATCGTTTCAAGTCACAAAAATCGTCTCTAATGAGATAACATTGAACTACATACTTGAGTTATTGAATTTAGTATGAACGATAATGGGACTGATATCAGTGAATGAAAATGAGAATTTTAACTACAACAAAATTAAAATGACCCACAGTGCGACTTAAGACAAAAGTCACTTAGTCAAAGGAATGTGAAGAATGTCATGCAACACGCTGACTCAGTCAGCACATTATGAGTATGCGTCACCAGTTTGTAGAAAATCCACTCAACTCATGCTTGACTCACTGAGCTAACTCAAAGCGAGAACATTGAGTAATTTACCTGAAGCCGCCGTTGGGCAGACGGGTTGGGTGTCTTTATGGTTTTTTGTTATTAACAACAAAACCGAATCACTCGCACTAGAATGTAGACGTGTGCGCAAGGTTAAGGAAATTTTTTAAATATTCCAAGAGAGGGAGGAAAAATAAATACGAAACGATCGTAACGAATTGGGAAGAGCAAGCTGTCGAGTGAAGTCAGTTTGTGAAGGCGGGCGCGTACAGACGCAAAGGGGTTAAACGAAGTCAACAAAAAAGTGCTAATTTTTTTTTGTGAAATCTGAACTCAAACCATAATTGTAAACAAAATTAAAAAAAAATAATAATAATAAAAACAAAATTTTAATAAGTTTGTTTATGAAAAGTGTAAACAGAGCAGCACTTAAAAACAAAAAAAAAAAAATATTTCGCGCTCTATTCAAACTCAAAAGCGCGCTTTGTATCATTTACTGTGACAGTGAACATTGTTTGAAAAGGTCTTGAAATAGTGTCACGCTTATTAAAATTCAATGTCAAAGCTACACTTCTAAATTGTTGTTAACAACAAAAACAACAAGAGTGACAACGACGAAGGAAAAAAAAAATTGTGATTATACAAAAGACCAGTTAACAACAATTAGCCACATTTATTTTTAATTTGGCTGCTGCGTGTTTTGACTGTGAACGAAGCCAAGCAATAATTAGCTACAATACAAAGAAAAAAAAAAAAAAAACAAAGTAGTTAGTGTGTGATAAAAAAATAATATTTAATAATTAACCATAATTGTTAACGAAAAGTGTTACCAAAAGCAAAGCAAAAAAAATCAAATATTAAAAAACGTTTATTAACTGTTCTTGGATTTACCCGCAATTTGCCATACATAATTTGACTTCGAAATATTTATGCCGGATATGCATTTCCTTGCGTGGATTTGGTATTAACTTTTAGTAAAGCTCAATTTTGGATTACGCAGGCACCTAGCACGAGTATAATCAGTCAGCTGTTAGCAATTGAGGTAAGTTAGCTTTTTTAAATTTGCTGGCGGTTAAGGGGTTAATTTTTTGCATGGGCTGACTTTTTATTAATATGAGTGTCAGGTTATCAGCGCAAATTAATAATGGAAATAAGAACAAAAATTTTATTGAATATTTCGTGATTTACATTAGACTGGTCCAAAAAAATATTGTTCTTTAAATTATTTTGATACCTACCTACATATATTTTTTAATTAGGTATTTTGATATTTTTAGCAGTGAAAAATGTGTTAATGTTTTAAATTTTAGCGTAGTCCGGACAAATTAAACATTTCAAATAACAATAATTTCCACAGAGCCAAATTTAGGTAGAGAGCTTAGGTTCGCCGTCAAAAAGAAAAAATATTTGGGGTTAAAGGTCAAATTTTTAGGTTTGTTTAGAGCTTTTCCACTCCTTGGTCTCAGATAATTTTTCGAAAAACCAGTTTTCGAGAAAAGTTCAAAAAACCAAATACTTTGAGCCTTAATGGGAACGATGGGGACTTTTGAAGCTTTTTTTCTGACAACGAACCTAAGCTCTCTACCTAAATTGGGCTCTACGAGAATTATATCTATTTAACCACTAATATTTGATTTGAAAAATTCGAAATTCATCTCCTTGTCTCTCATATAACTTAGCCAAAAACAAGGAGGCGAATCTGAAACCTCGATCAACATATTTATTACCTTGTATTTTGACGCGTTGAATCCAAATCAGCCCTCAAAAAACGTTTAACATATCGTGATTCGACCATAACCTCCAAATTTTCCGTTTTTAAATCTGATATAGCGTTAGGATTCAGCTGTGAATTCCCTTTAAGAACCTAACAAATTTCCAAATCAAAAACTTAAAATCAGAAAACCATACGAACGTTTTAACTTTAAAGCCTCATTACTCAGGACCATCTGAAGAAAATATTGATTTAAAAATTTTGTGTGGATGGACCAATAAAAATTTATATTACGGAGATATGTATGTTAATTTATTTGATTTTTCGAAATTTTCGATATCGAAAAATGGGCGTGGTTTTTATCCTATTTCGCCCATTTTCAATAGCATCCTACCTTGGTCAGAAAGTAATCTGTACATCAAATTTCATTCAAATATCTATCCCAAGAGCCTCTGTGCCCCCCCTCCAGAAAAAATCCTGGAACCGCCCTTGATATCATGCGAATAAAAGTATGAAATTAAATGGAATGCAAATTAAAAACCTCAGTGTGCTTCTGCATAAATATGCACGCCTTATAATATACTCATATTCCGTGTATCATATGGAAAATATGTCGCGGCCTTATGTCTAAAGGTATGAAATTGGCACGCTTATAAGAAAGTTGACTTAGAAATACTACAGGGCATCGTAGCTGATTTGTTATAAGCAATTGTTTTAACCACTTCGGTGCAGACACAGTACTTCTGTGTCCGAAAAGCCATCTGATGTGGACCCTGGAAAGTCCGAAACGCGTCATGGTATCCATCGCTGTGTAAATCTTTGTCAACTTTCTCTAAGTATCAAAATTCATAAAAATTTCGTAACATCAAAAATTAGAATACCCTAGTACTAGTAAAAAGTACAGCAGGTATAAACAATTTTCGAGCTAAGCTCCAATAAGAAACATTTAAATTTGTCTATGTTTAACATATATAAGTTGTTTTATCAATTTGTATGACTAGCTTGTAAACAAAGCGCTATAGATTTATTACGCATACTACGTAGGTACGTAAGTGACATAGTTTTATTCGATGATTCTTGTCTGGATTAGTCGTGAAATGACTCAGATGGGATTTCTGCTAAATAACAACACTCGCACAGTTGGTAGCGCGGTTTCATTTGTTCTTTGATGCAAATAGAAAGATCTGTATATTATTTATATTAGGACCATTGATACCGAAACTTTTCAGGAATTTCGAGATTTCTGTACAAAGAAGTAAAATAATATAGCACAAACTCTGACTTTGGTTAGGTATACAAATTTGAGTGATAGCATTTGTGGTTATAGGTCATATAAGAGAGATATCTGCAAATCTGAAAAGTCCTTAGTATTTTTTTATAAAAAAGTTCAATTAAAACCATCCAATATTATTTTAACTGCAGTAAAAGTTAAGATAAGGTAAGCGATAAAAAATTGGCGTAGACACTGTTTTCGGTTGGTATAATCACTCACAAAACAATCAGTATTGAATTGATATTGAATGACCCATATAGATATGCCTCGTTCTGTTTAAACAAGAGATGGTTGCGTGACTAGATATCTACAGCTCGATTCTGCCTTGTGATTACTGACGATTGTTTCTATAATATATAAGTGTCTTTGAAGCTGCCATCACTTCATTTGTAGGTGACATCATCATCATCATCATTTTCCTCAACTCCTATTGTAGCATAGGGCCTATACCACCGACTTGAATCGTATTCTATCAAAGAGAATATATCAACAAGAGCCGTCACTCGTTATAAATGCAAGGAAAAAGATGGATGCCGTTTTCTTTCAAGGTTTCGGTAATTTTGTTTTCCTCAGTTTTGTAAATTCGACAGCTGGTAAATCTTTTTTTCGACTCTTGTGTTATTTCAGTTCTCGTCTATTTTCTTTTACACATTTTGTTTTGATTAGACAATAACATATTTATATCGATATTACCAAAACCCTGAAAGAAAACGGCATCCATCTTGTTCGTTGCTTTCATAACGAGTGGTGGCTCTTCTTGATATATTCTCTTTGATTCTATTTCGCTTTATTCTCGTTTATCCACAGTTCTGCGCCAGGTTTTCGCTGGTGCACCAGGTCGTCTACTTACCTGTGGCTTCCATCGCAATGCTTGTATGCCTATATTTACGAGAGGTCTGCTGAGGGTGTGACCAATCCACGACCACATAACGTGGTTGGTTATTTCTGTGGCAGCTTTAGGTTGATTTATTCGAGACCATAAGTCGTCATTTGATATTCTTTCCGGTCATGTAGATGACAAACTGAAATTATTGCACTTTTATACTTTTATTTTTTAAAATTTATACTAGATGACTAGTACTGAGTATACATTCATACAAATAAAAATACAATATCGTAAACAATAAACTGCTCTATCGTATTATAAATGTCAGTTAATTATTGCAAAAAAAAAATATGAAAACAACTTAAAATCTTAATTTCGCTTTAAACAGTGTCAGCTTTTAAATTAAATACTGTAAATTTATTGAACAAATAATTAATGTAATTGATACAAACATGAACATTTGAGTCCAGGAAAAGTATTGATAAACAACAAATTGCATGAAATGTCGAAAAGCAAGCGGGAATTAAATTTACCGCAAATACCCAGTAGGAAAAATATGAGAATGAAATTTTCATTCTTTTAAACAGATGTGGTTTTCATACAAGCATTATTTTTTCATACAAATACCATTCTCATACAAGTATTCAATTTCATAGAAGTATTCATTTTCATACAAATATTAGTTTTTCATACAAGTTTTAGTTTTTCATACAAGTTTTCGTTTTTCATACAAGCATTAGTTTTTCATACAAGTATTATGTTCATACAAATATTATTTTTCATACTAGTATTACTTTTCATACAAGTTCTATTTTCATACAAATATTATTTTCCATACTAGTATTAATTTTCATACAAATATTATTTTCCATACTAGTATTATTTTTCATCATACATATATTATTTTTTTGTACTTGTAACGACAGTCATGTCATATTGAAAAAATACAAAGCTATTGTACTATTTTTGCTGACTTGTATATAAAATTTCCTGTAGAATACTACAATTATGGAATTATGTATATAAAAAAGTGGCATCAAATAAGTTTTTCCTACAGAACTATTTTTACAACCACAAATATAAAAATCACATAATTTTCACTAGAATAAACAAAATGTGTTAAAATAATGACAACACTTTAGTACTAATATTTCCATAAACAATTCAATAGAAACGAATCATTGACTTTAATTTATGACACAATTTTACAACGAACTATTCAGTCATAATTTCCTTTACAAACATTAGACTGGGCCAAGAAAATATTTTATTTCAGAATGTAAGAAAAACTAGCTTAGATTTTTCAGGACAGATCTCCCTTTTGAATCAATTTTTATTGCCATCAATGTATAGAGCTGGCAAAAAATTTTTCCCTGCATTAAAATGGACTCAAAATCTAAGGTTGGATATCTTGAAATATATCGCTGAAAATTGCATTCAATTCTATGAAGTGAGTTTTGAGTGATGTGCGTACAAACATACTGACAGACAGACAAAAAATTCTAAAAAGTGATTTTTAGCTTGTCTTGCAATAAGAAAGAGCCAAGGAATGCATTTTTCTGTGATATCTGTAATGTACAACCATCTGCTCCATGAAATGATGAGTCACTTTAATGTCCAACTATTTCCTAGAATAAAATGCTTATTATAAATCAACTCAATTAGACTTATTACTGACACTAAATTTAATTGCCAATTGTGTTTGCTGATGCGTATTTTACTAAAATGGCAAAATGATAATTGGCAATAAGCCGCATTGGTTGGTCAGGATGCAGTTTGCTGCTGCTGAAAATAACTAACCGTTTGTTACGGTCGTTTTTGACCATAAATAGAGTTGTGGGTTAACGTGAAAACAATTAAATGTTGTTGATGGGAATGAGGAAATGGATGCAACGTGGAAGGTTATAAGCAGACTCATTGATGCTAGAACGTACAGTAAACATCTTGGCGAAAAGCAGGTGTCAAATTTGACCTATAGTGTTGGCTATTTTCAATTCTCATTACCGTTAAAGCTTTACTGATAATAGAAATAGCCTGCAAAATTGAATGAGCAAAGAAACTTTGGCAAAAAATGGTTTCCTACCGATCCCCGGACTCGACAGCAGAGTCACGTATAGCTAAAAAAACAAAAATATCTAAAATGGAATGACTGGCGCCTATCCTGAAAATGAGGGATTTCGTCACACCTCAGGAGCTTAAAGTACCTGAAAAGCTCAAACAAACAAAAAGATTCGTATTTCTAGGGATATCTTTTTCTGAAACTTTTAATGGTTCAATATACTTCGAACTTTTATGCTTTATTACAGTTTCTTACTACTTGAGACGAGATATAAATCATAGTCTCGACTCCACCAGCGCCCAGCACGTCTCATCATTGGTATGACTTTGTCCGACTTTGCGCTAATTAACAAAAGTTATTTCAGTGACCAATAAAATTTAGTAATGTGTGTAAAGGAAAACATGTTTTCGTAAAGTTGATTTTCTGCACTTCGAAGTCTTCAAGTGCAGGCTTGAATTATAGCTTCGATTACGAATTTTTATTATCACACAATGGACACAATTGTTGTGAGTAATTGAGTCACAGCTAATACTAGAGATGACAAATGTCAACATTGAAGAGTATCTACGACGAATGACGGGACAGGCGGCATCTACGGTACTACATACTTCCAAAGTTAATGGGGTATTCGCAATAGGGAATGTTTCTCAAACGTCGACGGCAGGATGCGGTAAACAGCACAAGATCTATGCTTAAAAATTCAACCAGAGATCCTGTAAGAAGAATAATGGCGAACTGGTAACCGAAACTTTTCCTCCATTGCGAAAGTACGAGTGGTATAATGAACCCGATACCTAAATCTCTGACCATGAAATCTCTAGTCTCCATAAAATAATTATCGTTGTCTAGGCTTGTGCATAATTGTAATTATGAGTATTGTTATTAGTCGTAAAAGTAGATCAGTTAGTGCCTTTTTGGAATAAGTGCAGTGATATCAGATTTTAGATACAATTACACATATAAATCAGCGTACTTAGTGAAGTATGAAGTGTCGGTCAGTGCCACCAAGCAATACGAGCTCAAGTATCGTTGACAGTAAGTTATGTTCACAGGAATTTGAGCTTTCGATTGAAGTTCGCTTGTTAGTTGAAAATCGAGCTATCAGCAACGCTCAAAGTGGGTATGAAAGTCAATGACCCAATGAAATACAAGTTTTATTTTGTATTCTTTTCATCTAACAAATTCGTTATAGTTTAGTTCTTGCCCATTTGGTTGCCTATTTTAGTTACACATTCTTTTATGGTTATTTTCGACTTCACGCTGTTTTGTGCAGCACTTTGAAATGTGTCTAGTTTTAGTTATCGGGAAATACACAAAAGCTTTAATGGCTAACATGATTGTAAGCTAAATGTCCAAACAATTTCAAACGCCAAAACATTTGGGTATTCATTTCGGCTACTAAACGGTCAATATCAAATTATAAAAAAAGAAGACCTATCGTTTGGTGTGCGATATATGAGTACAACTAAAAAAAGCCAAATCAAAACAAAAAAAACTTCCAGCTGTGATATTGGAGTAACAACAAAAAAAAAACACTAATGACCAATGAACGAAGACCCATTTGGAATTTTTATTCAAGCTAAGTAGTTAAATACCAGTAGCTAACTAAAAATCGATCCCGTGGGTTGCCATATTGCTTTGATTCCAAATTTTGGTTGGCCCAGCTAGTCGATTGAGCGTCAATTAACGGTTATTATGGCGATATTTCTTTCTTCTTATTCCACTTCTGAATTTATTTTTATTCAACTTCTGAATTTATTTTTATTCCACTTCTGTCCTGTAGGTATACCAATATACCTAGCATAGTTAAAAATAATACCTATAAATAATGCACTTACCAATTCACAAACGGCATACATTTTGCAGTTAATCATTCACTTTTTTAAGTCTCTGTGGTCCGCTCAATACAAATTCACTAAAGCAACAACAAACGAGTTCCTCCCAAGCTTAACGGCTCACCACGTATTGACTTATTTAAATAAATTTTGTTCAAAGTTGATGAGATAAATTCACAATTGCTTCTACCATAATAGATTCTTAGGCTATGCACCTGAAAACTTTGATATAATTAGCTTCCATAGAGCACTTTTTACTGTTAGACATACTTATGAAAGAAGAAATTTAGTTGCATTTGAATTTTAAGCAGTCGCTTTGTTAAAATACCGCTATTTTAATGAATAGCTTTAATCATAGTTAGCACCTAATAATCTTTTCTATAGCAACAACGTGAGCACAGGTGTGAAAATTAATACTGCAATATTTACCTATACTATTTGTACATTCATATAAGGATTTTCTATAGAAAGTTGTCGTATACGACTTTACGGCTTTCCATTAAATACCAATTCACTGTTGCTGCGATTATTGGCTCGTTAAATTATTATGTTCGAAATAATTTACAAATTCCATTTGATGCGCAATTAAAGCGTAGAACAATTTAGTCATTCAAGCAAAAAATAATTTATGTTAGCAAATAATCCCGCATACAGGTATCTATGTATATATAAATATTAGGGTTCTAACGATTGTCGTATTTTTGACACAACTCAAGAAAACGGTAAGTCATCTTAAGTCGTAAGGTAACTTAGTACTAGTATCAAACCTGTGGGCTTTCAATTAAGTGCATATGTTAAAAAAATTCACGATTTTCATGATATATTTTAGAAAAAGTACTTTCCATCAATAGTCGATTCCTATTTTAGAACACCTGTGCTGATCTGCTAAGGTTTGGTTTTGGCTAATCTCGTTCTCGTTGGCACGACTTGTTATTTCTTTTATACAGTAATGATGCTTTGATGGAACTTTGCCTAGGAGGCAAGAAAAGTATTCGCCACAGCCCTAATACAAGGTTATATAATTTTACCTGGATTATTCTGCTACTGCTGATGATCGTCAGATAAATAATAGTATCAAAGTTGGAAGCGTAGCCTGAAGCAATGATAAATATAGCGTTGTTGTTTTGATTACTGAAAACGTGATCTGAAAAATGGACGAGAATGATATGAATAAGGTGGGGTCGATTTATGATAATTATGTGTATCATGTAAGGCTAACTTTTACTGAGAAGCTTTTTAAAAATTCGAGACTTCTCGGACGCCTCTCATGGAAAACCCACCAGAATGGTTAACTGTACGTAAGTGTTAATCTGTGATCTTTGGTATCGTGGAATGATGTATTTTATTTTGTTTGTGTCTGTTTGGTCATCATTCTTCCAGCTAAGGCCAGGTTTTTTAGTGTAATTTTAAACCACAGACAAAGTGGAATAGAGTTTATCCTTTCAAATTTGGCCGTTTAAACTCGCACTGTGATTTAAATTATACTGAAAACCCAGCCTTGAATACATCAATGGTAACAACTTAGAGGAAACTGATTTTTGAGCCTGTTTGTCACATAATTTGCAATCTTAACGACAATGAGGAACTAAAATAAATATTCCCAATTATAATTGGAATTTTTATGTTGCAAAATTTGTAAATTATCTGACTACAGCTGACAATTTAATCGCGAAATCTACGTGCAGATCAGATGAGGTATAAGAGATTTCCGTTGGAAGCCTTTAAAAACATTATTTATACCTAGTTGCGCTAAGTACACGTTTTCACGTTATATTCTATCAGCAATTACGGCGAAGCTCCCGACGGAGTAAAATGGAGTCGTTCATGAGATAGTTTATCAGAATTGCATAGTGATTTTCTGTAAAGTCGATGAAATCCCTATCGACTCTCCCGAACTATTACCGACGGGAGTTCCGTCGGAATAGGAGATAGACCCCGCTAACTTGCATAATTACTGTTCATTCACTTTCTCCCCTTTCCTCTTCCATATTGTTTTCTTCTCCTATTGCGCTCTCTATTTTATTCCAATTCCTTTCCCTATCCCTGTCCCTAGACCTATCCATATTCTCTAATTAATTTTTGCATAGATATACAGTTCGAAAAAGCCCATTTGTATGGAAGGCGTTACGCCCCCCTACAATCTAGAAAGTATATTCAACCAGGTCTTGTCATCATTTATTGTCACTTAACCACCTAGGCTATTGATTTTGGAAACACCAAAGCAGTTCAAGTCATCCTCCACTTGTTGTTTACATCTCAGTCGAGGTCTCCCCCTTCCTCTGCTGACGAATTCGAGTGCCAATAGGAAAACCTTCTGTGCTGGAGCTTTCTTGTCCATTCGCATAGCATGACCAGCCAGCGGAGCCGAGCCTTTGGGCTTTAATTCGCTGCACTATGGTCAGGTCTGCGTAAACCTCCTACAGTAAGTACTTCGTCTTCTGCATTTCTCCCTTCTTCCTGCACAACCTTTTTTCTGCAGGTGTTATTTGAGATTAATCTCATTTTAATCTTTAACCATTTTCAATATTCTTCCAGTACGAAAAATCTGATTTGTATGGGAGGTGCCACGCCCACTACCATTGGTCCGGATTGCCAATCTAAACCATCCTCGAGCCTACCTTAGTGCCTACACATAAGAAAATTTATCAATATCGGCCCAAACGTTTGGGAGAGGTTTAGTGACAAATTACACACGGAAGATTATATAACGATTTGAAAAGATAATGTTAAAAAACCTCACAACTGGGTATATAATACTCGGTTCAACTTAAACTTCCCAACTATGTAGTTAATTATGCCGCAATACTACAATCAACAATTTTTAACAATATCGCTTTGTTACTATCTTCGGTTGCCATGGACAAAAAGTAACAATCATAATGCCAAATCTTATTTTGTAGTATTTTTTTTTGTTTGTCACTCTCAAGAGGACCAGTGTTTTTAATTGAAAATTCTACTATAATAAACAATTACACAGTGCTACAAAAAAAAAAAAAAAAATGAATATACTTTTGAAGCGACCTAGTAGGGATTGTTCAACTGGTCGAGTTATACACGAAACACCCTTCAAAAGATTTGTAACACCCCCAAAATCTGGTGTTAAGGCCAAAAAACCGTTTTTTCAGAGTTTTCGTTGAAAAAAAAATCATTAAAAATCTAATTTTCGGCCGATTTGATGCCGATGAAATTCTCAACGGTTTTGGGCAGAGAAATATATATAGTGCTTAGTTCATTTGAAAAGGGTATGACTTGTTTTTGACGCGAGAAGTTGAATTTTTTGAAATTTTTTTAGGTTTTTTCGGTTTTGACGTCATATTTTTGCCACTATGTAATTGTTAATGAATAAACCTTTTGGGGCATGTGTCATCGAGGGACGTTCACTACTTAATTATACCAGTTTTGTTTTTTTTTTTAGAAAGGACTTCAAGTTTTCAAGCGCCCTACAGGGAACATTTCAAAAAATCACCATTTTTGGCTCTTTGTATGAAAAAATCAGCTATATTACTATCTTTTTTTCTTTTTGGAGTTCATTTTTTTCTTAAGAACTTTAAACATCACAGCCATATCACTGATTTTTTCATGAAAGTGCCAAAAATGGTAATTTTTTTAAATGTTTGTATGGGGAGCCCCCTAAGGGTTTTTTAGGTGTAAAATGGCTGTAGCACTGTGTTATTAATTTCGGCATTCATGTACAATTTAAACTATACAAATTATTACAAATTTGTTTATTGCATATATCCAATGAATTTTAATTAGAAGTTTATGCGGTGACTATAGTAAACACTTAAGTAGCAACTTTGTTGTTGTTATAAATAGCGGTACTTGTGCTATATTTAGGTTGTTCGTCTGTTCCTTTGCGGCTTTTGTGGATTACCCAAGTTGGCTAAGCAAATGATGTCGCTTTCAAGTGTGCTTACCAATATCCAATTAATATTTCCACAGAGAGTTGACGCGTTTGGCCCACAAAAGCTAAAGGAATTTGCATATATAAGTATGTACTTGTATACCTATGTACATACATATATACAAATGTATTAGCTGCTCAATGTAGTGCTACTTATTTATGGTCATCGTTCCATTAAACCACAAACAGCAACAACAACAAAAGCAAACAAAAAATGCCCCCACTACCAATGAATTCAATGCAATTTATGCAGAAAGACCATACAGCACCTTTTCTTAAGTTTCTAATTGCTTTTACTTGTATTCTCTTATTACCTTACTTTCTTTGAAGTGAAATTAAAAAAATATATACACAGTTAGAAACGCCTGTAATGGCATTCAAAGGTACTTACTTTGATACTTTGTTCTATGCATTTTTATTTCGTTTTGCTCCTCTTCGAACAGGACGTAGCGTAGTCAAGTATTCTCAAAATAGATAATATACACTGAATATTTAAATACTGCAATATGCGTGTTTTCGTGTTTTTGAAAACGTAATTTTGCGGGAAACCTGGAACTGAAATGGCAACATTCATAGATTGGGTAGTTCATACAATAAGTAGTTCGTTGAACTAGATCATGGTTAGAACACGTGGTGCGAATGAACGAAGACGCTCCGGCCCAGAAGGTATTCTTATCGGCACCCGCCGGTGGAAGTAGAGGGAGAGGGAGGCCACCACTCCGATGGCAGGACCAAGTGGAGGCAGATCTGAGAACACGCGGTGTCTCAAATTGGCGCCAGTTGGCTAAACAAAAAGCCTAGGCGGTTCAAGGCTTTTTTAAGTAAGTCTGTGCGGCTGATCTATTTTAAATTTTGTTTCCTTGGAATAAAGTAGATGAAGCAACAGAAACCCTGCCCACCATCTTCGGATAGTTTCCTCCTACAAGAAAACGGCCATCGAGGCATACAACGATTCGGCCATCAGATTTGTACTAGCAATATGATAAATCTGATGCCTACATCAGCTTTGTCGGGAAGTGTGGCTTATCGACGCAAAATTTACAAACATGGTTTTCCAACATTTTTATATCCAGGTTTTCAGTGCAATTTCTAATCGCAGTCAAAGTTGACTAGAGTTTATTCCATACAAATTGGCCACTTAAACTAAGCGAAATTTAACTTGAACTGAAAAACGGAACTTACTACAGCAGTTCAGACGGCAACGATCGCTTTAACATTTGTGTGCTGGGTAGCTAATATTTGTTTGTGCTGGCAATGCCAGCTAAAGTGATCGTTCACTTTTCACAGCAGAGGTCGCCCTGTGGTTGAGTCATTTGTCAAACGAGTTGACATTTGTGCGAGTAAAAATTAGCAACGCGAACTTTGGAAGAAAATATTAAATGAGTGTAGTGTAGTAATAACTTTTTAAATAAGCGAATTATATATATAAAAGCGGTGTAAATGAAGTTTTCTTTTAATTTTTATGGATAAAAATTATAAAGAGACTTTTTTTCGCATGCTGACGAAAGTTATAAAACAAAAAGAATGTGCTAAAAAATGTATGGTCGATATTGCAGCAGAGACGCAAAATTTAATGCTGCGACGTGTCGAATTAGTTGAATTTTACGCGAATTATGTTTATATTTTCAAGGCATTTCTCTGTAGTCTAAAAGAGAAACGGCACATTGAAAGTTATTCAACAAATAAACAATAAAAAATCAGTGTCCATCGTTGCCTGTCACAGCCTGCACATATCCGCAAACACAAACACACATAAATACATATATCTACGCTTGATTAAACTTTAGTGGGCGGAACAACAAAATCTTGTTTGCTGATCTTCTACGTTGAGTTTCGAACTTAAAAAAATTAGCTGCATTCATTGTAAGTATTCTCTTAGAATAAAAATCAGCTAAAAGTTGCAACATTTATTCATCTGTAGAAGATAATTAGTTTTTTGTTTTACTTTTCGAATGATGATTAATAAGCATGGAATTTAGTCATCATCGATAGAGCGCGCGAGAGTAAACAAATATTTATCAATTGTCTGCCTTGATTCATTTCTATAGCCAGCCGTAGCATATCGTTAGTGGAGCTTTGTAGGAGCATATCAGCTGTTCGCATTCGTCGCCGGCGGCTCTACAAAGCCATTCAAGGTGAACATTTTTGAATTTCCATACAAAAATACATACGGAATGACGACATGCCGCCGCCGCCACAGTACATTGGCATTGATGATATAAATATGAAAATACATATATTGTTGCTTTGCTCGGAAACATGTTTGAAAGCTTCCAACAAGTCAATCGCTTTTTAGAACGAGCTTAATTCGATAAATGAAATGTATACTAATAAGTTTTTGCTCATAGTTTAATTAGTTTCATTTTTTTTTTTTTTTCTCAATAGATACTTACAAAAACTATTTGTGCTTATTTTGTATGTGGTAAAAGTCCAGGCACTATACTCTGACGACAGCCGTCAAGTACCGAGATAAGCTGCTAGTAGTTAGTTATACATAAAATTTGCGTCTCATATGTGGCTGATTAGTAGAACTAAAGTACATAGATACATATGTATATGTATAGAACAGATGATAAATGCTATAAATTGTTTGAATGATTCCGCGAACGCAGATATGCATACAAAGTTAAGTAGTGCAGGTGTGCTAATGATCAGAGGGCAGCCAGGAGCTGTGAAGTCATGAGGCGGGTCACTTCGAAGGTGGTTGCTGCTGCTGATCTTAGGAGAGGATCATCTACTGCACCTCGGGATACTGCATGTCCCTGCTACTGCGTATTCCATTAATCACCCGGAATACTTTCCAAAACCTTCGAAGAATTAGTTGAATTCAGTTCTCAAAAACAAAGAGAAAAAAAAGTAACAAGTGACCACACGATCTTTCGAGGTTAGTAGACAACTCTAATCTGTTTCGTTCATTCATGTAATCTGGTACATAAACCCGACTATTTAGGGAATACTAATTTGATTCCGTTCTCTTTAAAGGTTTGCATTACCACAACTTCTCAACAGTACAAAAATCTACATTTCTGTACATTAACAATTTAGAAAACATAAGGTTCATACATTTTTGTGGGTGATAGCTTTACTAATACTACTGGGTCTAAACGAGTGTCACACCACAAACGCAACCTATTCCCTAGGGATGAGGATTGGATGAACGAAGCATTGTCGGCAAGTCTGCCTTTATTTTCTGAGAAATCTGCGTTTTCTGCGAAGCTTTCATATGCAGTAGGTCGCTGTTATAATAATCTGACCTTAGCATCCAACTTCTCGGATAGATATCCTTCAGTCAGCTCTTTAGAGATTTCAAAAACAAACACTCTTCCGATGCGAAAAATATATCTGTACCATTCCGAGACGTATGAGTATCTGTAGGTTTATCCACTTGACGCCGTGGTATAGTAAGACAAGAAAACGTCAAAAGATTTTAGTTGAAGTAGCAGCTGTCTGTACTCACCGGTCGGTGACGGACCAAAATGTGTTAAACTGCAGTCCTTAGATGGATACTTTGGTTCACTCCGGACAACGCCTCCTTATGATACTGGCCCCCTGCCCTTGGATCGATTTCGATGACCGCGTAACCGAAGTCGCACACATTTGTATCTAGCCAACTCTTAGGAAAACAGAAAAGAAGTACACTACCAAGAAACGATTTTGTGGAACTAAATGTGCGCTTAATGATGCATTGTTCTATGTAATCAATTCATTTTAAATTCGTCTATGTCTCGTGAAATTACTAAACCTTGTAAACTCATCCTGTCACTGACCCATTTACCTTACACACATACTATATGTACGAGTACATAAGCATAAATGCAAAATGTAAATTCATATTTATCCATAAAGCGATATCCCCATACTCTATCAATTGAACGCAATTAATATGCCCTCCTTCATTTGACCAGAGAAGCTCAAGCAAACAATCTCATTTGTGCGGTTGATATAAATATAAGTTACATAAACAGCCTAGTGTAGCACTATATTTCATTGTCAAATGCATAATTTTTTAAAATAGTTTTCCATTCTATTCGATTTGTAGTCAAAAAGTAAATATGTATTTGCAGCACATTGTAGTCGCTGGCTGATCAACTTTAACTCATCAACTAAACGTAAAAATAGCTTTAGGCTAATATCTGCTTATATGTGTGTAGAAATGTGATGCCATTTGTTGCTTCAACAAATGTTTGATCTCTCTTTAGCTTTTGCATATCTACTTAAATTATTATTTTAAAATTCTTCCAAAATCTCATGAGCATCAAAGTTGTTTATAGCGTTTGTCTTTATAATTTTTAGCCATATTCTTCTCATTGTAGAAGAGATGAAACATTGCCTGTGATTACTTTTTCGCTTTCGCTATTCTTTGTTCACCTATGACGCTTATTACATAGTTGGATAGACTTCTGATTTGAATGGAAAAAATTGGTGCTAAATACTTTTAGTATTGTTTTTTATTTCAGTGAAGCAGCTGCTCGTATTTGTTGGTTCTTCACAGCCCTTCCTTTTCAGCTTCTATTTTGTTTTTGTTATTTTCTATGCGCTTAATGAAAAAGGTTATTGGTGGTGTGAATTGCAAACCACCTTTTCAGCTGTGTTTTCCTAAAACGTTTGTTGTTTCGTTGCTTTTTCAAATTTCCGTTTTCATATATTCTTACTAAGGCCTGTCCAGTTTTATTTGCTCAATTGGTGGGTATTAGTAGAAATGTGTTTGTGAAGACATTTAAATAAAGTTTTCACATTGTTATGCGAATAATTGCTAGGGGTGGCATAGTTTCGAACTTCAAAAAGTTCAAAAATGTTTATTACTTCGATAATTCTTAGAAATAAAAGGGAGGAGGATACGTTTGTGAAGCCCTACGTACCAAGAACATGTTTAGTTTTCACTTTAACAATACTTATTTTTAAGTGGCAAAATGCATGTGGTTGTAGTATGATTAAAAAAAATAAAAGAGAATAAAATAAAATAACACAAAATAAAAAAAATTAAAAGAAAAAAAAAATAAAAATTCAACAAAAAAATTAAATAAAAAAGAAATGAAGCAAAAAAAAAATTAAAAAAAAATATACAAAAAAAAAAAATAAATAAAATAAATAAAAAAAAAATCTAAAAAAAATTAACAAAAATAAAGTAAAATAAAAAAAATAAAATACAATAAAAAATAAAATGAAATAAAAGATAATAAAATCAAATAGGGTGGAAAAAAATAAAAGAAAAATTGAAAAAAAATTAACAAAAAAAAAATAAATAATATACAACAAAAAAAAAATAAACAAAAATAGTCAACAAATAATTTAAAATCAAATAGAGTGAAAATAAAATAAAAGAGAATCGAATGCAGGGAAATAAAATCAAAAAAAAAAAAAAATAAATAAAAAATAAAAATAAAAATTAAAAGAAAAATTAAAAAATAAATAAAAATAAATAAAATCAAATAAAAAAAATATATAAAATACAATAAAAAAAATAAACAAAAATAGTATACCTACAATAAAATAAAATAAAATCAAATAGAGTGAACATAAAAAAAAGTAAAAAAAAATAAAAGAAAAATAAAAAAAATAATAAAAAAAATTTATAAAAAAAAATAAATTAAAATAAAAAAATAAACAAAAATAGTACAATAAAATAGAATAAAATAAAATCAAATGGAGTAAAAATAAAATAGAATGAAGGGAAAGTAAAATAAAAGAAAATAAAAAAATAAAAAAAAAACAAAAAATAAAAATATAAAAACAAAATAAAAAAATAAAAAAAAAATAAAACGAAAAAAAAAATGTAATCAAACATTTTAATAAAATGGCATAAAATTAAAAATAAAATAAAATAGAATGCAGGGAAAGTAAAATAAAAGAAAAAATGAAAAAAAAAATTAACAAAAAAATAAATAAAATACAACAAAGAAAAATAAACAAAAATAGTCAACAAATAATTTAAAATCAAATAGAGTGAAAATAAAATAAAAGAGAATCGAATGCAGGGAAAAAAAAAATAATAAAAAATAAAAATAAAAGAATAAAAGAAAAATTAAAAAATAAATAAAAAAAAAATAAAAAATAAATTAAAAAAAAAACATAAATTAAAATAAAAAAATATATATAAAATACAATAAAAAATAAACAAAAATAGTATACAATAAAATAGAATAAAATAAAATCAAATGGAGTGAAAATAAAATAGAATGAAGGGAAAGTAAAATAAAAGAAAATAAAAAAAAAACAAAAAAAATATAAAAACAAAATAAAAAAAAATATTTTCAAACATTTCAATAAAATGGCATAAAATTAAAAAAAAAAAAAATAGAATTGAATACCTAGAACAAAATAAAAAAATTAAAAAACTAAAAAAATCCTTTACTTAGTTACTTCAGTAGATAAGTGCCATCAACTCAGAGTCAATCAGCAGTTAACACCTGACTTTCATTTAATTCGTCTCATCGTCACAAAAATTGACAAAGGTCCTTTGTTACCCACCACTACATATTCTCTGCATTGTTCTACCTATCGAGTATGCTCAATTGTCTGTGAAAAACAATCTTACTGCTGCCATACACATTCACACACAAATCGTGATTTTTATCTTAAACAGAGTTATGAGTAATGAACGCCATTGGCGCTATTGTACGAGCGCTCAACTAAAATCATTTGATTAACTACATTCAGAGCGTTACGATTTATTTCATTTTTATTGGTGACACATACTCCATTTCAATTGCTGCATCATCCACATCCACATCCTCATCCACCAGCTTCTACGACAACAGACCGAACAGACAATTCGCTTTCTTTGAGCGAAGCTACTCGCAATATATCTAGGTGGGGACGAGCGTGCCGGTTCAAATTGACAACTTTTCAACCACACCCTCAGCCCATAACCATGTTTTATATTCTCCATATAAACGTTTACAATGACGCTACTGCACTTGTACGCGTCTGGCATTTCAATTTGTTGGTCAGTATTTTATTTTCCTTATTTGTTTTGCAATTATGCTTGATTCTACTATTCTACGCTCAATTTGTGTGAGGAGGCTGGAAGGGGCGGGAATGGTGTTGTATGGGTGGTTAGTGAAAGAGAAATGCGCGCAACAAATGTGTTATGCAGCGCTTCATTGCGCTATTACAGCTGTCCGGCATTTGCACTTGACGCTGAGTACGTGACCTTTTCGCAAGCGATTGCTTTTTTAGAGCTAAGCTTTTTGGGGTCAAGAAATTTGTTCGTTTATTTTTTATTTTTTATTTATTTTTTATTTTTAAAAAGGAAAAGAGTGAGTAGAAAACGGAAATGTAAGCAATTTCCGTGCTAATTTGATTTTTTTTATTGTTAATGCGCGTGACGAATGCAATAGATGAAGTAACGGGTATAAATGACGCGATTGGGATTTAATTAAATTTATTAAATTTATTAAAGAAAAGTGAGGGCGAAATAAAATAAAACAAAAAATACAAAAAAAAGTAAATAAAATACAAAAAAAAAGAAAATAAAATACAAAAAAAGAAAGAAAATAAAATACAAAAATAAGAAAATAAAATACAAAAAAAAAAAAATAATAATAAAATATAAAAAAATTAAAGTACAAAAAAAAAATTAAAAAAAAAATAAAATAAAATACATAGGTAAATTTAAATAAAGTTAACAAAAAAAGTAGAATAAAATAAAAAAACAATAAAAAAAGAAAAAATAATAAAAAAAAGAAAAAATAAAAAAGAAAAAAAAAGAAAAAATAAAAAAGAAAAAAAAAAGAAAAAATAAAAAAAAAAAGAAAAAATAAAAAAGAAAAAATAAAAAAAGTAAAATAAAAAACAAATAAAAAAGAAAAAGTAAAAAAGAAAATAATAAAATAAAAAAGAAAAAATAAAAAAAGAAAAAAAAGAAAAAAAATAAAAAAAGAAAAAAAAAAGAAAAAAAATAAAAAAAGAAAAAAATATAAAATAAAAAAAGAAAAAAAAAGAAAAGAAAAAAAAGAAAATAAAAAAGTAAAAAAAGAATGAAAATAGAAAAAAATCCAAAGAAAAAAAAAAAAACAAAAAATTGACATTAAAAAAGAAAAATACAAAAAAAGGAAAATAAATATAAAAAAAAAAAAATTAAAACAAAGTTAACTAAAATAAAATTGAAACAAATGAAAAGAAAAAAGTTAAATTAAGAAAATAAATAAATCAAGGAAAAAAGTTAAGAAAAAATTCAACAAGTGAAAAAAGTTAAGAAAAAATTCAACAAGTGAAAAAAAAATAAAAAAATAAATAAAAAAAATAAATAAAAAATAAATAAAAAAAAATAAATAAATAAAAAAAAATAAATAAAAAAAAAATAAATAAAAAAATAAACAAAAATAAATAAATAAAAAAAAACTAAACCAAAAAAACTAAAACTTAAAAATAATACGAAAACTAAAAAAGGAAGTTAAAAAATAAAGCGAAAACACAATAAGGGGTCGTGCATATATGACGTCACGCGATTTTTGGTAGTTTTTGACCCCCCCTCCCCCCATGTCACACCCAGTCACAAACGCCAGACCCCCCCTCCCCCTCGAATGTCACATCACACCCTTAATAAATATAAATTCAATATTTATTTGACATAAAATCTGATACATATTTAGAATGTTTATATTAATTATTAAATAATATTTGCCAATCGAAAGAATGAAAACGTGCTAAATTTGAAAACGTTCATGGACGTTGCACGCTAGAAAACATGCAAAAAATAACGTGACATCACGTAAGTGCTACTCCCCCCCTCCCCCCATGTCACATTTCGTCACAAATCGCAGACCCCTCCCCCCCTCAAAGAGCGTGACGTCATATATGCACGACCCCTAAAACAAAAGCAAAAATAGAAAATTAAAAAAATGAGAAAAAAGCAAGCAATTTAGTTAAAAAAAAATAAAATTAAAATAAATTAGATAAATTAATAAAAAACAATAATAAAAAATAAATAAAACAAATAAAATCATATCTAGTAAAACAAAAAAAAAAAATTAAAACGAAAAAAAATAAAAGAAAAACAAAAATAAAAAAATTAAATAAATTACAGTAGAATCTGGATTTAGTAAACCCCCGCTGTAAAGAACACTCCGATATAAAAAAAAAAAAAAAAAAAAAAATTAACGAAAAACCAAAACAAAGAAAAAAAACTTAACTAATAAAAATAATAGTAAAAAAAATAAATTAAAATTAATTAAAATATATTGAATTAAATACATTTAAATTTAAATCGTTAAAATAAATCGAATTAACTCGATTTCACCCTAATTTTTTCAACGATGATACCCCCAACATCTAAAATCAACGATGTCCATATTAGTGTTTTCATATTTTCTTTGCTATGTAGTATCGTTGCATAAAGCTTTTTAAGTGATCAATTTAAATGTTGCAACTTTTAATTGTTTTTTTTTTTTCCTATTTTTAATTACCTGCAAAGTAGGTTTGCCAATTTTCTTTTTCTTTTAAAAAATTTCAGAGCTCCAATTAAAGCGTGCTGCTACTGCGCGCAGTTACCAGAACAACAACTACTCAAAGCTTAGCAAACGCATACCCTAACAAAAATGGCAACTGGCGAGTTAGCTGCTGATACAATTGAGATGGGCGCTGTCAATCAGCAATTGCCGCCACCCCCACCCACATCGCCGCCACCCACTGAAGCAGACAACACTGCCGCTAGCAACGCTTCCTCAGCTTCAGCTTCACCTTCAACTTCAACACAATCACCGACGCCGCTGTTTGTAAATAACATCACCATACCAGCGCCACTTGACAGTCGTACAGAGAAAGTGACAGCCAACGATGAAACTTTGGCGCATTTGAAGGAAGCGCATCAAAGCGCGAATGTTGTAAATAATATTTTAACAACGCAGCCTTCCACCTCACGCAGTATTTATAGTGAAGCAGCCGCCTCACATGGTGGCGATGATTCTACGCGTCTAATGCAAGCCGAAATGACAAGTAGCGCCACACAGCAACAGCAACAACGCCTGCGCAGCGCCAGCTCCGTACTCGATGCAAGTGTGTCACGCAATCCATCAACAGCGGGTAAACATGAAAAGAAAATTGGTCATAGGCGCGTAGATGAAGGTGGTGAGGTCACCTACAAGCGCATACAATCGAAACAGATAATGGGTTCGATACAATTGGGCATACAACATACGGTCGGCAGTTTGGCGAGTAAACCAAAACGTGATTTATTAATGAAAGATTTTTGGGAAATGGAAACAATTGCATTTCCACCTGATGGTTCCTCCATAACGCCAGCGCATCATTATAGTGAATTTCGTTTTAAGGTGTTTGCACCGATTGCGTTTCGTTATTTTCGTGATTTGTTTGGCATAGCGCCAGATGACTTTCTGATGTCCATGTGCGCTTCACCTCTACGTCAACTCTCCAATCCGGGCGCATCCGGTTCAATATTCTATTTGACTGATGATGATGAATTCATTATAAAGACAGTACAAAAGAAAGAATGTGAATTCTTGCAAAAATTGCTGCCTGGCTACTACATGAATTTATCGCAGAATCCGCGAACTTTACTGCCAAAATTTTTTGGACTCTATTGTTTTCATTATAACACGAAGAATGTGCGTTTGGTGGCGATGAACAATTTGCTTCCGTCTGATATTAAAATGCATGCGAAATACGATTTGAAAGGTTCAACATTTCGGCGAAAAGCATCCAAAACGGAGCGCCAAAAAGCGAGTCCAACTTTCAAAGATCTTGACTTTATGGAACATCATCCGAATGGCATTTTTCTCGAAACAGATAAATATAATGCGCTCATCAAAACGATACAACGTGACTGCATGGTACTAGAAAGTTTTCAAATAATGGACTATTCACTACTCATGGGCATACACAATTTGGATATAGCACAAAAGGAGAAACGTGAAGAGCGCATACAAAATGCGCGTGCTAAATTGCAACGCGCCGATGAATTGCGTGAAACGCAGGACCCACCACCCGACTACAATCAGCCCACAATGAATACAGCTGCTGGCTCGTCCACAGCGCTTAATCGTTCGCGTAGCATGAATCGTCATCGCCTAGTAGCGCACTCGACAGCGCTCGAGTCCATAACCGCCGATTTGGATATACCTTTAGAAGAGGATGAGGATGTGCCGGCGGGTGGCATACCAGCGCGTTCGGAAAATGATGAGCGCCTCATATTGTATATAGGTATAATTGACATATTACAATCGTATCGTCTTGAGAAACGTCTCGAGCATACCTTCAAAAGTATCATCTATAATGGTGATACAGTGTCAGTGTGTCGTCCCTCCTTCTATGCGCAACGCTTTCAAAATTTCATGGGTAAAACGGTTTTTAAGAAAACACCCACATTTCCGCTAAAACATTCTCCAATGAAGCGCAAAACTTCTACGACCACGTTTCGCACACCACAACGCACGCCATCACAAAATTTGGCATCACATACACGCCCGCCACTTTTAGCTGGTGCAGCGACGCCACCGCCTGCTTTTGCTGACATCTCTGAAGAAGATATAACCGCATCACCATCTACAACGACGGGTGGTGGTATGTATCGCTCTTCAGCGTCTGTGAGTGGCGTGCAGTATCAACCGCGACGCGCTTACGCCAGCTCGAACCGCAGCGTTATTAGTAGCGCCGCTACATCGGATTATAGTGATGATGAGGTGGCGTCTAGTAGTGGCGCGCGTTCTCCAGTGCGGCGTCCACATTCACCGGCGCGTCTCTCCAAAACAGATGTGCAATTGACATCAATTGGTTGCAATGAGGAAGAAGATGTGCCGGCGTATACGCAACACGACGATCACCCCGTCGCCAATAATACTGCTACCCCTGGTATGCTGGTCAATAATAAAATGATAATGAGTAGCACGGAGGAAATCAATGCAAATGGTACACGCAAAACGACTCTGGTTAAAGCGGTGCAATCACAAACCTACACAACAACGTTGGTGTTGAATGATGTGAGATGAGCGTGTTGATAGTATGAGTAGCTGGAGTGCAGTATAAAAGTTGAAATAGGACATTAAGGACCAAATTGTTTGGAAACAGAAAAAAACATAGTTTTGGTTTTATATACATATGTAGCTGAGTAAATAAAATTCGCATATACCAAGCATGGCAGGTTGAATGCTAATAAATACTTACAAAGTGCGCTTAATACAGTTATAACCGTTTATTTTTATATATCTAGCTGTGGCTAGCGAGCTTAGTTCTATAACTTCGTTTGTAATAGAGATAATGTTTCATCTTATACAATTTGTAAAAGGGATAGGCCTAGTCTTCCATATAGCAACTAGTAGATGTCCGCGAGCTTGTCTGTAAAACTTATAAAAAAATAACGGTTTTTAGAATCACGACTACAACCCCACCTAGCGGGTTACTTTTTTGTAACAGAGTTTTGGATTGTATTTTAAACATACGCTTCAAAAATCAACAGAATATGATCATAAATGCGGATTTTGCAAATAGTTCGACTTCACCGCCATCTAGTGGGGAAATTAGATATCACCTTAAAACGCGCTATATATTTCGACATCCGACAAAGAATCCGTTATGTAATTTAGGAATTAATCGATATCGATGCGATAATTCATTAACTAAAGCTCAAGCGCGAATTCTGACATTTAATATGAGCAAATTCCGGGTTCTATTTCGATGTCGAAAATTTTATTTTCGAAAATCGATGTATTTCTTTTTTAAATGCTTAAAAACGAATATGCATGTCTAGAACTAGGATGTTTACTATTTTGAGAAATTTGATTAGGTGTAACCAGACCCACTTTTCGAAAATAATTTTTTTTCGACATCGAAAATTTTCGATAATCGATAATCTTTTACTTCAAATACTCACACACGTAATATGTAATATTTTGTGAAATTCGCTTATAACCACGCCCACTTTTCGAACAAACTTATTTTTTAAATGTTCTATCTCACCGAAATTGGAATTTCGTTCGATGTCGCATATTTTCGAAGCGAGAATTCTTGCATTTAAAATACAAAAAAATTCAAAGATAACCCAGAAATTCGCTTACATATAACCAGGCTCATATTTTGATATCGTAAATTTTCGAAAATCGTTATATTTCTTATTCGAATTCTAAAAAACGAATAGGCATCTCTGGAGCATGTGAAATTCGCGCATAACCACACTCACTTTTCGGCATCGAAATTTTTTTTATATCGCCAAAATTTGGTTCCAAGCTTGATATGAATGGCAGGAGGTCGCGTATATCAATTATGATGGCATTTTTCTTTCGCCAACGAACATTACCGAACCCAATCAATCTTGTATCAATCATATCACGCCCACTTTTCGAAATCGATTTTTTTTTCGATTGCCATATCCCATCGAAATTTGATGGCAGGAAGACTTGTATTTAAAATTTATTGGTATGTTTCTTTCTATATCAAACTTTTCGGTACCCAAGCAATCTGTTATCAACCACTTCCATAAGAAATATTTTTACCTGAAATGCTGGTGATGGAGCTAAGAGGTTTATACGGATAACCAAAACTTCTTTTGTGATAACAAAAATGTTGTAAAACTCTTATAGTTCGCTAACGAAGTGAATTGTTTTTATAATACCCACAAAGCCATAACTCAACCACCTTCAAGATATCACGGCAAAAGGATTTCTATTATGAACTAAGTATGAAATCGAAACGCGCACCTTTATGAACCAGAACCAGAAATAATTTATGTACGAACTAATTTATGTACAGTTACATGTTTTAAGATTAAGAAAAGTCATCTAGAGTGGAACTTAATTTATAGGCGCCGCGTCGCTCTAAACAATTTCAATGGCATCTGTCCACATCAAATGTTTTTTTTTTCTAAGCATGCAAATTTTATATTTTAACGATCAAACAGAAAAGTTGCAGTATGCAACGGTGCTACTGCTCTTTAAACAAAAAAAAAATTATTTAAAAGAAATTGTAATTTATCTCTAAAAAATATTCATGTATTAATTTTATATTGTATAAGCTTTAATTAATTTATTATGTAATATGTCTACAAAAGATAACTTACACTGTACAGCAGCCGTCTGGGCATGGGATCCAGCCAACTTTTTTGAAGATATTGAGACATACTTAAAAATGCTAAGTATCCCATTTTTCGAAGTTAGCCTCCAAAATTTAGTTACTAGGTTTCGAAGTTCGAAAGTAGTTTTCTAATTGTTTTTAAAAATTAAAGAAAAAAATGCGAGCGTGGTCTGCTTGACTTCCTTCTTCGATTGGTATCACCTTTCTGTTTGAAAGGTTGTCAAAGGCGTCAAAAGTTAGACCATCGAAAAAATTAAAAGCCATATGTTTATAAAATGTTTCAATTGATTGCGAAAAACTTCATGCCGTCGTAAAAAAATGTATACCAGTCCAACAAGGAAGTCAAGCAGACCACGCCTACATTTTTCCTTTTTTAATTTAGCAAAGTAAGATTAGGAGGGTCTTATTTCGAACTTCGAAAGCCTATTACTAAATTTTAGAGGCTAACTTCGAAAAAACTGGGTACGTAGTTTTATGTATCATTATTATTATTATTATAAGGCTTTATTACACCGCGACCATTAGTACGATCTATTGTGTGACCTATCAGCTTATTGCTGTATGTGGAGGCTCTTTATAAATTTTTTTTATGTATGTCTCAATCTCTTTAAAGCTGGTTAGCAAAAAAAAAATGATTTTGCTGTATAGTGTTTTGGCTAACATTTATTTTAGATATTTAAACAAGCACTTTCTATTCAAATATATACCATTTTTTAATTGGCAATTGTAAAAAGATTATGATTTTGATTGTGTAGTTTGGAGGTGAAAAATAGCAAAGCAAAAATAAAGGAAAATTAAAAGAAATTGTAATTGTATAAAATATGTAGTTGACTTGTGAGTAATAAATTGAGTGAATTATGCAGTGATATAGATTTTTAATAAAAAATAAAATAGATACAAAAATTAATACAATTATTTAACTGATCTTGTATGCAAAAGGCGTCGGAATGGAGTTTATTAACGACTAACAATTGATGCAAAATTAACTAATATTTAAAAATCTTAACTCTTAGCTCTATATTATTAATTATTATAATTTAGTAAAGTATATACGTAGATGTGTATGGGTGTGTTGTATGACACGCACACTTATGCACGCTAATTGTAAACAAATATTAAGCGCGTTTACTATAATTATAGTATTAAATTACTCAAAACGAAAAACCTAACAGATATACATATCTCTATGTACCTATAAAACAAACATATATTATACATATAAAAAATTTAATAAATGAATGCAATTTGTTATTCGATAAAAATATATTAATCTTATTTAATGTGATTATACGAGTCGTAGGTTGAAATACACAGTAAAACAAAGATTTCCTGTGAGCAGCTTTACGAAACAACCTTTTATTTTTAACACGTTTCGAATGTCTTAATATATCTTATGTCAGAGGTTGCCACAGGGTTATATTGTATAAGCGAATTGTTTGCCGCCAAATTTAATAAGCAGTCTCTTTAGACGGTTATGTCTGACGGCTTGTAGATAAGAAGAAAATTATTAAGACTGATTCTGGTTTTCGAAAAAAAAGTCTCAAAGTCTGAACTCAAACGTTTTTAAAGCTGGAATTATTGGTGATGTTTGCCGTAACGCTGTAGTCGTATCCAATCAGCTGATTCGACCAACCTTATGGGATTTAATGCAATCGATTATTGGTGCCATATCGTAACGCTAAGGTCGTAACCGGATCGTAGCCAACCAATTGGTTCTTGGTTTTCCGCGGTAACGATAAACAGCTGATTACCTTTTTTGTTCATTTAATTTATTTGTTTTGCATTAATTTTTCGAATTTATTGCTTTTTGCTATTTGGTGAGTTATCATTTTACATTTTTTAAGAAAATATTAATTAAGATTGTGTTCATAGCTGAGTTTTGCAGTCAATCAGCTGTTTACGGTTACCGCACCAATAATCGATAAAAATGTATCGCATAGGGTTGCGTTAGGGATACGACTACAGCGTTACGACAAACATCACCAATAATTCCAGCTTAAAGGGTGAAACATGTACTGAAACGCTGTTGCAATGTGTAATGTGTTTTATTGCAGTTTTTAAACAAGCCGTGAAATATTATTAAAACCATTGATTTCCTTACCGCACACAATTTCAGCTGTTATTGTGGCCTCGTTGAGTTGTACACACACGTGTTTGTTTTCCGTCAATTGTTTGTTATTATTATTTTTATTATTACTGTATTATATCTTGTATGCATTTTTCAGGCTTAAAAATTGAAAAAAAAAACACTTGCGTTATAAATCCCTTATTAATACAACAGTATTTTACACTGCTTATGGTCAATCGTTGAGTTGTTTTTTAATTATACGCACTCGAATGTCTATTATGAGGAATATTGTGCACAGTGTTATTGCAGAACATTTTCACTTGAAATGTGATGAAATGTTGAATTTTTCCGATGTTTATTTTACTCCTTTGACTTGTTTATCCGCTTAATTTTTATTTGGTTTATTATACATTATAAGGGCGGATTTCTCGACTGCATGTAAACGTCAAATTTCACTGTTAGTTTAACAGCCAGTTCATTTGCCCTTTATTTAACAGGAGAATGAACTGCCCGATACAATTTAAAGTAAGCGCTAAGTTGACGGCTAGTTGAGAAATCCGGCCTAAGTGTGTGGAAATTTAATAACAAATAATCAGAAAGAATGTATTGAAATTTAAGCCAAACAACAGTGGAAAACTATGTGAATGAACAGCTGTAGAATGGGGTGTGGTACGTATGAGTACATAAGTACTTTTAAATATGTGAAATGATTGCTAATAAGTGTTGGTTTTCAGTGTAGAGCACAAGTATACCCAGCAATGAAATAAAGGTAATTTGGAATATGAAACTTACTAAATTTTGCATCTCACATAATTCAGAAGTGGCATATTTATGAAACTGATCTTCGATGTTATCATTCCCGCGACAGTGGAGCTAGTCACGGTCTCATTCCGGTAATTAATAAAATTACTCATACGCCCAGTTGAACGACCGACAGAGCACGTTCCACTAACACAGCGCGCGTGTGTGTGGTCAATAATTTACAGGATGTTGGACATCGATGAAAAATTTTTATACAACTCTCATACACAATAAAACTACTGGTTTTCCTGCTAATAATATCGAAGTGCTGATTTTCATACGAAATATCGAAATTAATGGCATTTTCGCTTTTAAGCGCTACCACGCTTTTACACGCTTATACTTCGATTGCAATTCAATTCAATTGAATTTGTTTTCTTTCGACACACCAAAGGACTGGTTGCTGCCATAACAATCATTCAACATAATAGAGCGGTAAATATTAATTGAAAAGTGCACTAAAGTAGAAGGCAATAAGTAGCTGTATTTATGTTGTTGTTGTGGCCACTATATACCATTGATGTGTACTGCTGGCGCTTGTTGTTGCTCATGAAAAGCAAGTATCACAAGGTGCTATGGTAATAACCTGACAGCAACAACAATAATCATACACGATTCCTGCATTTTCGTAAAATTTTTATTTTAGTTTTTTTCACTGCCATTTTTCCTTAACAACCATAAATTTCGTTAAAATTTGATGGTGTTGCATGTATTGCAATATATTATTATGGGCAATTCTTATCGATATTGTGTCGCAATTGCATTGTGTTGTGTGGGTGGCTGGGTAGTTTAACATGATTGTGTTGTAAGCCTGAATACGGCATAATTTTTGTGGTTGTAGCTAATATGTGTTGAGGCCGCAACAAGCAAGCAGCAATAATATTCCATACAATAACAATAACAACTGATGTTAACAAGTAAAATAATGGTTGATCCGTACACCCTCGCGTTCTCTTATGTGGGCGCTTCGAATTCATATTTATTGTTCGAAACCCGAATATGCTTATCTCATTCTACAGCAGATGCTTTCATATACCTTTAGAGAAATGTTGAAGTATCGGAATATTTTTTCCATTTTCATATAGGTAAACAAATCTCAAAGTATTTTTTGAAATCTCACAAGGGGAAGTTTTGTTGAACATTTCAATCCTTTAGGTCTCTCAGGTCTTTAAAGGGTTAAAATAAAAAAAAAATTAAAAATAGGGTTGTCTGTGAATTAGGGCGACTTTCACAAAGTCTGTATCTCATAGTAAAGATACCTCTAGATTCTAGACCGTATGGTATCAAATTTCACCCGAGATCCAGTGTTAGTCTTTTCCGAAATTTTCTATAGACAAATAGTTGGCGAATTCAGCCCATTTTCAACATCGATCAATATATCCATATTACTTTTTGTTCAAGTAATAGTGCGAACGGACGGGTCGATCCATTCATAGCACTGTGTTTACGTTAATTTGTTATAAGTAAATTTTTAACTAGGTAATCATACTTTCTTTCCTACAGGGTAGCTACATTTTAACACGTGTCCACAAGCGTATTGAAATCTTAATTAATCTGCGAACATATTCAATGAAATGACCCATTGACTTCGCTGCTTCGATATGATTTACGTTGCTTTAGGGATCTTGTAAGCTCTTTGCTTTGTTGTTGTTTTTCGTGCATATGTGCAATTTATGTAACTGCTTTCTCAACAAAATAAGGCGCTTAATTTTTCAACGCTTTTTGGATAATAAATTTATTTTAATTATACATAAATATAGTAAGTGAGGCTTGACTCGGACTTACATCCTACATATATAAGAAAATGGGTATAATTAAGAAAAACTTTAATTGGTCTCATATCTCGATGTAAAAGAGTATTTTTTTTAGAAATATGGGAAATATAAGAAATATGAAATTTTTTTATAGCCACCACTGTATTTAGCGAATAAAAAAAATTTACTGCAGTAAAAACTGCCCTAAACCTAAGTGAGACCTCCAGCAATGAATCGGTTAAGAAATCATTCAATTCCATATAACAGTTGTTGAGTGATGCGCTTACAAATATACTGAAAGACAGAAAAAAAATGTAAAAATTGTTGTTTTGACTTCTGTTACTCTGAAAAACACACCTAAAATATTTCTCTTTGATATCTTGATGGTAAAGATTCTTCTAAAAAAATCAACCTCTGTAATCTTTCCACCATTTGAGTTCTTCCAGCGAAATATTTTAGTTTTTCAGCTTCATAGATTCAATCAACTGGTAGGCGGAACTCAATTTTCGTGAAATTTGATTTTGTGTATTTAAAATCTCAACAAATTTTATTTACATACATTACATTGATTTAACATCTGGCCTAGTTATTGTATAAATTTTGCTATTGATGGTGGGCTTGGAAAAAGAAAAGAAAAAATGTTTTTTTTTGCGTTAGCTCACACCTGGTGACATTAACCAACTTAAGAAAAAAAAAAATATTTTTTCTTCGTACTTAAAGCTTCCCAATTTTACTTTAGTAAGTTCAATACGAAAGCTTACCATCGTCGGAAGATTCCCCTATTTCAGGGGCTGCCCTGCTTAAAACGTGCTGTGCCCCACTTTTGAAAAAGTGGGCGTGGCTATTAATTTATTATGCCCATACTCAAACAGTTCTTATTAAATAGCTAAGCCAACTTGAATCCTTATTTAAGACATGAAAACTGCAACGAGTTTTGAGTTATGACTCGCATAATTTTCAAAATTTGTCTTTCATTTTCCACTTGGATCTACTTGGACTCTCATCGAAAGTAAAACTAAAAAAAAAAATTCCTGGACGGGTCTATTGACATATTTATTTCCATACGTGAGCTGTATTTATACCTTAATCTATTGTGTATTGAAGCTTCTATAGACTTGATATTTTTCTCGAAATTGTGCACGCTTATAGGCATTCATACCTGTAAATACAATCAAATGCAAAAAGGTTTACATTTTTTTTTTGCATAAGTACGCATATGGAAATAGACTGGATACTATTGAAATGCAAACAGACACGGTTGCCACAGTTGGTAGTTTTCTACCAAACTTTTTTTTACTTTTTTCCAATTTGGTAGTCTTTTTTTCTGATTTGGTACTTTTTTTTACTTAGATATCATATCAAATCCATGGAACTCCCAAATATTTTTGTTAATCTTAAATCTTATATTTATGTTATACTATTTCGTATTCAAAAAAAAATTTTAATACATTTTTGTTTCTTTACAATAATGAGTACCTGAAAATAAAATTTGGCTTTTTTTTCATTTGGTAGTTTTTTTCAGATTTTGGTAGTGTTTTTTTTTTTGCAAGTGGCAACCGTGAATACATACATATGTATGTACGCCCCAATAAGTACGCCAAATAAAAAAAAGTTTTTATGTTTTCTAAGTTGATGCTATTGAAAACGATCGAATATTGCATATTTTATTTATTAGATTGAGGAAATGTTTTGCATAGAAATTTATTTTACTTCTCAAGTTCTTCCATAAGCATAAATAAATATGTTGTGTTTTTTTTTTAGAAATTATATTATCAATAGATATGTGTAAATATTAGACCGTCCCAAATTTTCAAAGTTTTTTATCCTTTCAGTACATGGAAATAATGTCCTTTAAAATAATTTTCCTTCTACTTTTTAAAAACCCGATTTGTTTTAAAAAGCTATAATCTAATAAAAGGCCTCAACATACATATAATGGATAATCCAAAATGTGGACAGGATATACAGACATACACGGTTAAAAATTTGTGCCTAATACCAGTATTCTGTAATTCTGTCTCATATGAAGTCACTAAATTTGAGACATTTCATCAGATACAATTTTTGTGACTTGAGATGATTCTATAAGAGAAAGTCACAAGAAATCTACCATAGTCTCTCTCTCTCACTCATTTTAAGGGGTGGTGAATACAAAATTTGCATAAATTTTAAGTAACGCATTTGACACTCACCCTATAGATGTCGATGTAGCCCAGGCATTAAGCGTCCGGATTATGACGCGGGAGATCGCAGGTTCAAGTGCCGTTCCGCGAACAGTAAATTTTAATTTTTTTTTTTAATTTTTAAAAATTTTATTAACTTTTTTTAAACATATAAATACGTATTATTCGTAAATTCACTTTTTTTTAATTTTTTCAATTTTTTAACAAATTTTCTTTAATTAATTTCGTTTGTTACCTGCCTACAAACAGATGACAAATTAGTGACTCTTTATTGAGACTAGAGATGTGAGGCAGCTTACTGAATACCAAATTGTATCAAATAAGAAATAGACCACGAAATGTCTCTATTAGTGACTAGATACAGCTTACAGAATTGAGGTATAAATTTGATATTTCATTAGATACAATTTTTGTGAGTTGAGATGATTCCTGTATTCTATAAGAGAAAGTCACAAGAAATCTACCATAGTCTCTCTCGCTCATTTTAAGGTGTGGTTAATACAAAAATTGCATAAATTTTAAGTAACGTATTTGACACTCTACCTATTGATGTCGATGTAGCCCAGGTGTTAAGCGTCCGCATTATGACGCGGGAGGTCGCAGGTTCAAGTGCCGGTCCGCTAACAGTAATATTTAAATTTTAATTTTTTTTTTTTTCAAATTTAATTAACTTTTTATTAAACATATAAATACTTCTAATTCGTAAAACACTTTTTTTATTTCAAAAAATTTTTTGGACTACATATATGACCAAAACAAATTTGGTTTCAAATTTAAACTAGACCAGTTTTCAAGAAAATTGGTTAAATGAAACGGGTTTCAGTTTTAAACCAGAAATGTTTTAACGATTTAACAAAAAAAAAAAAAAAAAAATATTTTGTCCGTTGGCTGCGATTCGAACCAAGATTTATGCCCGCATCATGTCAGTCTGCTTCACCACTGAGCTACATCGCACACATAATATTGTGGGCAAAATTCAATCTTGAATAAGCTTTCAAAACTAAATGAAAACAAAACAAAAATTGTAAACAGTAAAGGTTTTAATTTTAAACCGAAAAGTTTTAATTTTCAAACCAGAAATTTTAAATTTTCAAACCAAAACAGTTTTAGTTGTAAAGCGAAAAGTTTTAATTTCAAACCGAAAAGTTTTATTCTTCAAACCAAAAAGTTTCAGTTCTAAACCGAAAAGTTTTAAGAATAAAATAGAATTAAGAAAATGTGGCACTTGGCAGGATTCGAACGAAAGCGCTCGGGAGTCACAGCCAACTGCTCTACCGCTGAGCTATAACGCACATAAAGTTTTTGTGGGCAAAACTCAATGACTTAAAAAAAAAAAAAAATTAGACTGCTTTTTCATTTAGATCTTAAATCGAAATCAAACGAAATTGAAATTCTTTTTAAACTTTTGGAAGGTTTAAAATAATCCAAAAAAAAGTTCAAAAAATCGCTTACACTTTAGACGGGTTTAAAATACCATGTGCAGGGCTACACCTCGTTACAACAACAACAACAACGGGTTTAAAATTTAGGTTCTTTTTTTTTAACCATGTATGTATGTACGTAGGTACCCTAGAAATTGATTTTATAATATGGGTATCAAATTAAAGGTTTTCATGAGAGCCTGAACGTAGTGTAAGTTTTATTTCGATATATCAATCCGTTTCGAAGTTATCAGCCAAAACATGAACAACATTTTAAATAAATGTTACTCATACGCCGTGTACGACCTATAAAAAGTGCACTATAATTGCAATGTTTCAAGATATACACAATTATTTTTGCTATAAAACATCTTGTCAAGCAATCTACTAAAACACTATTGAAATTCCAATGACATTTTCTAGTGAATACGTTTTTTTTTTTTTTCAATATACTGGCAAAGAATCCTGTTGTCCTAAAAAAAATTTCAAAGGTGGAGATTTGTTACACATTTATTTATATATGAGCAAACTATAAAAAACATATAATTTTTGAAGCCTTAATATAGTTTTTTGTGAACTTAGTATAAGCTGATAGTTAAAACTTATTTAACTAATTATCGGCACGGGTTACCGTTATCATTAGAACAAGAAAACTTCGCCCACAGAGGGTAACTATGCATATCAAATTTCGAACCAAAACTTTTTTTCATAAATTTTTGATACGCGCTAATATATATGCATTAATCTGTTATGTTGATATAAGCGTAAGTAAATAAAAAATCCCAATAAATTTCGCACAAGCAGTCTCATATATTTTACTACACTTTCACATCCATATGCTCTTCTCTCACTGAAGTTAACTTTAGGGTCGTTACCTGTGCCTTTTCGAATTTACGTGTACCTGTGTGTTAATAAATTACACAAAAAAAAAGCAAGCAACAAATTTGCATTGCTGTTGTTAACCTCAATTTGTGCTCCTTTACAGTGCTCGCCATACACTCTCATTCAGTCATTCGTTAGTTTATCATGTGTTTTTGTTGGATAATATTTTTTGGTTCGACTGTCAATTAAATGTGAATGCAAGTTGACATTTTGGGCAATAAAAAAAAAAAAACATTGCAAAAACACACACAAACAGAGATATGTATGTAAATGTATATAAAAATAAATAAATGTTTTGTATGCACCCATGTCAGAGATAAGTTTGGCGCGTGTGAAGAATGAACATTTCGTGTTTTTATGCGCGCTCTCTACAGGTGCACACAATACACTTTGTAGTGTAGTCGTAAAGGTAATTTGGTTGTTAGTTGCAGTTTTTTGTGTGTATGTTTGGGTCATGTCAATCGAGCGTAACATTTAACGGCCGAATTTATTTATCATACATATATAAATGCACATGCATACATATATATTTGTGTAAATAAGTGAATATATATTTTATTTTTTATGCAAGTTTTCATTAAATATTTGAAAAAATTTAACTTATTTTTTTCTGCTTAATAGCGATTAACTTTGCTGGAAATAAATTCTTAAAATTTTTTTGTTGTTCTTTGTTATCACCGAAAAAATGTTTTTGTTCGCAATTGATAGCTGTGTGAGTGTTGATTGTTTTTGGCAGCGCTGCTGTTATCAATATGTCAACGCATTTGGGTATTAATTTTGATGCCTGAGTTGTAAATCATTTATTTTATTTTTTTTCAACAAGTTTGAAGCTACTGTTTTTCGCTTTATTTCGCAAAATTTACTAAAGGCAAACTAAAAAAAAATTTAAATTTAAATAAATTGGCCCATTGTGCTATTGAAGTTAAATTTTAAGCCCTTCACAATTACTTTTTCATATTTGCATGAAGGCATGTCTATTTATTTTAATGCAATTTTTTTGCATGATATCTTATTTCTACGAAAGTATTGAAAAGCATTACAGAATTTTAATATTTTATGCAAGTACTGTATAACAAATCTCCATTTTTTTAATTTTTAGAAGGACAACAGTATCTTTTAGAAGAATATTGAAAACATGTATTCACTAAAAATGGATATTGTAACTTTAAAAGTATTTTAATAGATTGCGTAACAACATGTTTTCTAGCAAAAATAATTGTGTATATCATGAAATTTTGCAATTATAGTGCACGGTCATGCACGGCGTATGAGTAACCTTTAGTTATTAAAGTAAGAAAAGATAAGGCAATTTTTTTAAAGTTTTGGTTGATATGTTCGAAACGGATTAACACTACGCTGAGGCCCTCATGAACACCTTTCATTTGATACCCATATTGTAAAATCAATTATAAATACATTTATATATTAGACTGGTCCAAAAAAAATTTTCGTTTTTTTTTTCAAAAATTATATTGATTTTCTTTTTTTGAAAGGTGAACAAGAATTACTGTAATTTTTTCAAATTTTTAAGTTAAAGTCTAGAGGTCTATCATCGATAGTTTATATTTTACAGACTTAACCTCATATTTGCTATGAAAACGACAAACCATTGCCGTAAAACACCATTTACCTGAACATATTTTTGTTGGAAATTGAATTCCCTACAAAGCTGCCTAGACTGAAAATTTCTCAGATTAGCAGTTTTCTAGTATTCTAACCTCAAACATTGGCATCTTTTTTGGTTTCCCTAATTTTGGTTTGAAAATTTGCTAAACATGGAAAAATCAACATGGAATAAAGCTGAATTCGAATTCGGTATCAGAATTCAACAATGGGCCCGAGGTTCAGCCCTAACCTTGCAAAAAGGCCAATATTATTTTGTCATGGTTTTGTGAGGTTAGAGCAGAACTGCGACCTAATTCCGATCACTGATTTGGATTTTTTTAAGTATTGAGTTCACAGATCCGTCAAATTTTTGTTTTTTTTTGTGGCTGCGCCATTTGAAGACCGTAAAACTACACCTATGGATAGTTTTGGTTATAATATTGATCATATAATGATAAGTACCTGGGTGACCGAGCTTGCTCGGTGCTATCAATTTAGAGCTAACTTAACTTACCCAAAATGATCCAAAAATGACCCTAAAATAATCCCAAAATAATCCTAAAACTATTTCAAAAACGACCTCAAAAAGACCCTTAAAAGTTCCCAAAATGATTCGAAATTGAATCCAAAACGACCCAAAAATTATCCCAAAATGACCTTAAAATGATCTCAAAATGATCCAACAATTATTCCCAAATGATCCCAAAAACAAAAGGATCCGAAAATGATCCCAAAATTATTAAAAAAAGACACGAAAATTACCATAAAATAATCCTAAAATAATCCCAAAACGACTCCAAAAAGACCCTCAAATGTTCCAAAAATTACCCGAAAATAATCCCAAAATGATCCAAAAATGATGCCCAAATGACTCCAAAAAGATCCGAAAATGACCCCAAATTGTCTCAAATTAATCTAAAATTTAACTCAAAATGATCTCAAAATAGCCCAAAAATGGTCCCAAAGTGACCCATAAATGATCCAAAAATCATCCAAATATGATCCCAAAATTATACAATACAAATACCATACGACATGGTAACCCTGGCGGCAACCCTACTTGAAAATATTTCAATTGGTATGTCGGCGAAAGTACCTATCATAATACCCATATTGGCATATACCGGATATACAAATATATTTCGGTAAGGTGGCAACCCTACTTGAAAATATTTTAGTTGGTATGTCGCCGAAAAAACCTCACATTTGATATCCATATTGGTATATCTTGCTGCATAATTAAAAAAAATTTAAACAGGTGGCAACCCTGTAAATCGACCCAAGTGGCAACCCCCAAGTGGATAGTTTTATAAATAATCATACTATCTATATGCCCAATTTCATCCCAATCGGTGAAGCGGTTCTCGAGATAGTACCGGATATACAAATATACTGCGGTAAGGTGGCAATCCTAGATGGCAACCCATTTGAAAATATTTTAGTTGGCATGTCGCTGAAACAACCTTTCATTTGATACCGATATTGGCATATTTTGCTACAAAATTAAAAATAATTGAGACAGTCCGGATACACAAATATACAAGTCTAGCTCGTTTAAAGTTATAAGATATTTATTTAACTCAATACAAATGCAACAACAATTCAATTAAACTTTAAATTTTTAACAAAGCAAATAACTTAGCATACGAAGCCTCACAATAATTTAATAACAAAATAAATAATTGAAAATTTCAAGCATTGCATATTCAAACAATGCTTTGTTATGACACTGCGTATACGTAACATTTTGTGTGATGCAAGAGAGTGTGGTAAAATAAATAAGCTTTGCATGATTTGCATTATTATTTCGTATATTGACGCTTTGCCTGCCTTTGAGTTGCATTTGCACTAACACATTTATGTAATTGAAATATTTCCACGCTGTTATTAAATTTAAATTTGTTTCGTTTGTTGCTTAACAAATATTTGATTGTGTATTTAAGTATTTCCGAATGGAATTATGCAACAAATATTACATCTACTTAGTTATAAAAAATAATCAAATTATACTCTTATTTGTGTTAATATTCTACGAAAGTTTAGACGTACATACATATTTCAAAATTAAACAGAAATCCAACACCACGTATGCAAAAGATGGCCATTCGACAAATAAATTATTAAGCAGACAGAGCAACAGCGCAAAAGCCAGGCGACTTTAATACAAACATATTTGTGTACAAGTCAAGATACAGCATGTACTTTGGAATGTGTGTGAATTGATAAGAAAATGCTAAAGTAAAGTTAAATTCATAAAATAAGTAGCCACAACTGAGCTTAAATAATAAATATAAATAATTTTATTTAATTGCCAAATTATGCATAATATGTATTTGCATGTCCAAACAAACATACAACAGACATGGGACATCAATGTATCATTAAAATATGTATGCAAACAATTAAAGTTAATTTTGTTCCTAAAGCTTTAACATCGAAATATGATTTAAATGGCAATTAAATGTTTTTTTTGCTTGTGTTTAATATCTCAATCTATAGCTAAAATTGGGAAATATCTATGCAATTGCTTGTGTCCAACCTTAAGATGCCTATATGCCGCAAACATTTATGTACATATGTCTCAAGATACAAATTGTCGTTCACAGACGTTGTTAGGCATACTTGCAGAAGATCAGCAACTGGCCTCTTTGCTAAATTCTCTTAATACTTTGGCCATATGCTGATTTTGCTCGTATATGCAAATGTTGCTTGCAGACATTTATTCAAAGCTCAATTTTTGGCTTGTATTTAAAAAATAAAAAATAATAATAATAATATAAAATAAAATAAAATAAAATAATATAAAATAAAATAAAATAAAATAAAATAAAATAAAATAAAATAAAATAAAATAAAATAAAATAAAATAAAATAAAATAAAATAAAATAAAATAAAATAAAATAAAATAAAATAAAATAAAATAAAATAAAATAAAATAAAATAAAATAAAATACAATAAAATAAAATAAAATAAAATAAAATAAAATAAAATAAAATAAAATAAAATAAAATAAAATAAAATAAAATAAAATAAAATAAAATAAAATAAAATAAAATAAAATAAAATAAAATAAAATAAAATAAAATAAAATAAAATAAAATAAAATAAAATAAAATAAAATAAAATAAAATAAAATAAAATAAAATAAAATAAAATAAAATAAAATAAAATAAAATAAAATAAAATAAAATAAAATAAAATAAAATAAAATAAAATAAAATAAAATAAAATAAAATAAAATAAAATAAAATAAAATAAAATAAAATAAAATAAAATAAAATAAAATAAAATAAAATAAAATAAAATAAAATAAAATAAAATAAAATAAAATAAAATAAAATAAAATAAAATAAAATAAAATAAAATAAAATAAAATAAAATAAAATAAAATAAAATAAAATAAAATAAAATAAAATAAAATAAAATAAAATAAAATAAAATTAAATTAAATTAAATTAAATTAAATTAAATTAAATTAAATAAAATAAAATAAAAAAAAAATAAAAAAATAAAATAGAAAAAAAAAAAAAATGAAATAAAGAAAAATAATATAAATTAAAATAAAATAAAATAAAATAAAAAAAAAAAAATAAAAAAAAAAAAAAAAAAAAAATAAAAAAAATAAAAAAAAAAAAAAAAAAAAAAAATAAAGAAAAATAATATAAATTAAAATAAAATAAAATAAAATAAAATAAAATAAAATGAAATAAAAAAAATGAAATAAAATTAAATAAAATAAAATAAAATGCCTTCACTGGCCTTGAATGGCTTGGAGAGGTGTTTCGATACAGCTCATACGATAATCAAACTTCAAACAGTATCAAACTTTGTTATAACCCTTGTAAGGACTTGCAAGTTATATTTATATATGTACATATTTTGTAATTTAAAATTTATGTGACATTGATAAACATTTTAAAACTTATTTATTTTATTTTGTGCTCTTTGAGCTCTTTTACAATTAAGAGACAATCAGCTGGCAGTACAAATATGCCCTTGAACTAACATGCGTGATTGTTGTTCAATGACAAAAAAGAAATATAGAGCAACTAACCACTCGATAGTACCTGGTAACGAGCGCTGCGATTATACTAAGCTAACACATTCAAGGTTGTAGGTTCAACACGCGGTGCTATAAGACGAACTGAAAGAATATAAAGAGGGCGAATTTTTATTTAATAGAAGTTTTTTTTTTATTAAAGTGAAATATTAGGGATTGACTTTCTGTTATTAAAAAAAAAAAAATAAAAAATGAATATTAACTAAAATACAACAAGTTGGCCCTCAATTTCAATATCATAACTTTTTGTTAAAAAATGTTATTATTAAATTAAATGTGACCATCAAAAAAAAAAAAACCTATGTATGTAGTTATTATTTTTATTCATCAAAGGTGATGCATGTTTTAATACTTTACATTGTATACAATTTTAAATTGCTTTTTATTTATATTTTACATTTTACGTTAACATAAAAATTGTATAAGTTTTTCTTCATATATTGTATTTAATATGAAAACGCCAAAAAATAGTAGCAAATATGCGGAAATTTAATTTTTTGTAACGGAAATTAAAATTGTATCATATTTCAATATGGCAACGATCAATGCTGAAATGGCTAAAAACACATGCAACATAAATGTTTATATTTCGGCTTTATGTTTATTCATTCGTTCACATACATGCAGGCATACATTGTAGCGCATTTGTATGTTTGTATGGGTGTATGCATTGAATGCTGCTTTGTTGTGCGATTTCGCCTATTAAAAAGGCGAGTACACCATGGCGTATGCGTGATATATTTTAAAAAGCCTGCTTCCCAGTAGGAAAGAAGAAATCACATACATAAATACAACATAAAAAAAATATTTTAAAATAACATAAAAGAAAATAAAACGTAACCAAATAAAATAAAACAAATATAAAAATGAAAGTAAAAAATTAAAAATAAAAATTAAATTAAAAAAAAATGATTAAAAAGAAAATAGCATGAAGTAAAGAAAAAAAATATAAAAAAAAAAAATTATATAGCCACAAAAAAAAAATAAAAAAAATAAAAAAAAAAAATAAAAAAAAATAAAAAATTATATAGAAAAAAAAATTAATAAAAACGGAATAAAAAAAAATAAAAATAATAAAGTAAAAAAATAAAATAAAAACAAATAAAAAAATAAAATAAAAAAGTAAAATAATTAAATAAAGAAAAAACCAATAAAAGAGAAAATAGAATAAAATATAAATATATAATATATAAAATAAAAAAAATGAAAAAATAAAATAAAATAACAAAAAAAAAAATAAAATAACAAAAAAAATAAAATAACAAAAAAAAAAATAAAAAAACATTTAAAAAAATATTAAATAATTCAAAAAAAAATTAAATAATTAAAAAAAATTAAAAACAAAATATAATAAAGTAAAAAAAAATAAAACAAAAATAAGTAAAAAAAAAAAATTAAATGAAATAAAATAAAATAGAATAGGTGCCAACTTAAAGTTATGTAGTGTTCATGCTGAGTTCTAAAAGCAACATTTTCCATTTTCGGTCGTACATTTCGAAGATGTGTTCATGCAGCCCCTTTTTGAAAATGCCCATTTCAAATGCAGGTGGAAGTATTCTTGCCTTTTCAAATAAACTCCATTTCTTTTATAAAACTGAGTTCGTGGGTAAAGAAACCGACTTTCTAAGCAAACTTGGAACCTCTTCACCTCGAAAATTGCAACTTTTCATAGGAAAAATTATTGCATAAGCACGTTGACTTGCGGTTCGCCCAGAAGTATGCAACATTTTTTTTGAATTTTTTTTCACACAAGAAAATTTTTGTTCGTGCTGTATCTTCGAAGATACTAAAGCTAATGCAGAAAGAAGGTAGCATTTAGTTGCGTTTACCTTTCAAAATTGTAAGGAAAAAATGCTGCATTTTGTGCTAAATGCTAAAATGCAAAATGCAGGCTTAGCATGAACATAATGTAATGAAGCGTTTGGGAGCCTAAAAGTATGCAACTTATTTTAATTACTTTTCCATTGCCACTATTTGCCACAATTTATTTTTCACTGGCTGGCTATTGGGTAAGTGCTTTTGTGTATCAATATTTACTCATGTGGTCGTTCATGCAAACATAAATATGTATGTATATACTACATACACACATTTTATTCAATGTTGTTTAAAAAATATTACAAATTAAATAGAATAGAATTGAAAGCGCCTACACTTATTTGCAAAAAAAAAAATAAATAACCTTAACCTCTGTATGCGCCATATGCCTGTTTGGCTAACAATTACACACGTATGTCCGTATGTATGCATGTGTGAATATAAATTTGATTAAAAAAATTGCTTTATGATTGTTTGGCGCGATTGTAATTTTTTTTTTATTTATTCTCACACTCTAGAAACGTCAAATTCTATACAAAATGAGGGTGAGAGAATGTGTGGTGGAAATTGAATTTAATATACAACAATGTCATTGTGAAAATTATTATTATTTTTATATTACCAACTTTATAGAATATCCCTACCGCTAGGTGGCGCATTGTTACGGGATTCGAAGGAAATTACTATCTATTTTAAGTACCTTTTTGAAGAAGAAGTGACTTGAAACGCGCAAGATAGTTAAATGGATATGAGATAGTGCAATATAAAAAGATAGTTATTTGTAAACTAGCAATTTAAAATAGAGCTGAAACCCTATAAGAAATTAATAAAGAAAAATCCGCTAGGTGGCCAAGAAATTAAAATATTTTAAAGCTCGCTTGAATTGGGAGAATTTTGTAATCGATTTTTTAGGAACTTTTACTAGAGATAGATATATGATAATTCATCCAAAGATATTTCAGAAATACTCACAACTTGGCTTATGGTTTGAAACCACAATAAAAAAAAATTACACATTGGAAAAAGATTCCACTAGGTGGCGCAAGTATTGAGTACCTTCAAAGTTTAGAGAATTTTGTGATCACTTTTTTTGGCAAGCTCGTGGGAAGCTGGGGCTTGAAATTAGGAGCATGTGTTAACATAAAAAATCCGCTAGGTGGTCAACAAATTAAAATACTCTCGAATTTGTAGAGTTTTTTAATCGAATTTTTCTAGAGCTTCTAGGATAGATAAAGAGAGATAAATTGCTCTAAAGAAATTTGAAAAATTCCACCAAAGCAGATAGTTAAAAGCAGAAATGTTTATAACAAGACACAAATTAAAAATATTTCATTAGGTGACGCACTGCTCGAGATCTTCTAAAAATCCTTCAAAGTTTATATAGAAAATTTCATAGTGCGCTTGGGATTTGAAGCTGGAAACAAGTACCAACAAACCATTTGAAAAATATTTTCCGCTAGGTGGCGCATGGATCGTAATCTGTAGAAAACTTGAAAATATTAACACACATTTTTTTTTCCTTGAAACAAGTGGTAGGCTTGATGTATTAAATCATTAATTTTTTCTTTGTTCGAGGAAAAATTCGCAGCCAAGTTTTGGTTAATTTATATAAAGGTAGCCTTATAAAAATTATTCTATCATTTTGTTTATCGTTTCAAAAAATGTTTTTATCTAGTATGTAACTTTCAACTTATGCTTTTAAACGAGGTTATTGTGTTTGCAGCTATTATTGCAGTTATAAAAAAAGCGAAATTTAAATTGTTGTTGTGTGTTAACATATGTAAGCGCATATTTGAAATGACAAGTTTTCTTTAATGCAATATGTTTGCATATAGAAAGGAAGAAATGTTGGTTGCTTGCCTGTATACAACTTCAAACAATGCAATTTTTTCATGGTACTCAATATTTTAAAATCATTCACCTCTCAACATACTTAAAGTTGAGGATGTGATTGCAGTTAGGTGAACAGAAATTAAATAGCGAAATACTTATATGCCGATGGGCTACAGTGAGTGTTAGTCAAAAGGGGCCAAGTTTCTAAAAAAAAAATAAATAAATAAAATAAAATAAAATAAAATATAATAAAAAAAAACCAAAAAAAAAAAAAAATAAAAAAAAATTATATAAAAAAAATAAAAAAAATGGAAAAAAAAAATAAAAAAACATAATAAAATAATAAAAAAATTAAAAAATGACCAAAAAAAAAATGAAAAAATAAAATAAAATAAAATAAAATAAAATAAAATAAAATAAAATAAATAAGATAAAATAAAAAAAAATAAAATAAAATAAAATAAAATAAAATAAAATAAAAAAAATAAATTAAATAAGATAAAATAAAAAAAAAAAATAAAATAAAATAAAATAAAAAAAATAAAATAAAATAAAATAAAATAAAATAAAATAAAATTAAATAAAATAAAACAAAATAAAATAAAATAAAATAAAATAAAATAAAATAAAATAAAATAAAATAAAATAAAGTAAAATAAAATAAAATAAAATAAAATAAAATAAAATAAAATAAAATAAAATAAAATAAAATAAAATAAAATAAAATAAAATAAAATAAAATAAAATAAAATAAAATAAAATAAAATAAAATAAAATAAAATAAAATAAAATAAAATAAAATAAAATAAAATAAAATAAAATAAAATAAAATAAAATAAAATAAAATAAAATAAAATAAAATAAAATAAAATAAAATAAAATAAAATAAAATAAAATAAAATAAAATAAAATAAAATAAAATAAAATAAAATAAAATACTTTAGTTTTGCTCGTCACAGAAAACGGACGTGAATTAAATTTCCTTGAAGACGGTTACCGTAGAGTAATCGAAATATATCGGAGGAAAAAAACTAAAAGTGGTGTTTTCACTTATTTTTATGACGCCGGCAAAACTAAATAATTGTTCAAATACAACAGGTCGCCAAAAACAACATTGTAAAATAAAATAAAATAAAATAAAATAAAATAAAATAAAATAAAATAAAATAAAATAAAATAAAATAAAATAAAATAAAATAAAATAAAATAAAATAAAATAAAATAAAATAAAATAAAATAAAATAAAATAAAATAAAATAAAATAAAATAAAATAAAATAAAATAAAATAAAATCTTTGTTGCTTTTTTGACTTGTAGTCTATTGCTGTAAATACCGACGGTATTTACAAGCAATTTTCGGGATTGTATGAAAAAATAAAATAAAATAAAATAAAATAAAATAAAATAAAATAAAATAAAATAAAATAAAATAAAATAAAATAAAATAAAATAAAATAAAATAAAATAAAATAAAATAAAATAAAATAAAATAAAATAAAATAAAATAAAATAAAATAAAATAAAATAAAATAAAATAAAATAAAATAAAATAAAATAAAATAAAATAAAATAAAATAAAATAAAATAAAATAAAATAAAATAAAATAAAATAAAATAAAATAAAATAAAATAAAATAAAATAAAATAAAATAAAATAAAATAAAATAAAATAAAATAAAATAAAATAAAATAAAATAAAATAAAATAAAATAAAATAAAATAAAATAAAATAAAATAAAATAAAATAAAATAAAATAAAATAAAATAAAATAAAATAAAATAAAATAAAATAAAATAAAATAAAATAAAATAAAATAAAATAAAATAAAATAAAATAAAATAAAATAAAATAAAATAAAATAAAATAAAATAAAATAAAATAAAATAAAATAAAACGAAATGAAATAAAATAAAATAAAATAAAATAAAATAAAATTAAATTAAAAAAATAAAATAAAACAAAAGGATAAAATAAAATAAAGTAAATTAAAATAAATGAAATAAACAAATTAAATAAAAAAATAAAATAAATTAAAACAATTTAATTGCATGATGAATTTGAAAATATATAAAAAAATTAAATTAATATAAAAAATAAAGTAAAATTAAATAATATTAAGTTAAAAGAGTTACATTAATTTAAATTAAAATTAAATAAAAACTTTTTTGATTTTTTTTCGAACAATTTTTTCAATTTCACTTAACGTTTATTAAGCATAAGTTTTGGCAGTAGAACATTTAAATACTGGCATGCAAACTTGAAAAAGTTTACACAAAATATTATTATAGAAAATCCGAAAAATTAACAGTGTATATTTAACCTCACCGCCACTGTATTCTCCCACAAACCTGTACGTATTCATTCACTCTATCATTAGAAGTCAAACACCTCATTTGACCCATTTAAGTTACGTCGCAAGTGGCAGCAATCAATGCTGTTGGACGTCCATTATAGAATATAGCATTACGAATTGCGCACAAACTGTACTCACTTACATGTGTATGAGTGTATGTATTTGCTTCCTCACTTAGCCAAGTTAGCTGCTCAAAGCTGACTGTATAGTGTACCACCTACCTGCAATCATTTGTGGCCATAATAGAGGCAAACTCCATTTACCTTACTCCACTTTTGCTGCTTTTGCTTTTTGTTTTTTTTTTTTTGTTTAGTTGCAATGCAGCTCAAGTTGTGACGTACATTGCAAATAGTGGAAACCAATAAAATGCCAATATTCGCAGTAATACTCGATCAATAACGAATTGGAGTGTTGTTGTTGTTGTTGTTGCTGCGGGCGTTTTGTAAACGAAGTATGCACAACTACATTGCAACTTGAGTGCAAGCCGAAGTGCTCGCTAGCAAAACTGTTGCAACATATTTTATTTATGTATTTACGAGTGAAGTGTGTAGGTAAGTGGTTATTGCTTGCAAACGTGATTTTTTTGTATGACGTATGGGTTTGGAAAGAGTTGTAAGTAAGTGCTTCACTGGTGGAATTATTAAGTATATATTTTTATATGTATATGAAGGTATTATTAATATATATGAAAGAATTATAACACAGTTGACTGAAAAACTTTCTACACGAATAGAGCTATGATGATGTTTTATACATAGACAGAGATAGCAAATGATTGATTTTCTGTTCTACGAAATATTTTCGAGTTCAATAGAAAGTGCAATAAGCGTAGCCAAATTGATATAGCTAAACTTTTAACTAGGTTTTGGAAAATATATTTTGATTTATAAACATCTTTGCTCGAGGTATTCATGAATCTCACGATATATAAATATAAAGAAAGGGAAATAGAATAGAATAAAAAAGAAAGTAAAAAAAAGAAAACAAACAAAGAAAAAAAAAGAAAAAAAAATAATAAAAAAATAGAATATAACAGAAAAGAAAGTAAAAAAAAGAAAACAAACAAAGAAAAAAAACAGAAAAAAATAATAAAAAAATAGAATATAACAGAAAAGAAAAAAAAGAAAAAAAAGAAAAAAAGAAAAAAAAGAAAAAAAAAATAACAAAAAAAAATTTAATATAACAGAAAAGAAAAACAAAAATAAAAAAAAAAATAAAAAAAAGCAAAAGAAACAAAAAAAAAAAAAAATAGAATATAACAGAAAAGAAAAAAAAAAAAATTGAAAAAAAAAAAAAAAAAAACAGAATATAACAAAAACAGAATTGAAAAAAACACCAAAAAACACCAAAAAAATTATACTAAGAAAAGGCATAATAAACCCAAAAAGTTACATGAAAAGAAAATGTTTACCCTATATGCTAACCATAGTTGTAGCGCATATACTAACCAATTATCAAGAGTTGTGGTCTTATTGGCAGTTGTGGTTACGGTAGCGATGCATGTTACGCTTACGGCTATGGTTATATTAAGAGTTACGGTTACGTTTACGGTACAGTTTTATTTAGTGTTTTACTAACAGATTCTTTTATGATTAATGTTACTGTAATGGTTATATCAATTAACAGTCGTGGTTACGGTTACGGCTAATGATGTATTAACAGTTGTGGTTACAGTTACGATTAGTGTTATATTTATGGTTACGATAAAGGTTGTTGAAGTTTAACAACTGAGTTGGGGCGTTATTGCCAACTGTGGTTACGGTAGCGATGAATGTTACGCTTACGGCTATTTACGTTTACGGTACAGTTTTGGTTAGTGTTTTACTAACAGTTCCTTTTATGATTAATGTTACTGTTATGGTTATATTAATTAACAGTTGTGGCTACGGTTACGGCTAATGGTTTATTAACAGTTGTGGTTACAGTTACGATTAGTGTTATATTTATGGTTACGATAAAGGTTGTTGAAGTTTAACAACTGACCAACTGTTAAAAGTTATGGTCTCATTGGCAGTTGTGGTTATGGTAGCGCTTAATGTTACGCTTACGGCTATGGTTATGTTAAGTGTTACGGTGACGTTTACGAATAACGGTACAATTGAGGTTAAAGTTATACTAACAGTTCCTTTTATGGTTATGATTAAGGTTACTGTTATGGTTATATTACTTAACATTTATGGCTATGGTTACGATAATGCTACGGTTATGGCTAATTTTTTATTAACAGTTGTAGTTACAGTAACGATTAGTGTTATATTTATGATTACGAGAAAGGTTGCTGAAGTTGTGTTTAAGACAACGGCTATAATTATATTTAGAGTTACGGTTACGGTTACGGTTTTGTTAAGTTTTCCCAGAACAGGAATTTTGTTCTACTTATAACGTGCTGAGGCAATCTAACCAAAAAGTATCTTTGAAGAGCACAGGGCAATAAAAATTGCCACCAAATCTCAAAGCAAATATTTTCTTGAAAATTTAACCCTTTAACGACTTCAGCGCCAAATTTGCATAATTTATAAAAAATTTCATAATCAGTTGCGCTTAAAGCAAACCATGCTCCACTCACTTTTATATCTTAGTGAGGACAAAAACACGTTAAGCTGAGCTGAAATTTCTGTTGCCTTATTAGGTCTACAAAAAGTTTACTAACCTTTTAACACCCATCTGGCTATTGTAAACAATCTCATAATAGCAGTTTACATAATATATTTGGCTACTCAAAGAGTCACTGGCTTTTGGTCTTTCCACCTCAGCGAAGAATATTGAATACCAAATGCGTCCTTTTTTAATGAACTTCTAACAAGCAACATCCAGGGGTAACCTGGCATTTAAACACTTTATAAGAAAAACTCAGTTATCTTAAGACTTTTATGTATTTACTAACTCGATGTTGATAAATAATATGTACGTTTTTGTGCTGAAAGTGCCTGTTAAGCAATTCTCAAAATTTGCTAGTTCATTGACTTTTTCCAAGTAACTCTTCAGTATTAAGCGACTGAATAATCGCACAAAGAACTGCGAGTTTATACCAATGCTTATTTGATGTGCGTAAAAGATTGCCAAGTCATTTATGAAATTCGTTATGACAAAAAGTATGCATTTATATTGCTTAATAATAATGGACTAATATTGCTTTTGTGATCTGAATTTAGATAGCTGAAAAAAAAAATAAATATATAAATAAAGTAAAGAAATAAAAATAAATCAAAATAAGATAAAATGAAGTGAAAAAAAATAAAAAATGTTGATAAAAAAATATGAAAAGAAAATATATGAAAAAAAAAAAATAAAAATATATAAAAAAAATAAAAAATAAAATATAATAAAAACAAATTAAAAAAATAGATGAATGAAAACAAAAAAAAAAAAAAAATAAAAACAAAAAAAAATTTAAAAATTGAATTAAATGAAAAAAAAAAAATGTTAAAAAATACATTGAAAAATATTGCTCTCTTTTGGAGAATCCACATATTTTTGAAACTTTCGCTCTTCAATGCTTACACCAGCCGCCTTTTGCTTCATAAATAATTTATACGAAATGACTAACCACTCAAAGCAAATTTAGTTAAGTATTCCTGAACTTTGCTCGGACTAAAAAATTCCCCTTGTGTTTTTCCTTACAGATTTTGACAAAGCCGATTAAAACGTAACCTTTAGCACACATTTCTAAATTCTCACTCATACCCAAAACTACAAACTAAAAATGGCTTTTCAACGTAGTTACAGTAAGGTGTGGTGGGGCTCCGATAATCAACAGTTACCCTCACAATTAGCGCTCTCCTCCTCGGTAGGTGGCGCTGCTGCTGCTAACTCTCTCAACAATAACGGTACCAGTTTTACAAGTGGTGGCTTCTATTATGGCAATTACTTCGCACAGAAGAATACACAGCAAACACAACAACAATTGAATGCACAACGTTTACAATATAATAATCATAGCGGTGGCTATCATTCACTCGACTCGGGTAGCAGCTTTCGTTCGCATATAGGAAATTTATCACGTATACAGGAAGTTGATGATGAGCACAATAGCTCTAAGTTGTCATTGTGGGGCAAACGTGACAGTCCGGGCAGTTTAAGATCTCAGGTGAGTTGAACATTTAAGCGCTCTAGGTGGCTCTCAAATTTATTTTAGCCAGACTTTCAAAAGAAAAGAAAAGAAATCCCTCAAGTCGCTCAAAAAATCGTGATGCATGAAACTTTCTCCTTATCCCCTTCTCTCTCTTCTAACTCATTCCTTCTCTCGCTTCTTATTTAGTACTCCCTCTCTCTTCGGATCCCCTTATCTATCTCCCCATCTCCTTCTTCCTGTCTTCTTGCAACCTTCCTTCCCCTCTTTATCACCACCTCTATCCAAATCTCTCCTTCTCTCTCTTTCATTCCCTTTCTCTCCCCTTCTCTCTCTCCTTATCGCCTTCTCCCCCTCTCTCTCCGTATCCCTTCTCTATCTCTCTCTCTTCTCATCTCCTTCTTTCTCTCTTTCCTTATATTAATCTCCCTCTCTCCCCTTATTCCCTCTCCCTCTCTCTCCTTATCTTTTCTCTCTACATCTCTTTATCTTCTTCTTCCTCCCCCTATTATACCATTCTCTCTCTTTCCTTAAGGGCTTCTCCCTCTCTCTCCTGACCTCCTACTCCCTCCTTATTCCATTCTCTTTCTCTCTTTTCACTCTATCTCTCTCCTTATTTCCTTCTCTTACTCTCTTTTTTCGTAAAGTCCGTGTAACTAATAAGCGCTTCCTTCTGTTTTCTTCTTTTTTTACCCCTACAGGACTCTGGTTTCTCAGACAATGATGAATCACAAAGTAGTCGCAGTCTTGGCGGACGCTCCTCAAAACAAGTCTCACCTAGTACGAAGTCTACGAGTAGCGCGCACAGCCTAGTGGGCTCTCCAAGCTCGGAACGCTCCATAACAGTAGAAACACCACCCACCGTTATACGACGGGTTGGCAAATCAGAATTCTATTCACCTTTAGTAAGTGTATCACGTCGCATATCATTTTCCGGTTCACCTGCCACACTAACTAAATTGGATGCGGCCATTGCTGGCGATGGTAGCGGGCAAAATTGCCTAACCACGGAATCGGCGCTGACACTGAGTGAAGCAATGAGCGCGGCAAAGAAATTGAATTTTGAGGATGCGAATGCGAGTGGTGGTCAAGCGGTTGCCGAGCCACAGCAAGCGCAACCGCAGCAGAAGCAGCAGCAGCAGCAGCAACCGAAGCGCCGACGTCGCATTATTCGTCAAGCGACCAAACCATTGTCACCCACAAAGCGGCGCACTCTACTGGAAGAAACTGATAATAGTGAAGATGATGAGCAGGAGCGGCGCATTGGCACTGACAGTGATGTGACATGCAGTAAGTCATTTGATGAGCTAGACCGTTCTGCAGAGCTTAATCGCTCACGTACGCGTTTACATATTGTGCCAGCATATAACAATGAAACTGTGTATTTGGGTGTGTCAGCAACAAATCCCAGCACGCCCAGCCCCAACAACAAACATCAGTCATATAACAATGAAACAATGATATTGGGCGAAGGTGGGGAAATCACAAGCGCGCCACATGAAGATACCAATAACAATACATTGAAAAGCATTGACTTGGATGAGACAATGTCGCCGCTGAAGGAAACGGAACAACGCTTCATGGCTAGCACGAGCACACCGAAAGCAACGCCGCGCGTACCGTGGAAACAAATGTCGCTGCGGTATAACGTTTATGAATATGAAAATCCGCTGTTAAATGGGCATGCGCCTGACCTACAACACTGGTTGCATGACTTGCGCGCATCATATGATCATGAAGTGATGTCTACACTGCAAACAAAATCGATTGCACAAGAGGCTTTCAAGAACTTAACCATCACAACAAACACGGTAGCCAAACTGATACGACAACTGCAGCAGCGTGCGCTTTACATGCAATCAGATTTTGAACGCGTCGAGCGCATACTCTCAGGCGCGCTAGATGTTACGCTGCATGAAGCGCTTTCAAGCGCTACTCAATTGATTGACAATGTTGCTGAGTTTACGCAGGTGCTGGAGCGACGCGCTGTCTTCTTCAATGACTCGCGACTCGATCGCAAACGCTTTGAAGAGAATATCGCACAAATACGCATAATCAGCAAAGACACGCGTTATTCCGTCGAGCGCCAACACTACATCAATATGGAATCATTGCTGGATGATGTGGAAGTGCTCAAACGCAATCTCTTGATTAGTATGCGTCAAGTCTTCGAGAAAATGGTGCGTATTATTGTGCAAAGCGTGGAGCAAGGTCAATGTGATTTAATGTTGCGCGCTAATATCAACATGATTGCTACGCTCATGAATATCGATTATGAAGGTTTTGCTTCACTCACCGATGCTTTTGTACAAAATGAGGCGGCGCGCGCTTTATTAGTTGTTTGTCTGGAGAATAAGTTGTCATCGGTGCGCGCACTGGCATTACGCGCGCTCTCTACGATCTGTTGCTCACCTGCCGCCATTGCACAGTTGAGCGCTTGCGGTGGTATTGAGATTGTGCGCGATATTGTGCAAGCGCCTGGTAAGGAGCGTAAGGGCGAGATTAAACGTGGTGATATTGAGCGTCGTGAGGCGGTTTCACTGCTAACACAAATCACTGCTGCATGGCATGGGCCCGAACACAGAGTTGAGGGTTTGAAGGATTGCGCGGAGATTATCGTGGAGGGTTTGACACAATTACTAACTAGTACGGAGTGCGCGCAGACTTTGCTGTTGTGCGCAGCTGCGTTGAATAATCTTAGCAGGATTGAGGTGACATCGCACTACTCGATAATGTCGAATGAAACGATATTTAAAATGATCGAAGTGGTGCAAGCGCGCGATGAAGAGGCGTCGATTTTTTTATATGTAAGTATTTTTAATAATTTTTTAAAGATATTTGTGAAAAGAATTGGGAGGGTTAGAAATTACGTATCCTTTCAATACTGTTATGGGTCCTCTCAATTACATAAAACAAAATAAAAAAATTTTAATAAAATAAAATAAACCAAAAAAATTATTGAAATACAAAAATAAAAAAAAATTATAAAATTAAATAAAACAAAAATTAAATAAAATAAAATGAAATAAAAAAAAAATAAAACAAAATAAAATGAAAAAATAAAAATAAATAAAACAAAATAAAATAAAATAAAATAAAATAAAATAAAATAAAATAAAATAAAATAAAATAAAATAAAATAAAATAAAATAAAATAAAATAAAATAAAATAAAATAAAATAAAATAAAATAAAATAAAATAAAATAAAATAAAATAAAATAAAATAAAATAAAATAAAATAATATAAAATAAAATAAAAAAAAAATAAAATAAAATAAAATAAAATAAAATAAAATAAAATAAAATAAAATAAAATAAAATAATATAAAATAAAATAAAATAAAATAAAATAAAATAAAATAAAATAAAATAAAATAAAATAAAATAAAATAAAATAAAATAAAATAAAATAAAATAAAATAAAATAAAATAAAATAAAATAAAATAAAATAAAATAAAATAAAATAAAATAAAATAAAATAAAATAAAATAAAAAAAAATAAAAAAAATAAAATAAAATAAAATAAAATAAAAAAAAAAATAAAATAAAATAAAATAAAATAAAATAAAATAAAATAAAATAAAATAAAATAAAATAAAATAAAATATAATGAAATAAAATAAATTAAAATAAAATAAATAAAACCTAATAAATTAAAATAAAATAAAATAAAATAAAATAAAATGATATAAAAAAATAAATTAAAATAAAATGATATAAAAAAATAAATTAAAATAAAATAAAATTAAACTAAATAAAATAAAATAAAATAAAATAAAGTAAAATAAAATAAAATAAAATAAAATAAAATAAAATAAAATAAAATAAAATAAATAAAACGTAATAAATTAAAATAAAATAAAATAAAATAAAATAAAATAAAATAAAATAAAATAAAATAAAATAAAATAAAATAAAATAAAATAAAATAAAATAAAATAAAATAAAATAAAATAAAGTACAGAGTACTCTTAACTAGAGTTCGAGAGATTAATCAAGCACACTCATCCTCCTCTCAGCTATACATTTCATTAGGCTTTGAATATATTGTACTTAAAAAAAATGAGATCCACTTCATTTGAATGAAAACTTAGAACAGCAATTCACATTTTTTTCGCTTTAACCTTCTTTTTTTTGCTAAATTTCAAAGGAAAAAAGGTACTGCCCTGAAAAGCTCATTCTTTATTCTCTGAATAGTTCAATATTCGTATCTGACTTTATGATATCCAAAAAAAAACCTCAAAAAAAGCTCTATATTTCCTTCACTCGTCAACATTTGGCAAATGTCTTTGTGTGTTAGTGACTTCATAAACTCATAGAACACCCAATTCAACAGGACATGTCGTCATATAATAAACATCAAACACACACAAACACAGTGACAGCGCAACAAGAAAATAAATGCGTTTTCTAAAGGATGTCTACGAAATCAATTTCCTATCTCACTTGTGTCCTGTGTACAATTTTATACGGCATTAAATCAATGGATGTGGAGATGAAACTAGATTTGGGTAGGGAAATAAAAAAATCCTGGAAAGAATTTAATAGGCTTTGGAGTTGGAAGTTAAAGAAAAAAAATTGGAAAGAAATTTATTTAGAAAAAAAAGTGAGAAAGCAAAGAAATGTTTTGCGGGTGGAGTAGAATATTATATACCCAGTTGCCAGTAGCATTTTCCTTAAATAGGTGACTCGGAACTCGATGTCCGATGCCCATATAAAAGAATTAGCGGTCGGATTCTGTTACTAACTCAACTGAATTGCTCTCAACTGGGTTTACAAATTAAAAAAAAAAAATCATCCATTAAACGCCCAATAATCCCAGCCAACTAAGCTGTGCCGGACATTGAACCAATGAATGAAGCATTACGCTAAATGAGCAAAGTCATCCAAAACCCAACACATACATACAAACGACCTAAGGCCAATTGTCGGCAGCAGCGAAAAAGGCAAGGGCATGCATACGGCTCGTCGCACATAAATCACTCTGCTTAGCCAAAGCTACTAAAATGCAATATCTAATTTTATTGAAAGCTTTTCAAATAACATTTCCTTAAACGTTAAATCAAACGGCGACGACTAAATACAAACAAACATTTTGAATAGAGGAAAATAACCGCAAAATCTAAAGAACGTATGCTAAGGCAGGGTAGCAAGGCCATGTAATAAGAAAAAAAAATGGACGACAAAATGAACTGGCTGGACGTTGAAGGACTGAATAGCAAAGCGACAAAATGCTGTAGAGCTAAAGAGGGTATGTGAAGTGAAAGGTATGAGAAGTGATGGGATGTGTGAGCAAGAGAAGGGGGGATGTTGATTGGTGGGATAGGTCTGTGGCTTGGTAGGGTAGGTCTGTGGGTTGGCAGCGTAGCGCATGTCTTCTTGATGAGCTGCCAAGTGTAGAGTGAGTTCATAAAATTTATATCTGCATTTGTAAGGCAATTTTTCTTCAATCATCGGTTTTCTGGCGAAACAATTGAGGCTATTCATTACTACATTTTCAACATTTATGTACTCATTTTGGTGAAGCCAAGAAAATTTTGAACTAGGGTGTATTAATTTATTTTTTCGTTAAGCTCTACTTTATACAAAAAAGCAAATAATTTTTTATCCAACACTTGATACTTAAAAAAGAAAATGAAAAATAAAAATATAATAAAGCAAAATATAATAAAAAAATAAAATAAAATAAAATAATATAAAATAAAATGAAATAAAATAAAATAAAATAAAATAAAATAAAATAAAATAAAATAAAATAAAATAAAATAAAATAAAATAAAATAAAATAAAATAAAATAAAATAAAATAAAATAAAATAAAATAAAATAAAATAAAATAAAATAAAATAAAATAAAATAAAATAAAATAAAATAAAATAAAATAAAATAAAATAAAATAAAATAAAATAAAATAAAATAAAATAAAATAAAATAAAATAAAATAAAATAAAATAAAATAAAATAAAATAAAATAAAATAAAATAAAATAAAATAAAATAAATAAAATAAAATAAAATAAAATAAAATAAAATAAAATAAAACAAAATAAAATAAAATAAAATAAAATAAAATAAAATAAAATAAAATAAAATAAAATAAAATAAAATAAAATAAAATAAAATAAAATAAAATAAAATAAAATAAAATAAAATAAAATAAAATAAAATAAAATAAAATAAAATAAAATAAAATAAAATAAAATAAAATAAAATAAAATAAAATAAAATAAAATAAAATAAAATAAAATAAAATAAAATAAAATAAAATAAAATAAAATAAAATAAAATAAAATAAAATAAAATAAAATAAAATAAAATAAAATAAAATAAAATAAAATAAAATAAAATAAAATAAAATAAAGTAAAATAAAATAAAATAAAATAAAATAAAATAAAAAATTAGATTAAATTAAATTAAAGTAAATTAAATTAAATTAAATTAAATTAAATTAAATAAAGTAAGATAAAAAAAAAAAAATTTAAAAATTAATAGATTAAAAAATAAAATAAAAAAAAATAAATAAAATCAAAATGAGATGAAATAAAACAGTAAATTAAAATGAAATTAAATAAGAAAAAATTAGAAAATTAAAATCAAGTACCTAAAATAAAATAAAACAAAATGAAATAAAAGGATGAACAAAGCACAAAAAATTCAAGAAAATTACAAAAAAGAAAATGTATGAAAAAAATTTTTTCTTTCAAATTTTCATCATTCATATTGAACCCACCCTTATCAGAATTTTGACCTTTCTTTAGCTTACGCCGCTTTCTTTTTTCAACAATATTTTATTACTTGAAACCATTTTTATTTCAATTTCTCTTGACTTACTAATTTTTTTCGTTTTTCTTCTTCTTTTCATTCTTATCCTCTAGGAGCAAATTGTTGCAATGTTACACAATATGTCAGTGAACAAGAAGTGCCATAGTCACTTGGCCAATGGCAGCATCATAAATTTCATCACGTCCGCATATCAAACGGAATTCTACAAAATTTACAATTCACGTGAGGAGAGTGATGCACAACGTCGTACCATCAAAGCTGTCCTGCATACGTTGACACATTTAGTGCACGAATCTAGTCTGGGCATTGAACTGCTCGAACAGCATCGCGTGCCCGCCTTTTTCCGGCAGGCAATGCTCATTGGTGGTGGTGGTGCAGGTAGAGGTGGTGGTGGAGATGGCACAGGTGGCGGCGAACACCAATGGTGGTCTTTGGATGGTAGCCATAGTCGAGATATATCGGCTTTGGCGCGTCAGCTATTGCAAGCACAAAAGCAAGAACAAGAGCAGGAACGGCAGCAGCAAAGCCTCACAACGGGCGAGCACACAACGCGTGCCCAAATTAGTCGAGATGGTGAAGCAAAACAGCCTAGCGTCAGTACACAGCCTGGTCTCAGTGTTAGTCGAAGCAGTAACGGAAGTAGTGACAGTGCGCGTGTTGGTGTTGGTGTTATAGCTGGCGGCGGAAATTTTAAATTCAATTTGACGCGACAGGAGAGTTTCGTCTGAGTATTGGCTGCACAACTAAGTAAATGTAGCTAAGCACGCCCAGTGCCTTGAGCTGTTTGGCTTGTTGAGACTGTTGGTAATTTGGACAGTTTGTCCATTTTAGCTTGCAGCGGATAATGCAATCAACCGTAGAGTTAGCAGCTATTCAAGCACACCGACACTTAAAGTTGGCTGCAGTTAGTCGTGCGTCGACCATCGATTAGCACTCGTAAATTTGTAGTAAGTTTAAGTCAGCGTAAGGGAGCAAGTACGTGGTGTTGTCGTATGGCACGTAACACGTAGCCAGAGCAACAACATTTTCGAATAAAAACTTTGTAAGTGCATAAGTAAATATTGAAAAGTTGTTGATGGCAAATAGATTTTAGTACTCTTTTTGAATGTCTTTTGATAGTTTTACTGCGTAAAACTTTTTTTAAAAATGAGATTTTGAAAGAAAATATTGCTGCATACAGGGTGCGCCATAAATATAAAAGAGACGAAAATATAAACCTTAAAAGTCGTAGTCATCTGTATATCGAAGGCTGAGAGCAAAGAGAAGTCATTACAGGTGACATCCTCCCACCATCTGGTTTCTTCTTCTTCCTTGCAAATCGAATCGTAGGTGTCAAATTGCTTATGTTGTTGCTTTCTGAAATTTTTAGTTACAAGGAGTGTGTGCGTGAGTGTAGATCTGAATTCGCTCGATCACACCTGTATGAATTCGCCTTGGCTGAGAAACAGAACTTTTTTTTGAAAAAACGCTCTATTTCAGATTTTTTGAGTGAATGAGTTTCAAAATCACCCTATTCATATACAAATTCAATACATTTTCAGCTTAGATAGTTTGCTTTTGAACAAAATTTTGGAATAGAGCGTTTGTGAATCAAATATTGAAATTGAATTCTTAGATAGGGTGTTTTCAATTATTTTTTGAATTACGGCGATCTTCCACTCAGAAGTCGTAAACTGTTGGGGTTTTTTGTGTGATGACAAATTTCGACAGTTCATCATTTTTTTCCTACTAGATGGCGCTAGATGTCCTATAGTTGCAAAACACACAAAAATAGCCGCTAGATGGCGCGCGATTATTAAGAAAAACGCTATTTATCGTCTGTTTATTTTTCCAGTTTCGCAGACAAGGTCGCTGGCATCTGTGTCATCAATACAAGATTGAATTGAGCGTGACTTCCAGCGCTACTAAAAGTTTAAATGTAAATTTACGATATCGATTATTTCGATAACCCGACCTGGTTTCGGAGTTATCGACCTGGGATGACGCTAATTGCGTTCGTACAAATGTTAGTTCAATATCATCTCTGCTACAACAACAACCCTTGAAAGCAGCCAGAAGTTATACTGGCTCAGGAGTGGAAACTAATCGCGAACGTCGATATTAAATGATATTTGGCTTACTTACCATCAATAGTAAAGTTTTTCTGGAGAATTTTGACTTTTTTATCGATAATTTCTACCTATCCCTTTTTTTACTATCGATGGTTTATTTCTATCGATATTTTATTTTTTTCGATGGTTTCTGTCTATGGATGCTTTCTTTTCATCGATGGTTTATTTCTATCGATGTTTTCTTTTTGTCGATGGTTTCTGTCTATCAATGTTTCCTTTCTATCGATTGTTTCTTTCCATCAATAGTTTCTTTCTATCGATCGTTTCTTTCTATCGATGGTTTCTTTCTATCGATGGTTTCTTTCTGTCGATGGTTTTTTTCTATCAATGGTTTCTTTCTATCGATGGTTTATTTCTATCGATGGTTTCTTTCTATCGATGGTTTCTTTCTATCGATGGTTTCTTTCTATCGATGGTTTATTTCTATCGATGTTTTCTTTTTGTCGATGGTTTCTGTCTATCAATGTTTCCTTTCTATCGATTGTTTCTTTCCATCAATAGTTGCTTTCTATCGATGGTTTCTTTCTATCGATGGTTTCTTTCTATCGATGGTTTCTTTCTATCGATTGTTTCTTTCCATCAATAGTTTCTTTCTATCGATGGTTTCTTTCTATCGATGGTTTCTTTCTATCGATGGTTTCTTTCTATCGATGGTTTCTTTCTATCGATGGTTTCTTTCTATCGATGGTTTCTTTCTATCGATGGTTTCTTTCTATCGATTGTTTCTTTCCATCAATAGTTTCTTTCTATCGATGGTTTCTTTCTATCGATGGTTTCTTTCTATCGATGGTTTCTTTCTATCGATGGTTTCTTTCTATCGATGGTTTCTTTCTATCGATGGTTTCTTTCTATCGATGGTTTATTTCTATCGATGTTTTCTTTTTGTCGATGGTTTCTGTCTATCAATGTTTCCTTTCTATCGATTGTTTCTTTCCATCAATAGTTGCTTTCTATCGATCGTTTCTTTCTATCGATGGTTTCTTTCTATCGATGGTTTCTTTCTATCGATGGTTTCTTTCTATCGATAGTTTCTTTCAGGGATTTCCATATGGCCGGGTCCCGGGACTGACTTTCCTAGTGTTGGTGGTATCAAAACTGGCCTAAGTGTGCCTCTGCGGCAGCCACTTGAACCTAACCTAACCTATCGCTGTTTTTTTTTCTATCGATGGCTTCTTTCTAAAAATGGTTTATTTCTATCGTAGCTATGTATCGGTAGTCACTTTTCCACCATTATTCAAAAGTAACTAAATGAAGAAAACAATAAAACGAAGATGAACTATCGATATTTCTATGAAAGGAACTATCGATAGTGCTCTCAATATTTTGTGAACTCTAGGAAACTTTTCTTAGTAGAAGTTAAAGGTTGATTTCTTACTTACACTTTTCTTGTCGATCTTCAGAATAGAGCTGCTAAAGATAGTACTTGGTATTTTCGATAGTAAAAAAAAAAAACGATCGATACATTTATCGACACATCAATATTTTTTCATAGCGAAATACTAAAAAACTCTTAAGAAAAAAATGCACTAAATATATACAAGTAAAAAATAAACTAAAAACAAAGAAAGTAATTACGTAGAGTCTGAAATAAAAGTTTGGAATTGTTGACATTTGTCAAAAACAATTTGAAAATTTTCTTTAAGAATTTTTTTTTTTTAAATGGTTTTAAATATTTTTTAACTTTAGTGCAATAGAGCACAAGTTTTTAGTAAATTTTTACTGATGCATAGAGATATTTTTCGACTGTAGGGAAATATCCGATGCATAAAAAAAAATCGATATCGATGTCTAAAATTGTATAATCGATTTATCGATATTCTTGCAGCTCTACTGCAGAAGTCACCATTATTAGAGAGTCAAAGCAAAACTATACCAGAGCATATTTCGAAGAAGTATTTGTTCGAAAAAATGTTTAAGTATTCTGGTACTTTTGGCACACCCTTTACACACTACTAAAAGGTTATGTTAATAAAACTAAGAAATATTTTTTTTTTTTTTAATATAACCAATTTTTATGTAGCCATATACACATAATTTTAGTATAACATTTGTATATAGATATATTTAAAAAAAAAAAAAAAATTTTTTTAATCAAATGAAATAGTCATTTATGTGCCAAAAATTTGTTAAAATTAAAAATTATTTATGTATCTTTCATCTAGGGCATAATCGTATTTATAAACTATCATGCAAGCCTATAAAAAATTGTATAAATTGTTAGTAAGTAACTTTGTTTATACTTTTGGTTATAAATTAAAAATATGTCACACAATCATTTTTTGCTATTACAAGAAATTTAAAGCAAAGTTTTATACATATATATGTGTATTTAGTTTGTAAATATTTGTTTGTGTTATATAATTTGCATTTTTTTTATTTCGTTGAATAAGATTTTTTCTTTCTGTATATTCAAATAATTATATTATTAATTCAGGATTTTTAACATTTGTTTATATACATATATTTAATTTTTTTTTTGGTTTTTATGCATTATTATTACACATTAAAAAGAAATATAAAATAAAAAAGAACATTATTCAAACAACAAGAATTATTAATCATTTTAAATTTTTTGTCAACCACATGCATTAAATTGGTGGTCAGATAAGCGAATAAGTCGTAAATGTCACATTGTTGACATGAACATTAATCATATAAATATTTAAATGATTTTTAGTTGAATAAACCATAACTAAGTAAAAGGGACATAGTTGACAATATCGCGACACGCTTGTCAAAAGTATGGCTGTGATGTTTTTACGATTTTGAGTTATTGGGCTTACTGGGCATTAGAGCGTATCACGGTGTATGGAGGAAAAAAAAGTTGAAAATGTTCCCCCCCAGTTTGAACACTTACCTTATGAGGTTTTCAAAAATTTTATTTTTTATTTTTTTGTCACCCTGTAAAAACAGCGAAATTAGTTTTTTCTATAATTTCTATATTTCTCGTTCGATTTTCAAAAGTGATACATTTTTAGAAAGGTATTCACCAAGGCAAGATTTCATCCATAGCAACTTTTAGCCCTTCATGCCAAGTTCAGTTTTTATTCTATTTTTACTAAAACCAACACCCTGTATTTGAAAAAAAAAAAAAATAAATTCCGGAAAACTAAGAAAAAAAGGGCTAAAAGTTTCTATTGATGAAATATTGCCTTGGTGAATACCTTTCTAAAAATGTATCACTTTTGAAAATCGAACTAGAAATATAGAAGTTATAGAAAAAAACCAAATTTCGCTGTTTTTACAGGGTGACAAAAAAATTTAAATTTTTTTTTTTGAAAACCTCATAAGGTAAGTGTTCAAACTGGGGGGGGGACATTTTCAACTTTTTTTGGTGATACGCTCTACTGGGCATGCCATGGCAGCCCTGTAATTTACCTTAAAAAATAACTTTTAGTATATTTACACCGCACCCAATTTGGCAAATTTGGTCAAAAATTGCAAATTTGGCATTTTTTTTTTTACATACAAATCTCATTTTCCAAATTTGGAATTCCATTACATTTGCCGAACAATACAATCCACAGTTCCTCAAAATAGCAACCCTGCGGGTGTTCCACATTAAGGATTGCCCAGCAAGAACCTTGATAAATTTTGCACTATGCACAGCTGTAAATAACAATTTCAACTAGTTTTTTTTTAAGAAAATGGGCCAATTCTACCAAGAAAGGACAGAAGCCTTCTTAGCTCTTGTTTTATTATTACTCTACAGGTGTTTAAATCATCATTTCTTTCGGTGGCTTTTTGGCCTGGTAGAAGATTCTTGCAGGGAACATTGTGTATCAATACCAAGTGTGAACTCTTCTTTTGACAACACACATTAAAATGTCGGTTTGTTTACATCCTGCACATATTAAAATGTCGCCAGCACCGAATAACAGAAAAGCAAATGGCGTTGTTTAACATCCTGCACACATCAACATGGCGGTCTCCTATCTTTTACCTAATGGTAGAAAGAGATGGGAAGATGTAAAGAAGTGAGACAAAAAAGGAAATTAAAAACAGGTGACTAAACTTACTTTGAAGTTTTCACGACTATGTCTATGATATCACACTTGTTATTAACCACAATCTCAAACAGGTGTTAAACTCATGTTGGAATTTTGACGTCTATCGTCAAGTGAATTCACTTGGTATAGATTCACAATGGCAGGGAATGTGTAGTCAAATGCAAATTTGCCAATGTAAATGGTGTCGAACTGACTCATTTGAATTCGTGGTGCAGTGTAAATGTACTATTATACACATCATCCTTTTGAAGCACACACTCAGAGAACAATGCTTCATTTTTAAGTACCTGGGTGACCGAGCTTGTTCGGTGCTATCATTAAGCGCTAACTTTATTTACCCAAAATGATACCAAAATGTTCCCAAAATGACCCTAAAATAATCTCACAATGATCCCAAAACGACCCCAAAAAGACCCTAAAATTATCCCAAAATGATCCAAAATTGAACCCAAAATGATCTCAAAACAGCCCTAAAATTGTCCTAAAGTGGCCCCTAAATGATCCCAAAATGATCCGAAAATAATCCAAATATGATCCCAAAATGACCCCAAAATATTCAAATACAATACGGTAAAATGGTAACCCTGGGCCGCAACCCTACTTGAAAATATTTTAGTTGGTATTTCGGCGAAAATACCTTTCATTTGATACCCATATTGACATATCTTGCTCCATAATTAAAAAAAAAAATGAGATAGGTGGCAGCGCTGTAAACGCCCCAAGTGGCAACCGTCAAGTGGATAGTCTTATAATCCATAATACTATCTCTGTGCCAAATTTCGTTCCAATCGGTCAAGCGGTTCTCGAGATAGTGGCGGATATACAAATTTACTGTGGTAAGATGGCAATCCTAGGTGTCAAAACTACTGGAAAATATTTCAGTTGGCATGTCGCCGAAAATATCTTTCATTTGATACCCATATTGGCATATCTTGCTGCATAATTTCAAAAATTGAGATAGCTGGCAACCCTGCAAACTGCCACAAGTGGCAACCCCTATGTGGATAGTTTAAGAATCAATCATACTATCTCTATGCCAAATTTCATCCAGATCGGTCAAGCGGTTCCCGAGATAGTACCGGATATACAAATATACAAGTTTAGCTCGTTTAAAGTTATGAGATTTGGCAAAAAAGAAATCGCCTAAAAAATTTAATAAAATTTCCAAAAATGTTAAAAACAAATTTACTGGTTTGGCAATCTATTAGATAAATTGACAAATTTCGCCAACTAAAGCTGCCATTATGGATACGTAGCATAGACATGACTTGAGAACTGCGTCCCTTACCCTAACCCTCCCCCCAGTCCCAACCCTAACCCAAGAACGTAATATCATGATGTAAATATAACCTGCTTTATATTTACGTCAGGATTTGCCATCACTTTCTTGAGGGCAATATGAAAAAACTGATGGGTGCTGTCATTTATGTCTGGCATTGTTTTAATTTAAAAAGACGTTGTCGGTATCCTTTGAGAGCAAAAATTGTTCAGCTTTTGCAAAATTTCGAGTTAGAATTCTATATATAAATCTCAAACTAGTCAGAAAAATACTAGTATACAACTATAATTTTCTGGCTGAATTCATACTAGTCAGGAAATATCCATTCCATACTAGTATACAACTACATTTTTCAGGATGAAATCATACCAGTTAAAAAATACAAATTCATTCGTTTGGTTTGCTTATTTTTTCTCTTATAATTCACAGATGCTTTTTCGTGATAGGGTAAATATAAATAGACGCAGCTTTCTTAAGAATAAACATGAAAATAAAGGCAAATGATAAATACTAGTACAGGTTCAATGCTTTTTGGACTAGAATGTGGACTAGTTCGTTATGTGGAAATCATACTAGTCCAGGTTGAACTAGTATGGGACTGGTATTTTACAACTAATATAATTCTGGTATGTTCTGGTCGAAGAGTGACAATTGTAATTTCGTAGGACATCAACACGTAAAAAATACCAGTTGCTTATATCGAAAAAAAGACAAAACACTGACTATTTGGTATGACATCGACAGTTCTCTCACGGCGCTCATTAAACCAAGAACTTACGTAGGAAATCAAAAAACAACATACTTCTAAGTCAATTCAAGTAGGGTAATCGGTTATATGCAAACTTCATTTAACAGAACACTAAGTGACAGTTCTCAAGTCAAGTCAAGCTACGGTTTATGTCAATGTGGCAATACCTTGAGTTCGTTTTATCATGGGCCTTACTATTAAAGGGTATCATATATGTAGTTGTCAGCCGGAGACTACCCACCTGCCTTACTAGTTTTCAGTACTCAAATTCTATACTGAGTTCAATTTTCCACAAGCATCGTGTTACCAAAGTTCAAAAATTTAAGCCAATTTTTAATATTAACAAATCTGCTTGATCTTTACCCTAGGTTAGGTTAGGTTCAAGTGGCTGCCGCAGAGGCACACTTAGGCCAGTTTTGAAAGGCCCGTTGTGATACCACCAACACAAGGAAAGTCAGTCCCGGGACCCAGCCATATGGAAAATCCCTGAGTTGTTGGGATTTTCCACATAGCAGAATCCCGGGACTGACACTCCTAAACCGACACCGTTACTCCTCCTCGAACCACTTAGATGACTTTATGAAGCCCATCAAGTCCTCTATGTCCAGTTCCGCGATCTGGCTTAGGCTATCCAGGAACGGAACTCCCAAAAAGCGCGTTCTCGCGCCGCTTAAAGCCGGACAGTTGCAGATGAGGTGATCCACTGTTTCCTCCTCCTCATCATCTTTGCAACTCCTGCAGCATCGTCGGTAGGGCACACCTAGCCTTTCTGCATGCCTACCAATGAGGCAGTGACCGGTTAATACCCCTATCAATATGCAGATTTCCCTCCTAGTTAGGGCATAAATGCGTCTAGACCTTTTAAGATCCCATTTTGGCCAGGTTTGTTTCGATATGCGACACCCTGGGGATTGCAGCCATCTTTCGTTGGCTTGACGGAGTGTGTGCTCCTTCAGCATTAGTTTGCATGTGGCAAACGGCATACCTAAGCGCTCTTTATCCTGAAGAACCTGCTTGGTCGTGCCCTGCCTGGCAAGCTCGTCTGCCTTACAGTTTTCCTCAATGTCCCTATGTCCCGGGACCCATATGAGGCTTACGCGGTTCTGTTGGGCCATCTCCTGAAGAGATCGACGACAGCTGAGCGTCAGTTCAGAGTTGAACGTGTATGAGCCAAGGGATTTGATGGCCGCTTGGCTATCGCTGAAAATAGCGATATCTTCTCCGATAACACGTTTACTTAACCAGGCCGCGGGATTGCCGAGACTTCCGCCTGGAAGACGCTACAATGATCAGGTAGTCTGAAGGAGAGCTCAAGGTCCAAATCCCTTGAATAAACGCCTCCTCCAACTCTGCCGTCCAACTTCGAGCCGTCGGTGTATATGGAAGTGCCACCATTTGTTCCGGGACACCAATCCGTCCTCTCCCAGTCTTCTCTGCTGGGAATGTTTATTTTGAAACAGCTATCCCCGACTGTAGTAGTCGCACAACGATCTGTGCTTAGAGGGAGAAAGCTGTAAGATTCCAGAATACTGGAGTGTCCAATAGTACCCGCAGCCCAACTGGAGGTTTCTCTTAGGCGCAGAGCTGATGCCGCCGCTGACCGAAACCCTTCCAGATCAAGTGGCAAAATGCCCAGAATGACCTGGAGGGCTTCGTTGGGCGTTGTCCTTAGCGCACCGCTTATACAGATCATATTGGATCTATGGATTTTCCGCAACAGATTCAGGTATGTTGCCTTGCTCAGCGCAGGCCACCATACGACGACTCCATAAAGCATGATTGGGCGAATGATGGCCGTGTAGATCCAACTGCATACTCTAGGGCTGAGCCCCCATTTTTTGCCAATGGCTCTTTTGCAGGTGTAAAGAGCGATGCAAGCTTTCTTCTGGCGCTGAAGAACATTCTCCTTCCAATTCAATTTCCTGTCCAGAACTATGCCTAGAAACTTGGCCTTATCCGACAAGCCCAGGCGCGTGCCATCTAGTTCTGGTAGGCTTAGTGGCGGTATTTTGTACCGGTTGGTGAAGAGGACAAGTTCCACCTTCCCTGGGTTGATACTAAGTCCGCAGCGAGAGGACCACGTCGAAACTTCTCGCAGTGCTACTTGCATCAGGTCACACAGAGTTTGTGGGAACTTGCCTCTGAATGCAATAGCTAAATCGTCTGCGTATGCCACTATCTTCCCGCCCCCCCAGCTTGTGTCACGTAACAACGAGTTGACTGTGAGGTTCCATAAAAGCGGGGAAAGAACACCACCCTGGGGTGTTCCCCTTGTGACATAGCGTGATAACTCAACCGTACCAAGTGAAGAAGCTATTTTCCTTCCCATTAAAAGTTGGTCAATTAAACCAGTTAGAGGTTTATCTACGCCCAGATTAGTTAGAGCGGAGTTGATAGCCTCCGGGCTTATATTGTTGAAAGCCCCCTCAATGTCTAGGAGGGCCACGAGACAGTAGTCCTTTTCACACAGCGATTTCTCAATGACAGACACTAGGCTGTGCAGAGCGGTTTCTGTTGATTTACCCTTGGTGTATGCATGCTGATAGCTAGAGATAAGGTTGCTATCAATAGTCGTTAAGAGGTAGTCGCTTAATATCCTCTCAAAGGTTTTTAGTACAAAGGACGAGAGACTGATCGGTCTGTAGTCTTTTGGCTCGTAGTGGGATGCCTTCCCCGCCTTAGGGATAAACACTACCGTGGCGCTTCTCCAGGAGCCCGGAATGTGGTTGAGAGCCAGGCAGGCTGTGAAGAGAAATACCAGCCATTTAGCTGATGTCTCCAACGTGTTTATAAGCTGCGCGGGGATAATCCCGTCCGGCCCGGCAGCCTTATACGGTTCAAAGCTCTTAACTGCCCACCTTACTCTTTCCTCAGTGATGGGTATATTTACTGCCAGGTTTGTTGCAGGTGCTAGTGGTGCATCATGCAGATTCCCCGGAAAATGTGTATTCAAGAGCAGCTCAAGGGTTTCCTCTTCCGTGCTGGTCCAGGATCCGTCAGGCTTTCGCAAATAGCTGATGGTTGTTTGACTTTTCGAGAGGACTCGTCTAAGTCTCGCTGTGTCGTCGACCTTTTCGACGCCAGTGCAGAAATTTCTCCACGAGGTTCTCTTCGCCTGTCTCAGAGCTTTTTTGTAGGCCCTTAGTTTATCTTTATATTCGTGCCAATGAGGCTCAGAGCCGAAGCTCTTGGCCTTGTTAAATTGTTTCCGGCATGATATTCGGAGCGAGTCCAAATCGTAGGACCACCAATGTGGCCTGTGTTTACCGCGTGGTTTTGGCACTGGACAAGCCTGTCCTAGAGCATTTGAGAGCGCCGATGTAAATGTAGTAACAAGATCCTCCAGCTCCTCTACTGATGAGGGGGCTTGTGAGGGCAGTACTGGGAGGTCTCTGTCTAATATTTCATTGTGTAACTGCCAATCAGTGTTACGTGGATTGCGCTTCATGATTGGTTGTTCTACAATAAAGTCTAAAACCATTTCTATGTAACGGTGGTCGGAGAAAGAATGTTCTTCCAGAACCCGCCATTTTCTGACCCACTCATAAGCGCCTTCACTACAGAGAGTGAGGTCTATGACCTCCCTGCGGGTCTTAGTGATAAAAGTAGGCTCATTACCCACGTTGCAAATTACCAGGTTGGTTGTTAAGAGGTAATCAAACAGAGACTCGCCCCTGGCATTGATGTCGGAGCTCCCCCATTGGACATGGTGAGCATTAGCGTCCGCTCCAATAATAAGATTACCCGTGCAAAAATTTGACACCAGGTCTTTCACCTCCATTTGTGGTGGGGGTTCTTCGGCGTCGTAGGGCATATAGACCGACGCCACCGTCAGGCGGGTGCTGTCGACCGTTAGACTGATAGCGGTAATATCACCATTGGTGTAGTTAGGTAGGAGAAAGGAGTTCAACTCAGACTTGACCAAAATACACGTTCTGACTTTGCTCTCCTCGCTGGCTCGAATGAGCTTGAAGCCCTTAGTCCCCAATCCGCAGATTCTCGAGCTATTGACCCAGGGTTCTTGGATGAGGACCACATCCACGTCGCCTTTAGAAAGAATACCCTAAATCACATTGGATTTGCCTTTAAAACATTAAACTCACAGTCAAGCTAAATCGGCCATGTATTTTGCAGCTTTGATGTCACCGTTCCATATTTATGCGACTTTTTTTGAAAAACAAAAAAAAAAGTGAAAAACGAAATCCTAGCCAAATTTTTTCACTCAATCGATTTGTGGGCGCTGAGCTGAAATATTTGCATTCGGATTTGTTTGGCATAGCAGGTTAGTCCATAACTAATATACGAATGTAGTAAAGTTATTTGCTCTGCAAATGTTTAGTTATGAAGTTTGTCATGCGATGTGTGAAAATCAGTTTTTACTCAACTACATACATACATTTACACATGTGGGTGCCATATTGCGCGCATCTACCCTGTAGGTACCAAAGCACGCCAGTCGTTCCTTTTTAGCGACAACTGACGCCAATTGGAAAACCAAGGGTGTTCAAGTCATTCTCCACTTGTTGTTTCCATCTCAGTCGAGGTCTCCCCGTACCTCTGCTGCCGAATTGGGGTGTCGATAGGAAAACCTTCTGTGCTGAAGCCTCCTTGTCCATTCGCAAAACATGACCCAGCCAGCGAAGCCTTTGGGCTTTAATTTGCTGCACGTAAGCTTGTACCGCTCATCGTTAAGTTTTCTTCGATACTCGCATTTGGCATCATAGAAAGGACAATACATCTTCCGGATAACTTTTCTCTCAAAGATTCCAAGGGCCTTCTCATCTTCTCTTGATGCTTTCCACGATTTCAAGAAGTACATCAGGACTGGTATGATGAGAGACTTATAGAGCATGATCTTTGTTTGTCGAGAGAGGACTTTCCTTTTCAATTGCCTACTAAGTCCAAAGTAACACTTGTTGGCAAGAAAGATTCTCCGTGGGATTTCTAGACTGATATTATTTTCCGCCATGTGAAAACCAACTCCAATGAAAAACTTTAAAATCCCTCGGATGAGAACCCATATCTCACTTCAACAAAAAAAAGAATGTGGAAACATTGTTAGAACATCCCAAGTAGTAGTTATCTGAAATGTTCCTTAGAGAGTCCTAGTAATTCCGACGACGGTCTATCTTCGACAACTGGCCAGAAGGACCTTGACTCCTGATAAGAGGTAGTGGCAGCCCTGCACTTGCTGGGGTAATACGAACTACACCTTCCCAGAGGTAGACGTGCAGGTATCACGAGGAATTTCCAGTGTACTGCAGACGTCCATGTCCTTTTCAAGAGTATCGGATCTGGCCAAGAGACTTCCGGGTATATGCTAAACTTCTGGCCAGTGACTACGTTTGAGAGCATTCTCCACATCCTTAATAGCGACTATATCAGACAACAGACCAAATCCTCTTTTGAAATCCCATATAGTCCATCATTAAATCTTCGCCGATACTCTTCCTTGTCATCACGCTGAGGTGCACAAACTTTCGAAGAACACAGCTCTCAAATACTCTTACATCCATTACATAAGAAGTTTTTATCGATCATTTACTTCTCAATTGGCTACTCAATTCAAGGTAGCATTTGTTGGCTGGTGTAATGCATCGTTGGCGCTCTGGGCTGGGGTTGTTGTTGGTTGCTGTCGTCTTCTCTTTCCCTTTTCACCTACATACATATATACTGCCTGGGCATCAGATCAGGTTATGAGTTTCCTTCCTCCAAATAATCTCTGCAAGCACCCCGTATACTCCCTTGAGAGAAAAACATAGTTTGGTCCTCAGAACGTGGCGGAGTAGGCATTTTTCTGTAACCGCCAGCAAAGTTTATAAACTTATTCCGGTTAAAAAGTATCGGTATCAGGTAGCAAAAGCATTGACATTGCTATTAAACTATCCAACCAGAAAATATCGGTAATGAGTGGAAAAAGTATCGATATTCCTGTCAAACTATCGATTAGAGAATATCGGTTTTGAAACTCTGAGAAAACTTGGACTTTTTTCTTCCGATTCAAAAATATCGATATCGAGTAGCAAAAGTAGTACAAGTCTCCTTTAAAATGGAATTTTAAAATCAGAGTAGAATTAGAACCCAAAATGGATTGACTAGGTTAGCTTAGGTTCAAGTGGCTGCCGCAGAGGCACACCTAGGCCAGTATTAAAAGGCCCGTTGTGATACCACCAACACTAGGAAAGTCAGTTCCGGGACCCTGCCATATGGAAAATCCCGGTATTAACGGAATTCTCCACATAGCAGAATCCCGGGACTGACCTTCCTATACCGACACCGTTACTCCTCCTCGAACCATTTAGATGACTTGATGAAGGCCATCAGGTCCTTTATGTCCAGCTCCGTGACCTGGCGTAGGCTGACCAGGAAGGGAACTCCCAAAAAGCGCAATCTCGCACAACTTAAAGCCGGGCAGTTGAAGATGAGGTGCTCCACTGTTTCCTCGTCCTCATCATCCTTACAACTCCTACAGCATCGTCGGTAGGGCACACCAAGTCTTTCTGCGTGTCTACCTATGAGGCAGTGGCCAGTTAATACGCCTGTTAATATGGACATTTCTCTTCTCCTTAGGGCATAAATTTGACTTGATCTTTTATGATCCCATTACGGCCAGGTTTCTTTGGATATCCGGCATCCTGGAGATTGCAGCCATCTTTCGTTGGCTTGGCGGAGTGTGTACTCCTTCAGCATAAGCTTGCATGTGGCAAACGGCATACCTAAGCGCTCTTTATCGCGAAGAACCTGCTCGGTCGTGCCCTGCCTCGCAAGTTCGTCTGCCCTAACTGGATTAACTAACTCAAATATGAAACAAATCGAATCCATAAAACGTTTAGCAAAAATATCGGTACCAAGTGTCAAAACTATCGATATCGCTATCAAAATTTCGGGTAAAAGCATATCAAGTGGAGAAAGTATGGATATCGAACTATCGAGACAGAAAGTATCGGTGCTGAGTGGGACAAAGTAACGATAATGCTATCAAATTATCATGTAAAAATGTCGTTATCGAGTGACAAAAGTACCGATATTGGTATCAAACTATCGAGTAAAAAATATCGTTTGAAAAATATCAGTATCGATTGGCAAAAGTATCGATATTTTTATCGAACTATCGGGATATCGATTGGAAAAGGTATCAATATCGCTATAGAATTTTTAGATAAAAATGTCATTATGAAGCGGCAAAAAGATCGATGTGGGATCGAGCCATGAAGGAACCAGTCTCTCCTCATCGCTACTAGTTATTGATTACCCTACAGGGCATTTTCATCATATGTGTTTGTGTGGTGTACGGCGTTGTTAGCATAAATAATGGTTGCAGTGCGGCACATGGGCACCACATCGTTTTAGATTTTTTTAGTTTGCACACATTGGCCATAAAATATGATGTTGCGTTACCAAAACGAGACGGTAGAAGCGAGCAAAAACAACAAGAATAGAAAAAATCTAAAAACCAAAAATAAGCTGAAAACCAATCGCTTATGGATTTGGCTTTTAAAATAAAATTTCAGAGCTTTTTCATCAGTTGAAAGAAATTTAATATGCTAGCAAAAAGCTATAAATGGTCAAATGGATGTTATCGCATATATTTGAAAGCAAAATCCATCAATGAAAATTTGAAAGTGAGGGTAATAAATGAGATAAAATGGGGATTTCTTTTTGTTTTTTTAATATTTATGAGCAAAAACAAAAATAAAGCAACAGCAAAACAAATTTGTAGAGCATAAAATTATTGAATGTTGGTTAGTAAATCTATAATCCTTCTCGTTTCACTTTTGTTTCAAAAAAGTTTTTTTGCACTTTTTACTCCTGATGTATGAGCCATTAAGACAGCAAATTACTTTTTTATGGCAGCAATAAAATATGAATGTAGGAGATGGGTATTTGTTGGAAAATGATTTTAAAATAAAACAAGTAAGGAAGTCTAAGTTCGGGTAAACCGAACATTAAATACCCAGCGTTAGTTTTCATATGATTTTCAAAATTTTCCATTTCGGAAGTGGGCGTGGTTGGGAAGCGATTTCGTCCAATTACATCAGGTATACTCCCTATTATGCTAGTATACCTTGTACCAAATTTCATCGTTCTACCGTAATTAGTTTTATAGTTATGACCCGTGAAATTTTCAAATATGCGTCCCTGAAAAGTGGGCTGTGCCACGCCTACTTTAAAAAATTTATAAAAAAATCATAATATAATGACTAGGGGGTTTTTCCTACCAAACTTTATCTTTTTAGTAATTTCCGTTACCGAACTATGTCAATTTACGTGATTTCCGAAGATTTCGATATCGAAAGTGGGGATGGTTGGAGGGCGATTTTATCCAAGTTCATCAGGTATACTTATATAACATTTTAGCCATTTCAGCTACCGAGATATGTCAATTTATGTAATTTCCGAACTATTCGATATCGAAAAAGGAGGCGTGGTCAGAAAGTAACCTGTATAGAAAATTTCATTCAAATATCTCAATTATTACTCAAGTTATCGTGTATACGGACGGATGGACATGTCTTAATGAACTTTTTTTTTCCAACCAGAGAACTTCCATAATGTAACTCTATATCTATCTCGATTATTTTGTACCGTTACATAGTACCGTCATGTTGATAAAATTAGAATACCCTTGTGCTAGTGTATTAGTAGGCTGGGTATAAAAACAAGTTGTTTTACTGAGATGCAAAGGTTATGGGATTACACCACCAAACCTACGGGGTAAGACCAAGTCTTTGTTGCATTAATTCAAGTTTGAATCAACACGCAAACAATTTAAAAAAATAGAAAACAGCTTTCTTTCAAGTATACTAAATTTAGAAATAAAAGAAACCAACATTACTATTAAAACTATCGGAAAGGAAATAAATTTTATAAAGGAAACCCTAAAAAATAAATTGGAAGAAGATGATTTTGAAACCATTGTTGAAAGACAAAACTACTTTACTCAACAAGTAGTCACAGACGCACAAAATGAACGCACGAACACAAACTAAAAACACAAATTTCCAAAAATACAGAAAGATTCGGCATTCGGTTTAACGAAAACTGGTTTGTAAACAAAACCAACATCGAGGTTCCACACGAGAGCCAATGGTTATTATCGCTCGGCAGTAAATATGCATTACCCATCACCAAAAATAATTTTTCTCCTATACATGTTATCGCGGAACTGGAGCAATGTGTACAACAAATCGACGATGATAGAAAGAAGGATGCTACAAGAAGTAACATAGCAACAAAAATAAGTAATTATCACAAAGAAAAATTAATAATTAATATGTTTGAAAATATGAAAAAAATTTTGAAAGAACATAAAGACAATGTAGTTCTAACTCAGGCGGATAAAGGTAACAAGACGGTCTTGATGAACAAGACGGAATATGAGCAGAAAATGATGGAACTACTACGTGCCAGAATAAAAACATATAAAGTAATAAATAAGGATCCAACACAGACACTAATGAGGAAAAACTATACCATAGTCAACGAGTTGTCAAAACGAAATAAAATTACTATAAGAGAAAAAATACAACTGTGCAGCGTCGCGGCGGTTGCACCAAGGTTATACGGTCTTCCGAAAATTCACAAGGAAAATATGCCACTGAGACCGATCTCATCATCTACGAATGTACCCTGCTACAAATTGTCCAAGTATATAGGAGCTATATTGAAAAATGTTATATCTGTTGATTATAATATTAAAAATGCCTTTGAACTAAAAGACCGATTAAAAAATATACATGTTGAAGATGACGAGATTTTAATATCGTTCGATGTAGTCACGTTATTTACAAATATTCCAATACACCTAGCCATACAAACAATAATGAGGCAATGGCCGCAGTTAGAGAAGCACACAACAATACCAAAACAACAATTTCAACATATTTTAGAATTCTGTCTGCGCGATAATAACTATTTTACATACAATTCAAAATTTTATCAACAAATTTACGGAATGCCAATGGGAAACCCGCTATCCCCAACTATCGCGGATATTGTACTAGATAAAATACTTGACGACAGCATAGCTGAACTAAAGGATAAGGACATATACATCAAATACATCAATAAGTATGTAGATGATGTATTCGCTATTATTAAATCTAAAGACGCGGAAAATATCTTAAAAGTTTTAAATAGTCAACACACAAGCACAAGTTAAGTGCACCACGGAGAAAGAAAAAGACAACAAAATAGCTTTCCTGGACGTAGAAGTCAGTAAGAAAAATAATAATATTTTAACAAATTGGTATGTCAAATCAATCGCGTCGGGACGATTGATCAACTATCACTCAAATCACCCGTGGAAGCAAAAAAAAATTAACACGGCAACAAGCCTAATAAGAAAGGTAGCCTTAATCAGTAATGAAGAATTCATGAAGGAAAATAAGAAAAGGCTAAAAACCATTTTATTTAAAAATAGCTATACACATAAGCTAATAGACAGATTAATTGTAAATACCATCAAGAAAATTCAGAGAAAAGAAAACAACGCGCCGGCTGACACTTCTGATAATAAAAAATACATAGGCGTGCCTTACATACCAGGTCTAACCAACAATCAAACACTGCAACGATTAATTGAAAACGAAAACACTAAGTACGCGAATAGACCAAAATTCTACTCTCCGTAAATTTTCACAAAAACAAAGGACCCAGTTGAAAAAGAACAACAGAGTAATGTAGTTTATCAAATTTTATATCGATACTATAAGAATCAACGAACGCATAAAAGACGCTTTAAACAAGAAAACAACAAGAGCATTAGCACAGCATCTAACAAACAGTAACCACATAGCGGACTATGCCAACACCAAAATATTAGATATGGAAAAAAGAGAAAAAACAAGATTGATTCTTGAGAGCATTCGCATACAACAACACATAGAGAATGCTCTTAACCACAAAGAGGACGTCGACGGACTGAGCAGCGTCTACTCAACTGTGATACAAAGAAACAAAAGAAATTAAGTAAATGTCTACAAGTGAAAAGAAGTAAATGTTCTTGGTTATTGTGAAAATTTGTTCGATGTTAATTATTTAATAATCTTAATGTAAGTGAAATGTTAAGTTTGTCATGTTTATTGTTTTTTTATACTGTCATAAATGTATTAATTAATGTATGTTTACATTTTTCATACTTTAATTAAACTACATAGATTCCCCAGAAGAAGACGCGGAGAGCGTCGAAACGCGTAGGGAAAACAAAAACAAAACACCTTGTTTTATTTGGATGGCCGTAAGTGCTCAACCCAGCAAACATAAAAATAAGTTGTACTCACTATTGATTTATTTACCACTTTCACACTTGTCAATTCATCGGAAGATACTTTCGTTAAAGTAATAATTGCCTAAATAGTCATAAAACTAGCTACAGTGATGGGTGGAAAAACAGCAGTAAAATTTTAAATACCATTGCTAAG
>CAXKVI010000004.1:103238068-103255568 GCA_964058755.1 Campiglossa producta | reverse complement strand
TCAAAGTAGAAAAACAATAAAAGAAAATAAAAGGAAATAAAAAAAAAAATAAATAAAAAAAAAAATAAAATAAAATAAAATAAAATAAAATAAAATAAAATAAAATAAAATTAAATAAAATAAAATAAAATAAAATAAAATAAAATAAAATAAAATAAAATAAAATAAAATAAAATAAAATAAAATAAAATAAAATAAAATAAAATAAAATAAAATAAAATAAAATAAAATAAAATAAAATAAAATAAAATAAAATAAAATAAAATAAAATAAAATAAAATAAAATAAAATAAAATAAAATAAAATAAAATAAAATAAAATAAAATAAAATAAAATAAAATAAAATTTTGTTTAAAGGTTTTCAAAATAAAATAACGTACAATCAAAGTAGAAAAAAAATAAAAGAAAATAAAAGGAAAAAATAAAAATAAATAAAAAAAAAATAAATTAAAATAAAATAAAACAAAATAAAATAAAATAAAATAAAATAAAATAAAATAAAATAAAATAAAATAAAATAAAATAAAATAAAATAAAATAAAATAAAATAAAATAAAATAAAATAAAATAAAATAAAATAAAATAAAATAAAATAAAATAAAATAAAATAAAATAAAATAAAATAAAATAAAATAAAATAAAAAAAAATAAAATAAAATAAAATAAAATAAAATAAAATAAAATAAAATAAAATAAAATAAAATAAAATAAAATAAAATAAAATAAAATAAAATAAAATAAAATAAAATAAAATAAAATAAAATAAAATAAAATAAAATAAAATAAAATAAAATAAAATAAAATAAAATAAAATAAAATAAAATAAAATAAAATAAAATAAAATAAAATAAAATAAAATAAAATAAAATAAAATTGTTAGAATAAATATACCTACCTACTACTTTAAAATACACCTCTACAACCCAATTGCATATTATCCTTTCACTATCGTTTATTATCAATTACACTTTGCTATGTATGTACTTTTGTATGGAATAAAGTTTAAGTCGATTAAGAGCATTAAAGCTTAACACACGTGTTTTTCTTTTGCGGCTTACGCTTCACCTCGGAAAACCTCTAACATAGGTTATGGACCCAGAAAGTCTGGTTTAATTCGCCATTAAATTTGAGTATCGGTTTAATTTATTTATCCGGAGTTATAAAGTTAAAAAATAAAATAAAGACAATGTCGAACTCTCTAAATAATATTGAGAAGTTGAACGCGGAAAATTACGCGACGTGGGCTGTACAAGTGAAGTGCTTGCTAGTGACATTGGACTTATGGCATGTGGTGGTGGACCCTGTTCCAGAAGACGCGGTTGCCAAAGTGCTGTGGAGTACTTCAGATCAAAAGGCTTTAGCCACTTTAATTTTGTGTATAAAACCAAGTGAACTTATACATGTGAAAAATTGTACTAATACAAAAGATGCCTGGTGCAAACTAAGCATGGTGTACAGAGGGCAAAGTGCCTGTAGAAAAGTAACATTGTTTAAAAAACTACTTCAGCTTAAATTTAAAGCAAGTGAAAAATATTCAGTTCAGTTAAATGAATTTTCATCAATAGTGGATGAGCTAAAAGAAGTTAATGTGATTTTGCCAGAAGAGCTTGTATCTGTCATTTTGTTAAGTAGCCTTCCCGACGAGCTTGAAAATTTTGTTGTAGCAATGGAAAGCCGGGGCAGTTTGCCTACTCTTTCTTCTTTGACCTCTAAAGTTCTTGAAGAAGAAATACGTCAAGGTCAAAAAGTACAAGCAAATTCAGAGTCTGTCTTTGCTGCTAATTCACGAAGTCGTGGAAATAAAAATGACAATCACAAAAACAAAGATTATGGTAGCTCGCGCAATAGTAAAAATAGTAACAACAATTTTGCAAAGAACTATACTTGCTATCAATGTGGAAAAAGAGGACATATTAGAGCCCAGTGTAAAGCAAATAAAGAAGTTGCTGGTTCAGGTAACGCATTTGGCGCTACAGAGACAGTGCAATTAAGAGAAAAGTGGATCTTGGATAGTGGGGCGTCATCTCACATGTGTATAAGAGCGGATTGGTTTGAGTCGCTCAAGCAACAAAAACAAAAAATCATATTGGCGTCAGGTGAATGTGTATTTGTCGAAGGTGTGGGTACAGTGAATGTCAAATCATCGTTTGGAAGTGCCTCTTTGTTAAATGTACTTTATGTTCCAAATTTGCATTCCAATTTTATCTCGATTGGAAAAATTACGGAAGCTGGAAATAGTGTTGACTTTTCCAAAGGAAAAGCAGTTGTCAAAAATAAAATAAACAGAACAATATTTTGTGCATATTATGAATGTGGTGTGTTTTCGGTCAACATTAAGCCGAGTATGTGTACCGAAAAAATATATGGGTTGGTAGACGAGGAAAATACTCGTAAGTGGCATCGTAGGTTAGGTCATTTAAACACAGACGATCTAAGAAAACTTTCTAATAAAAATATGGTGCATGGACTTAATTTGAATGTGCATAATAAAATTGAGTGTTTTACTTGTGCTACTTGCAAAATCAAAAGCAAAGCGTATGAAAGCCATTCAAATGTAGCTTCGAAAGATGTGCTAGAGTTGGTTCATAGTGACTTGTGTGGTCCCATGTCCATAAAATCGGTGGGTGGTGCGTCATATTTTATGACATTTATAGATGACCATTCTCGGTATACCCATACATATTTTTTAAAACAAAAATCAGAAGCGTTTAGTGCATTCAAAAATTTTGCTGCGATGGCGGAGAAGCAGACAGGCCGCAAACTTAAAATGTTTCGAAGTGATAATGGGAAAGAATACATAAACTCCCAATTTAAAGAGTATTTCGCGAAGAATGGAATTCTTCATCAAACGTCCGTAGCGTATTGTCCCCAGCAGAATGGTGTGTCGGAGAGATTAAACAGAACGTTGGTAGAGATGTCGCGATGTTTTTTGGAGACATCTGGTTTGCCACAGAACTTATGGGCAGAAGGTATAAATACGGCGACGTACGTGCGTAATAGGTGTCCAACTAAATCGTTGGGTGAACAAACTCCTTATGAAAAGTGGTTTGGTAAGCGACCTTCTTTGTCGCATCTACGAATTTTTGGCTGCGACGCTGTAGCTTTGAGTAAAGGTCCGCAGAAAAAGGGCAAATTTCAGCCAAAAGGGCTTAAATTAAAGTTTGTCGGTTATGATAATTTAACCAAAGGGTATAGACTGTGTGACAGTAGTAAAAGGTCTATTACAATTTCGAGAGATGTATTGTTTTTTGAAAACTCGTTTGAGCCGACATGCACTAACAACAACGAAAGCACTGATGTTTTTGTTCACGATGCTTTTGATATTTTTAATAAGCACAACAACAACCTAGAATGTGTAAATGAAGACGTGTAAATGCAAAGCGTACCTGAGCAGGTAGAGAGTACAACAGCAGTGAGAATCGAAGAAGCAGCAACGTCATCAGATGAGGAGAGTATGTTAGAAGAAGTCGGAAAGAGGAAACGAGGAAGACCAAAACTATTGCGAACAGGTGCTGTGGGGAGACCAAGAAAAGTTTTTGTCGAAGAGACAAACGCAGAAGTGCTGAACTCAATCATCGAATCGCCAAATACCGCATCAGAAGCATTGAATTCTAATGACAGTGAGCATTGGAAAGCTGCAATGCAAAGAGAGTATGATGCTTTACTCAAAAATGGTACATGGGAACTCGTCGATAGACCAACAAATAGCAACGTTATTGGTTGTAAGTGGGTGTTTGCGGTGAAGAAAAGTGCAAACGGTGCAATCGAAAAATATAAAGCCCGTTTAGTCGCTCACGGATGCTCACAAAAATATAATGTTGACTATAATGAGACGTATGCGCCAGTGGTTAGACATTCGACGATACGATTGTTGTTGGCGTTAGCAGCACAGCATAAACTTCTTGTCAATCATGTTGATATCGTTTCGGCATATTTGAACAGTGAGTTGAAAGAAGAGGTTTACATGACTCAACCACAAAATTTTTAGAGTGAGCAGTTTCCAAACAAAGTCTGCAAATTAGTTAAATCCCTGTATGGACTCAAGTAAGCTGGTCGCGAGTGGAGCTTAAAATTCACCGATATTTTAGAAAAAATGGGATTTCAGCGTTGTAAAGCTGATAGTTGCGTTTATATAAGCAGAGAAAACGGCGCTTTGTGTTTTATTGCGCTGTACGTAGACGACATGTTGATTGCGTGCAAAGATCAACAACAAATGGCCAACATTATAGAAGGTTTAAACAAGCATGTTGAAGCTGTAGACAAGGGGCCGATATCGTTTTATTTGGGTATCGAAATTAGCCGTGATGGTCCGAGAGGAGCCATAACAATTCATCAACAACGTTACGTTGACGAGGTGCTGAAACGTTGGGGTATGGCAAATTGCAAGCCAGCAGCAACACCTTGGGCTAATGGTACTGTTTTGGATAAGTGTACCAAATCATGTGACAATCTTGATGCAAAATCTTATCAAAGTTTAATCGGAGCGCTCATGTATCTGGCAGTGATAACGCGCCCGGACATCAGTCATGTAGTGTCAAAATTGTCGCAATACAGCAGTCACCCTCATGAAGAACATTTTCGTGCCGCTAAATATGTGCTGAGATACCTTAAAAAGCATCCAGCAGGTAATATTGTGTATGTAGCTAACGAAAAAGATTTTCTTTGTTTCACAGATGCTGACTGGGGTTGCGAGACCAATTACAGGAAATCCCACACGGGCTATGTTTTATTTATGTCTGGTGGACCTGTTGCTTGGGAGTCACGCAAACAGACAGTTGTAGCATTAAGTACAATGGAAGCGGAGTATATTGCTCTTTGCCAGGGAACGAAAGAGGTTATATTTCACCGAACATTGCTAAGAGAAATGGGTTTGACTGATCACACAACCGAACCAACAACAATGCTATGTGATAGTCAAAGCGATCAATTTCTGGTGAAGAATCCAACTGTGCATAAAAGGAGCAAGCATATTGATATTCGTTTTCATTTTGTAAGAGATATGTTTAATGATAAAGAAATTGATGTTCAATATGTAGAATCAAATAATAATGCTGCAGATGCATTAACTAAAATGTTATCAAAAGCTAGACATATAGATTCATGTCGTTTGTTGAAAATTATAATGTAAATTTTCAATAATTTAATAAAATAAAATAAAATAAAATAAAATAAAATAAAATAAAATAAAATAAAATAAAATAAAATAAAATAAAATAAAATAAAATAAAATAAAATAAAATAAAATAAAATAAAATAAAATAAAATAAAATAAAATAAAATAAAATAAAATAAAATAAAAAAAAAATAAAATATAAAAATAAAAAAAGAGAAAAAAAGAAATAAAAAAAAAATAAAATAAACAAAAAAAAAATAAAAAAAAAATATAAAATAAAATAATAATCAGTCGTAGTAATCAGCGTGGATTATCAACGCTAAATAGTGCAAAAGTTTAAATAAATAGTCCTGAAGAGGATTGCCGACGGTAATCGAAATATATTGGCAACACCAAAACTTGTGTTTTGATAGGTTTTTTTTGCGGAAAAGCAAAAACGAAATTTAAAATAAAGTAAATTAAATCAAAATAAAAAAAACATTAATAAAACCAAACCAAATAAAATAAAATCAAGAAAAGTACAACAAAATAACGGAAAAAAGATATAAAGAAGTAAAATAAAATAAAATAAAAAAGTGGAATAAATAAGAATAAAACAATATAAAAAACAAACAAAAAAAAAATTAAAAAAAAATTAAATTAAATTAAGTTAAACTATACAAAAAAGATAAAATAAAACGACTGAATAAAAATAAAATCAAGGGAGTACCGCAGCGTACCGAGGTCATATCCGGCCAAGGACTGTCAACTTCGGCATCACTCCCCAAAACCTTCGGGGAGTGTTTTGCTGTTAACAACAACAACAACAACAACAACAATAACAACAACAACAACAACAACAACAACAACAACAAAAAAAATCAAATAAAAAAAATTTAATTAAAAAAAAAAAATAAAAATTAAAGAACAAAAAAAGGATAAAAAAAAATAAAAAGAAATAAACAAAATATGGTATAAAAAATTATATTAGTAGGTAAAAACAAAAGAAAATTAAATAAAAGAAAAAAGAAGGGAGTTAAAAAATGAACAAAAAGAAAAAAAAAAATATTGAAGAGAAATAAAAACATTATACAAAAAAATACAAAAAAAAATTAGATAACTTGTTGAGCTCTAGGCCACTCACCTGGCCGACCTGCACTCGAGAGTTTCCTGATGATGACTTCAAACTGAAGTCGAAATATCGACAAAATAAAATACAACTAAATATTGTGTGATAGAAAAATAAAAAACAATTGTTTTAATTCAATAGTAGACCAATATTTGAGTGGCCTAGAGCTCAACAAGTTATCTAATTTGCAAATTTAAAGGCCGAAAAATCATTAAGTATATAAATACAAAAAATAATAATAAAAAAAAAATTATACTGAAAGCTAATTAAAAAGATATAATAAGTAATTAAAAAAAATTAGTTTAAAATAAGATTAATTAAAACAAAGTTTAAATAAAATGACGTAAAAATTTGGAAGAAACTATTTCTTTTCGCAGAAAAATCTTTTAAAGCTTTTCCTAGATGTCGAAGGAGCGCAAAAGGAACAAATTTGAAATAACAGCAAAAGTAGTGTATGTATTTACAAAAAAGTCTGCTCCCCGTTCAGCCTCTTTAAAGAATGTTTCAATAATAAGATAATAGACACCTTTAGATGTGATTCCACAAAGCTTTATTTATCACACCCATTTATAAGCTCAAATCGTCTGAGTCCATTCATTAAAAATTGCAAACACACACACACACACTCTTAAGTGAGATCGGAGCCGAAGTAACACAAACAGCTGTCAACGCTGATATGTGAGGACGCAATAAAAATCAGTTAGCAGTGATAGTATCCAATATATCCACACAAAAAACACACATACATACATACATTCGCATGCATGTACCAACTCGCCTATAAAAAACTCGACAATCGCATGCTCCTTTGACATCGGATTAACAAGGACAATTGCGTAAAAATAAAAATTTATTACGCAAAAGCTGCAAATGTCGCAAAATGTTGAAACGAAAATCCTACAAAAGCGGCAGCAGTAGTGCATACAAAGTTGTACTAACATAATACAGACACACAGACATACACAAACATATGTATTTAAACAAACTCCTATAAGGCATACAAGCAAGTTACACGCTGGTCGTAGCCACATGCTTACAATAATGGCATAATAATACAACAATAAGAACAACCATAACAAGCAATAACAATTGCCATATCAATATCGAAATTATTGAAATAAACGAAAATCGAATTCAATGTACATATGTTTGTATGAAAGTGAAAGCAAGAAAAGGCTGGTGGTGTTCGCAATGAGGCAGCCGTGGGAAGAGCTATGAAAGTGAAACTTTGTCTTTGCCATGCCGAGTATGCCAAAAGCAGAGGCGTTAGCGCCATTTAGACGCTAAAGGATTATTTATTGAGTATCGAAGAAAAAAAAGTACTCTAAACGGTGAAAATGGGCTTGAGGGACGTAACACTAACTACATGAGGATTATGCGCTTTGTGGTATTGGATTTGGTAGCGCATGTGAAGGTAGTGCTTAGAAGAAAATCTCTTGTGCAATGTCATATACGCCCCATAATAGCACTACTGCCTTACAAACGAAACGAGATCACATATATCTCATTAAACCGATTACCGATTACTACTCTTGTCGTTGCGACATAATCGTATGTAATAAGATGTATAAAATGAGCATGGAATGGCCATATTGCGTGCGAGTTGTGGAAGTTACACACACCCACATATGCAGAAGAGTAAATGTAAAAGAGCATACTGAATGCTACTTTCACTACTTAGTGTTGTTATGAGAATTGAGAATGTGATATGTCGATATGGAAATTAGGGGCTGCTGTTTTTTTTTTGGAAATTTTGTTTCAGAACAAAGTAAAATAATACAAAAAAAAAATTTAATAAAGTAAAAAAAAAAACAATAAATAAGAAAAATAAAATAAAGTGAAAACAATTATGTAAAAATAAAATAAATTAAAATAAAATAGTATGAAAAAAATATAAATAAAATGAAATAAAATGAAATCAGATAAAAATAATTTATCTAAATACAAAAATCAAATAAAAAATAATTAAAATAAAAAAAGGGTGTGCTATTTTTAGAAGATACTTATTTCAAAACAAAGTAAAATAATAAAAATAATAAATAATTTAACAAAAAAAAATATTGATAATTTCGAAAAAATATATAAAAATCAAGTAAAATAAAAAAATGAATGAAATCAGAGCTTAAGTCCAATGAAATAATATCCATAAAAAATTAAATTAAAATAAAATAAAAAAATTAAATATGTAGATGAAATAAAATAAAATGAATTAAAAAAAGAAAAACAAATTTAATTTAAAAAAACTTAAAGAAAACAAAATAAAAAACTTTATAAAATAATATAAAATTATAAAATAAAATATGTAACATAAAATAGAAAATAAAATAAAATAAAACAAAATAAAATAAAATAAAATAAAATAAAATAAAATAAAATAAAATAAAATAAAATAAAATAAAATAAAATAAAATAAAATAAAATAAAATAAAATAAAATAAAATAAAATAAAATAAAATAAAATAAAATAAAATAAAATAAAATAAAATAAAATAAATTAAAATAAAATAAAATAAAATAAAATAAAATAAAATAAAATAAAATAAAATAAAATAAAATAAAATAAAATAAAATAAAATAAAATAAAATAAAATAAAATAAAATAAAATAAAATAAAATAAAATAAAATAAAATAAAATAAAATAAAATAAAATAAAATAAAATAAAATAAAATAAAATAAAATAAAATAAAATAAAATAAAATAAAATAAAATAAAATAAAATAAAATAAAATAAAATAAAATAAAATAAAATAAAATAAAATAAAATAAAATAAAATAAAATAAAATAAAATAAAATAAAATAAAATAAAATAAAATAAAATAAAATAAAATAAAATAAAATAAAATAAAATAAAATAAAATAAAATAAAATAAAATAAAATAAAATAAAGTAAAATAAAATAAAATAAAATAAAATAAAATAAAATAAAATAGAATAAAATTGTAAGTGCAAAAATAAAATAAAGTAAAATAAAAAAAAAATAAATAAAAAAAATAAGAAAATAAAAAAAAATTGAAAATAAAATAAAATAAAATAAAACAAAATGAAATAATTTAAAATAAAAATTAAAAAAATGAAAAAAAAATAAAAAATATAGAAAAAAAAATTAAATTAAATAAAACAAAATAAAACCACTTTATTATATGTATAAAAATATAGAAAAATAAGATAAAAAATAAAATAAAATAAAAAAATTAAAAATATTTAAAAAAACAAAAAAATTAAATAAAATAAAAAAAAAAAATAAATAAAAAAAAAAAAAATCAAAAACAAAAATAAGTTTAGTCAAGATAAATAAAATCCATAAAGAATAAAAAAAAATAAAAAAGTAAAAAAAATTTAAAAAAATAAATAAATTAAATAGATAAAATAAAATGAAAAAAATTAAATGGAATAAAAAAAAGTTAAAGAAAATAAAAATAAAAAATTATACATATATTTTCATTATATGCAATTTTATTTATTTTATTATATTTTATGTTGTTTATTTAATTTAAATTAATTTAATTTTTTTAATCTGTTTTTTTTTTTTTTTATTCTGTTTTATTGTAAGCACACCCCAATGCGCCAGTTCAAACGAATCAGTTAATATTTGTATGTGCACATCTTTAGAATTTATGTTGGTATTAGCAACAGTGAATTATGTAAAAAGACGTAGGGAAGCTTAAAATAAGGATACCATTGTGCTACATTCCTTTTGGCTCAAGCAAATTTGAGCACACACACACACACAATAACACATGAACTCGTCTTACATTGCTTAGAATTTGTTTATTACACAATCAATAGCCCAAATATGTGGCATTTGTTACAAAAGAATGAACTCTTTAGTGAGTTGTGGTTATTGCTAGCCAATATTGATATATCATTGGCATTTTTCACCTTCGTATCACATCAGCTTGTGGGCGCCGTTTTATAGGTTGATCACATTGCTTGTACTCGTTTGCTTTATTTGAAGGGGGTAGCAAGTGCATAAAAAGGTATCTTACATTATTTTTGTGGCATTGAAAGAAGATAAAGTAGATTTATATGTAGTTTTTTCTTTTTGATTATTCGTACATTTGGTTGCTCATACGCACTGGTGCACCTTTATTGTTAAAGGAGTGTCTGGTTATATTTTGTGGGAGTCAACTAATGGCTGATTAGCGTGATTTTACTTCTTATTGGAATTGTTAATGTTTAATAAATATTTTGGAGAGTTTATTTTATAGAATATTTTTATGTAAGTGTAGTTTTCTGTTTCATAAGATTTGATGGGTGGAGTTATTTACTCAGTTAATGTAACTGGTATATATTATTTGAAATAATTCAATATTAACTGTTATTCCAGTATATTTTTAGAAAAGAAAAGCTTAAGTTTATTTTTTTGAAAAGTAAAGCTGAAAATTTTTTCTAACTCGTTTTTGGTTGTTGGTACAAAATTTAATATAACTTAAATTTCTTCAGAAACTTTCTGGTTGCTGATTATAAAATTTGAATTTCTATAAAATAACCTCAAATGTAAGTTACCACATAAGTTAATGCTAACTTGTAGGAGCATATATAATAATCCATAAGAAATTTACGACTTCTAAGTTCTGAAAGCTCTTACAGAATTTACAAACACAGTATCGTTCGCCACAGAAAACTATAACTTCTTATTTAGCTAAAGTTTATCCGTAAGGTTTTGTTTGACAATTTTATGCTCAAAATTTCACTTGCACTTTAAAAGTTGTTGGGCAAAGAAACAAGTTCAAACTATGATATATTTAATTGAATTAAAAAAATTTGAAGGCCCCAGAAATAGAAAAAAACTTAAAACTCAGCCAAAATAGGCATGAGTACCAAGTACTCGTGAAGTTTGATGTGTAAACATGGGTATTCTGCACATAAATTTTTTTTAACTAGTGTTCGCTGAGTTAAGATGAGTAATAAATGACTCATAAATTACTCATGGATGAGTCATATATGACTCATTGATAAATCATAAATGACTCATTGATGAATCATAGAAGACTCATTGATGAATCATAAATGACACATAGATGAGTAAAAAATTACTCATATATGAGTCAAAAATGTTTCACAGATGAGTATAAAATGACTCATAGATGAGTCAAAAATGACTCATAGATGAGTCCAAAATGACTTTTAGATGAGTCATAAATGACTTATAGATGAGTCATATATGATTTATAGATGAGTCATACATGACTTATAGATGAGTCATACATGACTTATAGATGAGTCATACATGATTTCTTTCCTTTCCTTTCCTCTCTCCAAGATTCAGTTATTTATTTCGAAACTTTTTTTTCAGATTCCCAATCTTTGATCGAATTTTTAAGATATAGGGATTTAAAGATAAACAAAAAATTCCACCAGGTGGCGCGCTGATCGCGATTACTGAAAATCGCTGGAAATAATACGATCGATTTTTGAGTACCTTCTCTTAAAGCATGGCTTAAAACACGGTGACAATGCGATGCTTGTTCTATAAATCCGCCAGGTGGCGAAAGGATAGCGCTTTTTACAAATTTACAGATTCACAGAGACATGGTGATTGAAACTCGGCACATTTTTCAGGATGCAATGACAACAGATCTTGCTGAAGCCGAAATTCCACTAGGTGGCGCACGGATGGAGCTATCTACAAAAAAATTGTTGTATCTTTGGCGAAGAAGAAAAAAATTTATTCGAGACCTTTTGAGAAATGACATTTTAAGCCTGGTGCATTTGCACCTAACTTTTATAGTCTAATTTTTATGGCAAAATGAAAATTCAAAGTTCAAAATGAGCTTTATCTGCCGCCGCCTTAAGTGCCTTTATTTACTTCGGCCGCTCTACTTATGTAAGCTTATATAGATGTGAGCATTTGAATTTTTGCTTTTGTGCTTATTTATGAACTTGTTTGTGACATCGCCGAGCGATGAAACTTTTGAATAAAGTGATTACTTCTTTAAAATTTTCCAATTTGCTAGACGCTCTGTGCTCTATGTTGACTGTGACCTTAGTAGAAACTTTTAAACATTACTTTTACAATTTTATTTCTTTGTTATTATTTTGAAATTTCTAGACTTATTTTCTTGTTGATTCTTATCATTCATGCTTTTAGTAAAATTTGAAGTGCTAAACTTTTTGAAGAATTCATGTAAATGTTGAAATTCGAATTTGAACTTTGAGCACTCGACTATGTGGAGCGTTTAGTTCAAGAGTATGGGTGTATGTGCCAAGAGCAGTATTCAGATTATAGTCAATAAAAAATATTAAGTGTTAAAGTGTTTGTAAGTATATCTATGAGAGCAGACATGTATCCTGAAATTGATTGAAGCATATTTATAGCCTAAGAGTTTTCGTTTTTTTACTGTTTGAGAAATAATAACTCTAGATCCTCTGAAAGCGCCAGTTAAGCTTGCTTCACTTGCCTTTCCTCTAGCCAAAACACACACAAAACGCAGAAAGTTTTTGATTGCATGCCACATGCTGCATGCAACAAAAGTAAGTACTCAAATAATGCGCCACAAACAGTTAACAAAGCCGTTAAATTTATTAGCTGCACTCAACTGGCACACATTAACACACTTAACTGTAAAATAGTACTTACTGATATAATATAATAACAAAACAAAGTGTATAAATAATGCAATTGCTACAAACGAAATGCAACTTATTTATGTAGATAATGCAGGAAACCAAGAAGGAAAGTGGATTAGCAACAATGTGATAGAAAATAAGGTAAAATGTTATGATGGCTCTATTTTACATTTTTTTCCTTTTATTTTATTTTTTAGTTTCATGTTATTTAATTTAACTTTTTTGCTTGATTTTTTTCTGTTATTTTATTTTTTATTTTATTTTATTTTATTTTATTTTTTTAAATTTTATTTTATTTTATTTTTTTAAATTTTATTTGATTTAATTTAATTTAATTTAATTTTATTTTATTTTATTTATAATTATTTTATTTTATTTTATTTTATTTTATTTAATTTTATTTAATTTAATTTTATTTAATTTTATTTAATTTTATTTTATTTTATTTTATATTATTTTACTTTATTTTATTTTATTTAATTTAATTTTATTTTATTTTATTTTATTTTATTTAATTTTATTTTATTTTATTTTATTTTATTTTATTTTATTTTATTTTATTTTATTTTATTTTATTTTATTTTATTTTATTTTATTTTATTTTATTTTATTTTATTTTATTTTATTTTATTTTATTTTATTTTATTTTATTTTATTTTATTTTATTTTATTTTATTTTATTTTATTTTATTTTATTTTATTTTATTTTATTTTATTTTATTTTATTTTATTTTATTTTATTTTATTTTATTTTATTTTATTTTATTTTATTTTATTTTATTTTATTTTATTTTTTATGACACTGCTAGTATAAATGGCGATCGATTGATGTCGCTCTAGTTGTCGATAAGGTAGTATAAAAACAAACAAACAAAAATAAAATGAATACATACTAAGTGAACATGATGGATATAAGCTAGCAATAATCTCAACGCAGCTTGGTGTAAGAGGTACACACTGCGGGCTTAGAAATTCCTAATCCCCTTGGTTCTTGGTTCGATGACCAACAAAAGGTGATGAAAAATTTCTAAACATAAAGCCATTTGATAAGTGCCCTTGAGCAAGGCCGAAATTACGTAATCATGGTAGCTTGTAATTGTTGTTACTTTTCCATCTTGTTCACTAATAATAAAAACATAGAATAATTTAAGAGAAAAAATTATTCACAAACGGTCAAAAGTCCACCAAAGTTTCAAAGATTCTCAAATTAATGACCACAAACTCATAACATACATACATATTAATCGCAGGACACAGCGAAAAAAGCCACCCTGTGAAAATAAGCTGCAGCTGTCAGTAAAATGATCACGGGGTGCACTAAAATCCTTGACACTGCTAGTATAAATGGCGATCGATTGATGTCGCTCTAGTTGTCGATAAGGTAGTATAAAAACAAACAAACAAAAATAAAATGAATACATACTAAGTGAACATGATGGATATAAGCTAGCAATAATCTCAACGCAGCTTGGTGTAAGAGGTACACACTGCGGGCTTAGAAATTCCTAATCCCCTTGGTTCTTGGTTCGATGACCAACAAAAGGTGATGAAAAATTTCTAAACATAAAGCCATTTGATAAGTGCCCTTGAGCATGGCCGAAATTACGTAATCATGGTAGCTTGTAATTGTTGTTACTTTTCCATCTTGTTCACTAATAATAAAAACATAGAATAATTTAAGAAAAAATTATTCACAAACGGTCAAAAGTCCACCAAAGTTTCAAAGATTATTTCATTTTATCTTATTTAATTCAATTTAATTTAATTTTATTTTATATTATTTTATTTAATTTTATTTTATTTTATTTTACTTTATTTTATTTTATTTAATTTGATTTAATTTAATTTAATTTAATTTAATTTAATTTAATTTAATTTTATTTTATTTTATTTAATTAAATTTAATTTTATTTAATTTTATTTAATTTTATTTAATTTTAATTAATTTAATTTAATTTTATTTTATTTTATTTTATTTTATTTTATTTTTTTTATTTTATTTTATTTTATTTTATTTTATTTTATTTTATTTTATTTTATTTTATTTTATTTTATTTTATTTTTTTTTTATTTTTTCTAAGTTCGCAAATAAGTCCACCAAGGCTTCGAAAATTATATACTCATACATAAACTATGTAACGAATCTCCAATTTTGAATTTTTATAAGGACAACAGGATATTGAAATTTTAGTATATTGAGCAACAGCATGATTTCTAGCAAAAATAATTGTATATATCTAGAAATTTTGAAATTATAGTGCACTTTTTATAGGTCATATGAATATGAGTAACATTTAATTATTCAAGTAAGAAAACCTTTAAATTGATACCAAAATTGTAAAATCAATATCTATCTCATATCCCTCTCCTGGGCATCTTTAAATATTTGTATATACATTTTCAGGACTTTAATTAGATTTCAACTTTTTATAACACATCGAGTTTTTGAAAGTTGAAGGATAATAATTTTGAAGGACATTATTTCCATGTCTTTAAAGGATAATTAAAAAAAACGTTAAATTTAGCCTATATTCCGACTGTCCTTTGAATAAGTAACTACATATCTACATTTTGGTACAATTTCTTAGGATGCACTACATAGTTTGATCCTTTAAAAGATATTCTGAGCATCTGGAAAGGAAAAAATACCGATTTACTGATTATGAAGTCCCTAAACGGTAAGGATACAGCAAAATGAGAAAAACGAGTACATAAATCATTTATGTAAGTCGGCACGGTTTTCGATGCATTACAGTCAAAATTAGAGGAATACGTTTAAATAAAACTACTTTGATTTTCTTGAAATAGTCTGACACGCACTTACCACAAAAAAAATATTTCTTATATCTTTTCCTTTAGATGATCTAAACTGGCATACGCAAGCATTAACCCCAGCAACACAACCAAAGTAAGCACGTGAGTGAAGTAGCGAATAAAAAATGTTATCGCCGCATCTTATGAAGTGTTTAGAAAACAACTGGTAACGGCAGAGTGTCAGTTTCAGTAGCAGTCTCAGAAGCAGAATACATAACATTCAGTAGACAACCACAAACCCCAAACAATGCACAACAATACAAGCCAAAACCATAGCGAGCTAAGCAAAGCCAAACCGCGAAGCCAACGATAAGACACACGCTATGGCGTATACGTAACCGCACAGCTTTTCTTGTGTGGAATTTTCAGTGATGTCAGCAGCACTTGGGGTATACATACGGTGACCATAAATTTTTTTTGAAAAAAAAGAACTCTTTTTACTTAAGGCTTGGTATTGCCTTCACCTAAAAATTTCGCTACCCGGCTATAAACTATTTGGGGTTACACTCTCATTATTTAGAATAAAAAATTGTTTTTCATGGCGTAGTCATCTCGTTGCAGTAAAAAATATTGCCAACGTCTGTGAAACATTGAAATTTCAATCTCAAATAATTTCAAACAAAGTGCATCAATTGAAAGTAATTTTTTTAAGTATATTTTTCCGTTTTGTGAATAGTATTTCTTCTTTAAAACCTACCATAACCACGGTTGCCGTTTTGGCCGAAATGTACCATTTTTGGTACGAACTTTTTTACGGGTACGGAACTTCCAAATTTGGTACGCTTTTGGCATTTTAACGTACTCAGTTTTTGATTTCGCTGAAACACTTGACCGCGTTAAACGTAAACTAAATTATTTTTAAAATATTTTGAAAGATTTTAAAGTTTTCATAATGTTTTGAAATTATTGAGCAAACTAACTTTACAGAGGTACTCATCAAATTTGTTAAAAAAGGTTGCCGGCACAAAAAACCAGAACAAAAACAGAACATTTGCTTAAAAACAGAACATTTCTGTCATTTTCCTTAGAAAAAAAAATACGCAGAACAAGCTCCTTAAAAACAGAACTGTTCTGCAAAAACAGAACGGATGGTCACCGTAGGTATACATTTAATAATATCTATATACAATAGTATTCATATAAGTAAAGCAACATGTCGGCAGAAGTGTTGATGCGTACACATAAGCACATAAACGCGCACATCTTATGCCAACCACTCTACCAAGAAAGATAAGAAAAAGAAAACGAGTCTACACTCGGGCGTAACTGAGCATTATATACTCAGCTGTTAGCTACATTACCATAACCATACCATAACCATACCATAACCATACCATAACCATACCATAACCATACCATAACCATACCATAACCATACCATAACCATACCATAACCATACCATAACCATACCATAACCATACCATAACCATACCATAACCATACCATAACCATACCATAACCATACCATAACCATACCATAACCATACCATAACCATACCATAACCATACCATAACCATACCATAACCATACCATAACCATACCATAACCATACCATAACCATACCATAACCATACCATAACCATACCATAACCATACCATAACCATACCATAACCATACCATAACCATAACCATACCATAACCATACCATAACCATACCATAACCATACCATAACCATACCATAACCATACCATATAACCATACCATAACCATATCATAACCATACCATAACCATACCATAACCATACCATAACCATACCATAACCATACCATAACCATACCATAACCATACCATAACCATACCATAACCATACCATAACCATACCATAACCATACCATAACCATACCATAACCATGCCACTTTGCTCAGCTGAGTATAAAAGAAAGTAGC
>CAXKVI010000004.1:103220568-103233068 GCA_964058755.1 Campiglossa producta | reverse complement strand
ATGGTGTGTCGGAGAGATTAAACAGAACGTTGGTAGAGATGTCGCGATGTTTTTTGGAGACATCTGGTTTGCCGCAGAACTTATGGGCAGAAGCTATAAATACGGCGACGTACGTGCGTAATAGGTGTCCAACTAAATCGTTGGGTGAACAAACTCCTTATGAAAAGTGGTTTGGTAAGCGACCGTCTTTGTCGCATATACGAATTTTTGGCTGCGACGCTGTAGCTTTGAGTAAAGGTCCGCAGAAAAAGGGCAAATTTCAGCCAAAAGGGCTTAAATTAAAGTTTGTAACCAAAGGGTATAGACTGTATGACAGTAGTAAAAGGTCTATTACAATTTCGCGAGATGTGTTGTTTTTTGAAAACTCGTTTGAGCCGACAGGTACTAACAACAACGAAAGCATTGATGTTTTTGTTCACGATGCTTTTGATATTTTTAATAAGCACAACAACAACCTAGAATGTGTAAATGAAGACGTGCAAATGCAAAGCGTACCTGAGCAGGTAGAGGGTACAACAGCAGTGAGAATCGAAGAAGCAGCAACGTCATCAGATGAGGAGACTATGTTAGAAGAAATAGGAAAGAGGAAACGAGGAAGACCAAGACTACTGCGTACAGGTGCTGTGGGGAGACCAAGAAAAGTTTTTGTCGAAGAGACAAACGCAGAAGTGCTGAACTCAATCATCGAATCGCCAAATAACGTATCAGAAGCATTGAATTCTAATGACAGTGAGCATTGGAAAGCTGCAATGCAAAGAGAGTATGATGCTTTACTCAAAAATGGTACATGGGAACTGGTTGATAGACCAACAAATAGCAACGTTATTGGTTGTAAGTGGGTGTTTGCGGTGAAGAAAGGTGCAAACGGTGCAATCGAAAAATATAAAGCCCGTTTGGTCGCTCACGGATGCTCACAAAAATATAATGTTGACTATAATGAGACGTATGCGCCAGTGGTTAGACATTCGACGATACGATTGTTGTTGGCGTTAGCAGCACAGCATAAACTTCTTGTCAATCATGTTGATATCGTTTCGGCATATTTGAACAGTGAGTTGAAAGAAGAGGTTTATATGACTCAACCACAAAATTTTGAGAGTGAGCAGTTTCCAAACAAAGTCTGCAAATTAGTTAAATCCCTGTATGGACTCAAGCAAGCTGGTCGCGAGTGGAGCTTAAAATTCTCCGATATTTTAGAAAAAATGGGATTTCAGCGTTGTAAAGCTGATAGTTGCGTTTATATAAGCAGAGAAAACGGCGCTTTGTGTTTTATTGCGCTGTACGTAGACGACATGTTGATTGCGTGCAAAGATCAACAACAAATGGACAACATTATAAAAGGTTTAAACAACCATGTTGAAGCTGTAGACAAGGGACCGATATCGTTTTATTTGGGTATCGAAATTAGCCGTGATGGTCCGAGAGGAGCCATAACAATTCATCAACAACGTTACGTTGACGAGGTGCTGAAACGTTGGGGTATGGAAAATTGCAATCCAGCAGCAACACCTTGGGCTAATGGTACTGTTTTGGAAAAGTGTACCAAATCATGTGACAATCTTGATGCAAAATCTTATCAAAGTTTAATCGGCGCGCTCATGTATCTGGCAGTGATAACGCGCCCGGACATCAGTCATGTAGTATCAAAATTGTCGCAATATAGCAGTCACCCTCATGAAGAATATTTTCGTGCCGCTAAATATGTGCTGAGATACCTTAAAAAGCATCCAGCAGGTAATATTGTGTATGTAGCTAACGAAAAAGATTTTGCTTGTTTCACAGATGCTGACTGGGGTTGCGAGACCAATGACAGGAAATCCTACACGGGCTATGTTTTATTTATGTCTGGTGGACCTGTTGCTTGGGAGTCACGCAAACAGACAGTTGTAGCATTAAGTACAATGGAAGCGGAGTATATTGCTCTTTGCCAGGGAACGAAAGAGGTTATATTTCACCGAACATTGCTAAGAGAAATGGGTTTGACTGATCACACAACCGAACCAACAACAATGCTATGTGATAGTCAAAGCGCTCAATTTCTGGTGAAGAATCCAACTGTGCATAAAAGGAGCAAGCATATTGATATTCGTTTTCATTTTGTAAGAGATATGTTTAATGACAAAGAAATTGATGTTAAATATGTAGAATCAAATAATAATGCTGCAGATGTATTAACCAAAATCTTATCAAAAGCTAGCCATATAGATTCATGTCGTTTGTTGAAAATTAAAATGTAAATTTTTCATAATTCGTTACTGCACTTGGGTTGAGCGGGGGATTGTTAGAATAAATATACATACCTACTACTTTAAAATACAACTCTACAACCCAATTGCATATTATCCTTTCACTATCGTTTATTATCAATTATACTTTGCTATGTATGTACTTTTGTATGGAATAAAGTTTAAGTCGATTAAGAGCATTAAAGCTTAATACACGTGTTTTTCTTTTGCGGCTTACGCTTCACCTCGGAAAACCTCTAACAATTTTATTTTATTTTATTTTATTTTATTTTATTTTATTTTATTTCATTTTATTTTATTTTATTTTATTTTATTTTATTTTATTTTATTTTATTTTATTTTATTTTATTTTATTTTATTTTATTTTATTTTATTTTATTTTATTTTATTTTATTTTATTTTATTTTATTTTATTTTATTTTATTTTATTTTATTTTATTTTATTTTATTTTATTTTATTTTATTTTATTTTATTTTATTTTATTTTATTTTATTTTATTTTATTTTATTTTATTTTATTTTATTTTATTTTATTTTATTTTATTTTATTTTATTTTATTTTATTTTATTTTATTTTATTTTATTTTATTTTATTTTATTTTATTTTATTTTATTTTATTTTATTTTATTTTATTTTATTTTATTTTATTTTATTTTATTTTATTTTATTTTATTTTATTTTATTTTATTTTATTTTATTTTATTTTATTTTATTTTATTTTATTTTATTTTATTTTATTTTATTTTATTTTATTTTATTTTATTTTATTTTATTTTATTTTATTTTATTTTATTTTATTTTATTTTATTTTATTTTATTTTATTTTATTTTATTTTATTTTATTTTATTTTATTTTATTTTATTTTATTTTATTTTATTTTATTTTATTTTATTTTATTTTATTTTATTTTATTTTATTTTATTTTATTTTATTTTATTTTATTTTATTTTATTTTATTTTATTTTATTTTATTTTATTTTATTTTATTTTATTTTATTTTATTTTATTTTATTTTATTTTATTTTATTTTTTTTTATTTTTTTTTATTTTATTTTATTTTATTTTATTTTATTTTATTTTATTTTATTTTATTTTATTATTTTTTGAACATCCCAGTTCATATGCTGGTAATCGACCAGAAATACCGCTTGGTGCGTTTTTTTTTAATTTAAAATATTCTGAGTCGCATTTGAACATAAAATCACTCTCACTCTCACTCGGATACAAGTCCGTCTGTTTCTCTATACATTACTTATACAGCACTAAAGGACAATAAGTTATTTCTCATAATTTTCATCTGCTATTAAAGGTATATGAGTTATGAGTTATGAGTAGCATTAAATATTTTTAAAAATTTTTGTATATTCAAAATGGTTTACAGCAGCGCGACGAATTCAGCATGTGGTACAAATCGCAGTGGTGGGGAGATATTTGTATATTTCTTTTGTATAAAATTGCTTCGTATAAGTGTGGGGTCCAAATCACTTTGCAGATTTGTTGCTGTAAATTGTGGCTAAATGTTGGTGGCGGCTACTTGACAAACGAAATTCAATTTGCATTATCGAAGCCTTGAGGCAAACGAGCCGCACGCGCAGTATGACTCCACCATTTATATGGAGAAGTGACAATAATTTGCAATTTAACGGTCACCTCCAGCATTAGAAAAGCATTATTTTGATTATATTTAGTGTATTGAGCATAAATTTGAGTATAAATCGCGGTGGGGTGGAAAGCACTTTATGTGTGTGCAAGTTAAGTATTATATGTCATTAAAATTTGGTCATTAAAATAAATAATTTAGCTGGCACTGGGGGCTATAAGCAGATTACAAAGAGGGAAGCTATAAGGTAAGCCAGCGGCACTTTGCCCAAATCCTAAGATGCTTTATTTTATAACCGCAAGATATTTTAATATCACATTAAATTTGGTAACAAAGAAATTTTATTTTCTCGCTGTTTGCCATTAAGTATTTTGTAGATGAGCCATAAGTGATGTCGCAGTGGTCGGCATATTTTAAAGAAAGTCGGTCACGATTTAAAATACCCTGAGATGAGGACTCGTACCTTTCGGAGTTTTTTTTGCATCTGTTTGTGAGGCAGAAATATATATTTTTAATCTGAATCTCGCATAATTTTTTTGGAAATAAAGTGAGGGAAATAAATCTATTGATGGCTTTTATTCTAACAAAATATATTAGCTAGACTCCCTAAAACAAGAATTTTCTGTATCGATTAGAAGTAAGTCAGACAAAATAAAGCAAGCCACCTCTTTAGAACTAAGGTATGCCACTGCGTATAAGTAACCAAATGCAAGAAATTCCAGAGAAGAACAAAAAAACGTATGGCGCCGATATACCTAGAGGTTATCATTTGGACAAAGACAAGGTGACTATTTGCGAACAAGTTGGTAAGCTATAAGAACTACGAGCTACGATGATTGTACTATTTTGATCTTGCTGAAGGATCTTACAAAAATAAAACTAAAATATAAAATCTTACTTACATAAAATAGCCGTTAACCGCCTAGGCGATTTTAGCCGTCCAAATATAAATTCAAGTTTAGAAAAAAACGAAAAAAATTAAATGCCTATGAATATCAGAAATTTTAATGTGGTGAATATAGTAAGCATTCTTTATAGATTATTTGCACACTGAACCAAAAAAAGTAAAAAAAGGTACATTGATTTTAAGAATTTAGAACATTAGAACCTCTCCAAAGAAATGTTCAGTAGTCTAACCTAAATAATTCCAGAGATATGGACTGTGAAGAATTTCATTCGTATGGGAGGTGTCACGCACCCTTTTTCGTTAACTCGAGTTTTTTGGGAGGTGTTAGGGATCGATCACATATAAACCCTCACCAAATTTCAGTGGTCTATAATAAATACTTGCAGGGATATAGACTATGAATTGTTTTCTTCGTATGGGAGATGCAACGCCCCCTTTTTCTTTATCTCCAGTTTTTTTGGAGATGATAGGGATTGATCTTATTTAACTTCTCATCAAATCTCAGTGGTCTAAACTAAATACTTCCCAAAATATAGACTATGAAGTATTTCATTCGTATGGGAGGTGCCACGCCCCCTTTTTTGTTATCCCCAGCTTTCTTTGGAGGTGGTAGGATCGATCTCATATAACCCCTTACCAAATTTCAGTGGTCTAACCTAAATAATATATAGATAGATAGATAGACAATGTTTCAATTAACTTTCTTCCAAGGTGTCCTATAATTCAACTTCTTACTTTTTTCTGAATTTTCATATCTTTCCTTTCCTTTCCTTTCCTTTCCTTTCCTTTCCTTTCCTTTCCTTTCCTTTCCTTTCCTTTCCTTTCCTTTCCTTTCCTTTCCTTTCCTTTGCTTTCCTTTCCTTCCCTTTCCTTTCCTTTAATTTTTTCCCCTCCTTTTCTTTCCTTTGCTTTCCTTTTGTTTTCCTTCCTTTCCCTTCCATTCCTTTTTTGTCATTTGTTTTCCTTTTCTTTCCTTTCCTTTACTTATCTTTCCCTTCCTTTCGTCTATTGTCCTTTCTTTCACTTTTCTTTTCTTTCTTTTATTTTCCTTTAATTCCCCTTCCTTCCCTTTCCCCACCTTACCTTTCGTTTTTTCCTTTTTCTTTCCTCTCCCGTAACTTCCTTTCTTCTCTTTTCCTCTCCGTTCCTCTTGTTTCCCTTCCTTTCCTTATGTTTCCTTTCCTATTCTTTCCTCTCGTTTCCTTTCCTCTCCTTTCTTGTACTTTCATTTCCTTTCCTATCCTTTGCTTTCCTTTAATTTCCTTTCCTGGCATTTCCTTCCCTTCCTTTTCGCGCCCTTCCCCATAATTTCCTGTCGTTTCTTTCTTTTCCCTTACTTTCTTCTCCCTTCCTTCCCTTTCCACACCTTACATTTCGTTTTCTTCCCTTTTCTTTCCTTTCCCGTAATTTCTTTTCATTTCTTTTCCTTTCCTTCCCTGTCCTTTCCTCTCGATACTCTTCATTTTTCCTGCTGGATTATTTTTTAATAAAGTTCAGTATATTGTTTATTTTATTTTAGCTGATTTTCCACATATTTCCTTTTAAAGTAAAATTACTTTATTTTATTACACATTACTTTGTATTATTTTTGCTACTATTTTTTATTTTTTTTCTTTAAATTTACTTTATTTAATATAATATGTAAGTTACTTTTCCAATATTTCACAATGGATTTTTTTAAGAAAAATGTAGCTGGTTTCTTTTTAATACAAAAACACCCTACCTCGTCACTACTCTTCTCTGTTTGTGTAATAAATCAAGTTTATGTACTTGTTTGTGTTTGTTTTTGCTCCCTTAATATTTCCAACAAGGCTAATCTTGCGCTCAACAGCAAGATTCTAAGAAATATCAGCTTGAACTTCTATGAAACTTTTTTCTTAAAAAACATGTACGTTTTTGGTTCAGCGCACTTAAGCAGCACAGGGTTATTAAAATTTCTGTTTGCTATTTTATTAAAGGTTTCGTGAGAGAAAATTCTATATCACGTGTCATATTTTCAAGGTATTCATAACCAAAATGCACATTAATCTTCATCTCTTGCATTTGACCTTCGTCACGAGGACATAAGCGCACTACGTATACCGGGATTGGTATAACCAAAATTGAAATGAATGTATTTCTACATCCATAAAACCAAACAATTATATTTCACCTGCAACAAACGAAATGAAGAAAAGATGCGCCAGCAAATTTATGTTCAACAGTAACGCAACTCAATTTACTCGTTAGTTTTTGTAAAAAATAAGACACGCAACATCTTTTAGCCCAGCTACACAAACACAAAAATGCATACTCGAGAGCATATGTACGTGCGTGTGTGAGGTATGCGTGCCTAAGTTTGCAAGCAGAATAAGTACATATAGAAAAAAGCACTGGTGGTAAAGGCGGTACTGCACATGCAACTGCAAATTTAGCTATTTTGCTATCTTTGCTCATTTACCTTAGAGGATTTGTGATTCAAAAAATGAACAAAGAAATTTGAGAAAAAAGAAAAAATACAGGAATGAAGAAAGTAATGCAGAAGAAGGCATTACTGCATTTAATAGCGTAACTGGAAATTTATTTATTTGCCAAAATCTTTTATATAGCAGTTTGTGGTTTTGTTAACGACCCTAGAAAAAATCTTGCTACTGATCTCTCAAAAGAGTAATTCGAGACTAATCGTAATAAGCAATAAAAAAAAATAAAACAAAAAAAAATAAAAATAAAAAATTAAATAAAATAATATAAAATAAAAAGAAATAAAATAAACGCTAAAAAATAAAATAAAATTAAAATAAATTAAATAAGCGCTAAAAAAATAAAAAAAATAAAACAAAAAAAAAAAAAAAAAAAATAAAATAAAATAAAATAAAATAAAATAAAATAAAATAAAATAAAATAAAATAAAATAAAATAAAATAAAATAAAATAAAATAAAATAAAATAAAATAAAATAAAATAAAATAAAATAAAATAAAATAATATAAAATAAAATAAAATAAAATAAAATAAAATAAAATAAAATAAAATAAAATAAAATAAAATAAAATAAAATAAAATAAAATAAAATAAAATAAAATAAAATAAAATAAAATAAAATAAAATAAAATAAAATAAAATAAAATAAAATAAAATAAAATAAAATAAAATAAAATAATATAAAATAAAATAAAATAAAATAAAATAAAATAAAATAAAATAAAATAAAATAAAATATAATAAAAAAAAAATAAATAAATAAAAAAAAAAAATAAAATAAAATAAAATAAAATAAAATAAAATAAAATAAAATAAAATAAAATAAAATAAAATAAAATAAAATAAAATAAAATAAAATAAAATAAAATAAAATAATATAAAATAAAATAAAATAAAATAAAATAAAATAAAATAAAATAAAATAAAATAAAATAAAATAAAATAAAATAAAATAAAATAAAATAAAATAAAATAAAATAAAATAAAATAAAATAAAATAAAATAAAATAACATAAAATAAAATAAAATAAAATAAAATAAAATAAAATAAAATAAAATAAAATAAAATAAAATAAAATAAAATAAAATAAAATAAAATAAAATAAAATAAAATAAAATAAAATAAAATAAAATAAAATAAAATAAAATAAAATAAAATAAAATAAAATAAAATAAAATAAAATAACATAAAATATAATAAAAAAAAAAAATAAAAAAAAAAAAAATAAATAAATAAAAAAAAAAAATAAAATAAAAAAAAAAAAAATTTAATTAAATTAAATAAAGTCAAATAAAATAAAAGAATAAAAAATAAATAAAATGAAATTAGATTAATAAAATAGTTAGAAGTTTAACCCACTTCGCATTAGTTTGCTATCAGTCAAAAGCTTCTACTTGTTGACTGGGGTTTTTTAAGACAATTCCTCCTGCAATATATTGCATGCATAGAGCAATTGCAGTCGATTGTGAAAATCCTTTGTTATTTGAAAATCCAAAAAAAAAAAAAAGATTCGGAGCCAGAAAAAATTGCAATAAGACTCTGAAAGCGATTAAAGCTTCAAGAAATGCTCAAATTGACCTTCGCCTTTTATCTACTCCTTTTATATCAAAATATATTATATTGTAGTAAGCTATATAGGTGTATTGTCGTGGAAAACGTTGTGTCCTGCACGCGATTCAATTCAAAGCTGATTGGAGATTTAGCGCTAATTCGTTTGGGGTAATTTGCGGAAACAAAAAAGAGAGATGTCTATTTGAAGGTCACTAATCGTGGAGCTTAATTTATGGCATGTTGAAAATTAAATAATTTGCTAAGCGATACCAATGTATGTACTTCGAAGGCAAGTTCAGCTAAGTGTGTACACATATAAACGTTCGTATCGGTGAACGGGTTGAAGTTGGATGAGAAGTTTAAAATTATGGAATAGGGAAGGTTATTATATTAGTAGCAAAGGGAAATGGAAAATAAAATGAAATAAAATAATATAAAATAAAATTAAATAAAATAAAATGAATTAAATTAAAGCAAAAAAAATAACAAAAAATAAATTAAATGGAAAAATAATTAAAAAAATAAAAAATTAAAAAAAAAAATAATAAAAAAGTAAAAAAAAGTAAAATAAAATAAAAAATAAGATAAAAAACAAAATTAAATATAATAAAAGGAAATATTCGAAACTAAAATAAAATGAAAAAATAAAAAAATAAAAAAAAGAAAGTGAAAAAATTGAATTAAATTAAGTAAAGTAAAATAAAATATTTAAAAAAAAAATTAAAAAAAAAAATAAAATTAAAAATAAAAAGAATAAAATAAAACACTCGTAGTTAAAATAAAATAAAATATAAAAAAAAAACAAATTAAAAGAAAAAAAAATTAAGTAAAATAAAATAAAATAAAAGAAATAAAAAACATGAAACTAAAAAAAAAATTAAAAGAAAAATAATAAAGTGAAGTAAAATAAAATAAAAAAAGTAGAAAAAAATTAAATAAAGCAAATTAAACGAAAAAATAAAGTAAAATTAAACCAAAGAAATAAAAAACATGAAGTAAAATAAAAAAAAAATAAAGAAAAAAAAAATAAAAAAAATTTCTAAATAGCAAAAAAATTAAATAAAATTAAAATAAATTAGATAAAAAAAATTAAAAATAAAAAAGGAAACATTAAAAAGAAAGTAAAATAAAAATTGAGTTAAATTGAGTAAAAAATAAAAAGTAAAATAAAATAAAATAAAAAAAATAAAATGAATTAAATCTAAGCAAAGTAAAATAACAAAAAAATATATTAAATGAAATAAAAGAAAAAAAAATAAATTAAAGAGAAAAAAAATAAAGTAAAACAACACAATAGAAATAAAAAATATGAAATAAAAGAAATAAAAGAAAAAAAATAAAATAAAATTAAGTAAAATAAAATAAAATAAATAAAAATTAAAAAACAAAAAATTAAATAAAACTAAAATGAAATAAAAAATAAGAAAAAAAATAAATACATATGTAAATAGAAAAAAATTAAATAAAATAACAAAAAAACAAACAAAACAAAAAAAATTAAATAAAATAAAAAGAAATATTCTAAACTAAAATGAAATGAAAATAAAAATATATAAATATATATAAATAAAAAAAAAAATAAAAAGAAAGTAAAATAAAAAAATTTAATTAAATTAAGTAAAGTAAAATAAAATATTATGTAAAGTAAATGAAAATAAGTAAAAAATAAAATAAAACACTCTTAACCGATGTCTAATATGGTAAAAAAAACTCGAAGAAAATATCTATTTTAAACAATATTTTTGTTCATTGTAGCATTCCCATTTATAAGAAATCATCACATCACTCGTACCCAATCAACTGCAAAGTAATAACAAATACTGCAAATCACTTACAAATAACTTTGTTCAAAGCGAATAATTGCCATATTTACGTAAAATTTGACAAACAAGATTTTTGTAAAGAAACAGTGTTGTGTCTAGGTAACAGATAAATGCATGAATGGGCACGTGCGTGTTTCACGTTCTGATAAATTTATTTTTACTACGTCCACACATACATATAAGCTACTCTACAGCCACACGAACTTACGAACTTATGTAAATTTTGCAATTGATATATTCTATGTTTGTTACTAAATTGTGTTGTTGGTGGTTTTGTTTGCGTTACATGAGTTGCTATTGCTATTGTTGTTTTTGTTGCTTGTCATGCACGTCTACGAAGAGTCAACGATTGTCAGCCATTGGGTGACAGGACACGTCTGAGCGATTCTCAAATTGAAAGGCGTGCTCAAATCGAATGGAAATGCAAATTTGTACTATTAAAAAAAAAAAAAAAAAAAAAACAGACACACAAATATACGTTGACAAATGCACATGCTTACATACGAACATGTGTATGTTTTACTAGTCTCATTACCATTGGAGAAAATTTTTTGTTTTGAAACCAGTTTTGCAGTACAATATGATCTTAAACTCACTACCTATATCTTTTTGGTTTCGTGATAGTGCTGAAAAAGAATTGATCTTAACTAAATTTCTCCAAATCTGTTCATCTACTTAATCGCAATGAATACATTATAATTAACTAGCTGACCCGGCAGACGTTGTCCTGCCACAAATTTATTTCCCTGTCTGTTTCTCTAACCCGATCCCTATATCTATTTTAAACCATATCCCTATCTCCTTCATATAGGAGAAACCACGCCCCCTTTTTCCTTATCCCCAGTTTTTTTTTGGAGGTGTCCGGGATTGATCTTATATAACTCCTCACAAAATTTCAGTGGTCTAAGCTAAATACTTCTAGAGATATGGACTATGAAGTATTTTATTCGTATGGGAGGTGCCACGCCCCCTTTATCGTTAACTCGAGTTTTTTGGGAGGTATTAGGGATCGATCACATATAAACCCTCACCAAATTTCAGTGGTCTAACATTAATACTTGCAGAGATATGGGCTATGAAATGTTTCCTTCATATAGGAGAAACCACGCCCCCTTTTTCCTTATCCCCAGTTTTTTTTGGAGGTGTCCGGGATTGATCTTATATAACTCCTCACAAAATTTCACTGGTCTAACCTAAACACTTCCCGAGATATGGACTATGAAGTATTTCATTCGTATGGGAGGTGCCACGCCCCCTTTTTCGTTACCCTAGTTTTTTTGGAGGTGGTAGGGATCGATCTCATATAACCCCTTACCAAATTTCAGTGGTCTAAAATGAATACTTCCAAAGATATCGACTATGAAATATTTCTTTTGTATGGGAGGTGCCACGCCCCCTTTTTGGTTAACCCCCAGTTTTATGGGTGAGAATGGTGTTGTTATCCTATAGGTCTGTACCGATTTCCAGGTCCCTACCTTAAACCCATTTAGAGATATTCACCTTGAAGAAAAATGTTTGTATGGGAGGTGCCACGCCCCCCTATTATTTCGTTCTGATTTTATAACATGACCTGCGCGTGGTAATAACAAACAAACCCCCTAAAGGAAGTATATGATTTGGTTCAGCCGTTTTCGAGTTTTAGCGTAACGACTGAACACCATTTCATTTTTATATATATAGATTAACAACCAAACTAATTAAAGATTGTATGGGAGGTACCACGCCCCCTTTTTCGATAACCCCAAGTTTTATGGGTGAGAATGGTGTTGTTATCCTATAGCTCTATACCAATTTTCATGTTCCTACCTTAAACACTTTTGAAGATATTCACCTTGAAAAATTCAGTTTGTATGGGAGGTGCCACGCCCCCTTTTCCGATTACCCCTTCTTTTATGTGTAAGAAGGCTTTT
>CAXKVI010000004.1:103210568-103215568 GCA_964058755.1 Campiglossa producta | reverse complement strand
CATTCCAACATCGATTGCCCACACCGTCAATCGCATTATTACCATCAAATACACTTGTGCGTTCAAGTATTACTATAACAACAAATCAAGTAGATTGCTCATTCGATGGTGAAAACAAAACAAAAGCACACAATAGGAAGAGATGGCTTAAATCGGGTAAGCCCAATCATTTTATACCCCGCTGCGCCACCATGACTTTTAAGGAAGGATAGCCAGTGAAGCAGTGAAGGGTTCGTATAGTTGGATAATTACTCTATGCAATCATTTCAAGGTTATATTGGGCTAGTTGGGATCAGTTGGGAAAGGGCAGCTATCAGCTATGTTCGTAGTGGAAGAAAAAGCGAATTATTGAAAGCACGAGAAACTGTTGCATACTTTAAGGCAAACAATTTTATTTTACTTACTCTGATGATCAGAGTTCGGAGAATATGTCAAAATCAAACGCTTAAAATTATACTAGAATAATTTCCACAGGGTACCCAATTTTTTTTTTTTCAAATAAATTTACAAAATTTTTTTTAGTTGCTTGATTTGATATATTTTTGCGATCTCTACTGATAATATTATTTCAGATAAGTTTACCACCATGTAAAAAGTTTTGCGCTGAAAATTAATAATTTATCATCATCAGGGTTGCCAGATGTTCAAATTTTTTTACTTAATATGTGAAAAGTGTTGCCACTTGTTCAAATAAAATTTTTCCTGTATACATTGCATGCTTTTAACCTTGAGATGTCAAATGAAAGAGCCCATTCCTGATAAAATTTTTGTTTCCAAAGGGTTGCCACCTATTTGAAAATAATTGTTTCCTCTTAGTTGGTTTATTTTTTATTAATTTTAGGTGTCATGCGAAAGGTCTTGGACTGAAAATTATTAATTTATAATCGTTTTTATCAAAAGGGTTGCCACATGTCCAAAAAGTAAAAACTAATTTGTGAAAAGAGTTGCCACCTGTTTATAAAACAAATGTTTTTATGTTTTCTTTTATTTTTAGTCTTGAGATGTCAAATGCTATAGATTAGCAGCAATTAAAAAAAATTGAGTTTAAAAGGGTTGCCATCTTTCTAAAAATATTTTGTTTCTTTTTATAGTAGGCTGAAGTTTTTCTTATAGCAATAAATATATATTTTTTACTACCAGATGAAGGCAAGCAGAGGTCGCAGCTCAAACATTACGATCTACCAAAAGCATTAACAGCTCAAGACTACCTTTAAATGAAAATTCGCAACTTAAGTTAATTCAATTTGCACCATCTCACTTCAAATTATTTTATCATTAAAAGTACTTACAAATATTTAGCTACTTGGAGTTGTTTCCCCCATTTAAATGTAAACAAATACAAAGCAGCTAATTGGATATGAAACTTGAAAAGTGGCAATTGCAAAACATCCTCAACTCACTTCTCAACGGCCAACCCACCAGCCGTACGTTCAAGCCTTTCATCCTCGAACGCTTGAAAATAGTTTAAATTCACTAAACAAAGTCAAAGTTGGAAAATCGCATTTATTTTAATTTTAATTATTTGATGCGAATGAAATGGTAGAAGTGGCAATTTTTTCTTATCAAATTAATTATTACTTTTCAATACAGCACAACTTTACTAGCAACTGCACTCAGACTACTATCTCAAAGCTAGATATTTATTGCGTATTATTTGTTGCTGCCTGGAAACTAACGCAACTAAGGCGAAACTTGTATTTATTGCTATGAGTTTTTCTGTGTTTGTGTGCGTGTATAGCTGTATAGTTGTATACCAACAGTAAACTGTCATTTCTATATACATAGGTTAATGCAGGTTTATATACAGTTGTGTTTAAATTTTAGTAGTAATGTTACTCAGATCAAAGAAGATGATGCTATTTCGTTTTATTTTGTTTTATTTTATTTCAATTTATTTTATTTTGTTTTAATTTGTTTTATTTTTTATTATTTTAATTTATTTTATTTTATTTTATTTTATTTTATTTTATTTTATTTTATTTTATTTTATTTTATTTTATTTTATTTTATTTTATTTTATTTTATTTTATTTTATTTTATTTTATTTTATTTTATTTTATTTTATTTTATTTTATTTTATTTTATTTTATTTTATTTTATTTTATTTTATTTTATTTTATTTTATTTTCTTTCATTTTATTTTATTTTATTTTTTAGTTTTTTATTTTATTTTATTCTATTTTATTTAATTTAATTTTATTTTATTTTATTTGATTTTATTTTATTTAATATCATTTTATATGAAAATGTGTTTTTTGAGAAAAATTTTATATTATTTTATTTTATTATAATTTTATATTATTTTATTTTATTTTGTTTTATTTTATTTTATTTTATTTTATTCTATTTTATTTTATTTTATTTTATTTTATTTTATTTTATTTAATTTAATTTTATTTAATATCATTTTATATTATTTTATTTTATTTTGTTTTATTTTATTTTATTTTATTTTATTTTATTTTATTTTATTTTATTTTATTTTATTTTATTTTATTTTATTTTATTTTTTTTTTTATTTTATTTTATTTTATTTTATTCTATTTTATTTTATTTTATTTTATTTTATTTTACTTTATTTTATTTTATTTAGTTTTATTTTATTTTATTATATTTTATTGTATTTTACTTTATTTCATTTTATTTTTATTTTTATTTATTTTATTTTATTTATTTTTTTATTTTATTCTATTTAATTTTTTTCTTTAATTAAATTTTATTTTATTTTATTTTATTTTATTTTATTTTATTTTATTTTATTTTATTTTATTTTATTTTATTTTATTTTATTTTATTTTATTTTATTTTATTTTATTTTATTTTATTTTATTTTATTTTATTTTATTTTATTTTATTTTATTTTATTTTATTTTATTTTATTTTATTTTATTTTATTTTATTTTATTTTATTTTATTTTATTTTATTTTATTTTATTTTATTTTATTTTTATTTATTTTATTTTATTTATTTTTTTATTTAATTTAATTTATTTTTTTTTATTATTTTCTTTAATTAAATTTTATTTTATATTTAATTATTTTATTTTATTTTCTTTTATATTATTTTATTTTATTTTATTTTTATTTTTATTTATTTTATTTTATTTTATTTTATTTTATTTTATTTTATTTTATTTTATTTTATTTTATTTTATTTTATTTTATTTTATTTTTATTTTGTTTTATCTTATTTTATTTTATTTTATTTTATTTTATTTTATTTTATTTTACTTTATTTTACTTTATTTTATTTTAATTTATTTTATTTTATATAGTTAAATTAATTTAATTAATATTTTTTTGTTTAATTAAATTTTTATATATATTTGTTTTTATTTCTTTTATTTTGCCTCAGTACCTTATACATATTTCCATCACAACTGTAATTTCATTATTATAAAAATTTCCATGCGCCTTCTCGTTATTTAGTTACTCTGTCTGATGTTACTTCTAATTGTTGCTTCGAAGAAAATACTGCAATGCAAATAATTTCCTTCACAATAACAACAAACACAATAGCAGCAACACCGAAGGTGCAAAGTAATTGAAATTAAGCTGGGATATTGATGTAGAGCCGGCCAAAGTTACAGTCAACGAAGTTTCAATGAGAAACTTGGAGAAATGTCGATTGAGCGGTTGGTAAGTGAAGGGTTAAGAAGAGTTTGTTGTAAGAAAGAAACTTGTTCAAATTAAGGAGTTGTTTGTATATAGTTCTCATATATGGACAAATAAATATGTATGTGTTTGTGCGTGTTCTTGCAAGGGCTGGTTGAAAAGAAAAATTTCACATATCACCAAAGGGAAATATATCGAATTTCATGTCGAAAGTTTTGAAACTTTATACATTTTACATTAGTATCTAACTGAGGGGTGCTTTGAAGGCAACATAGTCAGCCAAAGAAACAGAAAGGTGTAGAGAGAGGTATACGATACCCCCTATAAGGTAAAATAAAATTGAAATAAAAAAATTTAAATAAAACAAAAAAAAAAACAAAAAAAAGAATAAAAAAAAAAATAAAAAAATTAAATAAAAAAATTTAATTGAAAAAAAAAAAAAATAAAAAAATCAATAAATTAAATTTAAAAAAATAAAGTAAAATTAAAAAAAAAATGGTAAAAAAATAATAAAAATAAAAAAATAAAAAATTTAAATAAAACAAAAAAAATTAACATAAAATGAAATAAATAAAAAAAAATGAAATAAATAAAAAAAATTAAATAAAATGACATAAAATAAAATAAAATAAAATAAAATAAAAAAAAATTAAATAAAATAAGATCCAAAAAAAAAAGATAAAATGAGCTTGGTCAAATAACTGAAACTCTGTATTTCTCTTCATTCCACATCACAATTGGTCTGCTGGGTCATTGTTAGATATTCCATTCTAGAGGCGTGCAAGTGTGAAAAGGTAGGTGTTGCAAGTATGCAAAAAAATGTTGCACAAGGCCAAAGGAAAAGAAAATATGCACAAATAAAATGCAAATATTTCCAAGAAACTATGCAAAATTTATAGAAAAGGTATGAGTGTGTAAGCATACCCTTCACACTAGGCTTATACACACACATACATATATGAATCTGGAGAAATTAGACATATACAATTTATATATGCACATACATACCTGCAGCATAGTAGCAAAATTCTAGTTTAAATATGCCTGTAGGCGTAACGCGCCCTAAAGGCTTTCGTGTGGCAGCTACTGCCGGACAAAGGTGGCGGGTGTGCGAGGTAAGTCGTAAGAAAATTTATTACAAAAATTCCAACTCAATTTTTCATTGCACAGCCAAGAGTGCAGCAGCACCAAGACAAAGTCAAACTTACAGTTGTACAGTCATATGTATTTCAATACATATTTATGCACACATACATACAAAAAAAAGAAATAAGCATTTATTTGTACTTGCACTAAATAGCATAAATAAAAAGTGAGAAAATCTCATTTTTGTCAAGACTATGAAATAGTCGTAAAGTTGGCTGGGTATTTTATATACTCACATA
>CAXKVI010000004.1:103200568-103208068 GCA_964058755.1 Campiglossa producta | reverse complement strand
ATAAAAAGAAAGTCAACATAAACGCACAAGGATATTATTTGCTTAGTAAAAGACATAATTCAGCATTCGAGAGCTTGGTAGATGTTTGAAAAATACTTAGCAATGCTGCAACAAAAAAAAGTTTGTTGAATAATACCTACCATTCGAAGCAAATTTTGTAAGCAAGGTATTAGGGGGGAGTATTATTAAAATGAAAAAAAAAAAAAAACAAGTAAAAAATTGGAATAAATATTTTTGAATGTTGAACAATTGGCCTTACTAAGGCCTTTTCAAGCCATTTCAGATACAAAAAAGCCACGAACTGGCAACGAAAAGGAATAAAATCGAAAAGGCTTTAGGATGGAGAAATAAAAACAAACAGCTTGGAATAAAATAAGAATAAAAAAGGAAAATAAAAATAAAAATAATAAAACAAAATCAAATGAAGTAAAAAGCAAAAATTGAATTAAATAAGAAGAAGTAATTGCTGTCATCAAAGAAAGAATCGGCGCCCTTGCGCCTTGGCAGCCAAGTCACTGTTGACAGTTACAAATATGAAACTGCGAGGGACTTCGTCTATTTGCGAACCAGCATTAACATCGAACATAATATCAGTCTAAAAATCCAACGGCAATTGAGAAGTAAAGTCCTCTCTCGAAAAAAAAAGATCACGCTTTATAAGTCTCTCATCATACCTGTCCTGATGCAAGCCAAAGTCGCCACAATCAAGGACGCAGTAGATGTGCCATTTCTTGGTAGGCCGGCTTTCCCATTCTCTAACTTAGTCATTTCCCTTTTCCCACTTCCCTTTTCCCTGTTTACCTGTTTATCTGTTTCCCTTTTCCCAATCCCTTTCCCCTTCTCCCTTTTTCCTTTTCCCTTTAACCTTTTCCTGTTTCCATCTTCCGATTTCCCTTTTACCTTTCCCTTTTCCTTTTTCTGTTTCTATTTTCCCTTTTTCACGTTTTCCAGTCTCGATTTTCCTTTTCCCTTCGCCTTTTACTTTTCCTTTCCCTTTAAATTTCCCTTCCAATTTCCCTCCCACTTTTCCCTTTCCCTTGACCTTCCCTTTTCCTTTTTTTCCTTTGCCTTTTCCTCTCCCATTACCCTTTCTCTTCCCCTCCTCTTTCTCTTTCCCTTTCCCTGATTTTTCTCGTTTGTTCTTCATAATTCATTTCCTGTACTTAGTATTAAAAAGTTATAAATAAGATACACGCTCCTTAAAAGCATTTGTGAACTATCCTGTAATTTGCATATTATTAATGAAGACATTTTTATGCTCCTATGGTTTCTCGTTAAAACCAAATTTACTCTTTTGAAAAGCCATCAACAGCAAAATCACGTATTGGACATAATTATACTTTTGTTCCTCAAATTCAACGAACTACCTTTGTTTGTTGTACAAAGTAATTATCGATTGCTTGTGACAGCTACCAAATTAATAGCCCACGAATTTTTTTTTTCAACTTTTTTTTTTCGTGTGCAACATGAAAAGTTGGTACCATTAATAAATGTTGGAATGGTGTTTTATTTTTGTGAACTTTTTTACATTGATTAAAAGGTCGTAATATAAATCATGAAAAGTATTAAAGGTGTTCGTGTTACAATTCTGTGAAAGCTACAAGCTACTACACAGCAATCGACGAACCGTTGACCGACTTATGTGCCATGGGACTTACTAAAGTTAGTTACCTACATAACACGATACAAATGTTTTGGCAAGTCAAGTTCAAAAGTTCTATAAAGGGTGTTTGAAAATTAAATAATTGAGAGAAAAAATTTATTTTAGTGTCAGAAAGACAAACTGTTTTTTCTTTCCCGTTTTCCCCCTTTATTTTTACATTTGCTCGTGTTTCCGTATTCCCCTTTACCTACTGTCTTTCATTTTCTATTTTCATTTTTATTTTCTTTCTCCTTTTTTTCCTACCCTTTACCCTTTTCAAACTCCCTCTTCATTTCCCCTTCCCTTTTATTTTCAATTACCTTTCCCTTCCCTTTTTCCTTTCCCTTATTTTCACTCTCATTTTCCTTTTCCCTTTTCTTTTCTCTTAAATTCCCCCCTGTTTTTTTTTTACTTTTACCTCAATTTTCGTCTTCCTTTCCTTTCTCTTTGCTTTTCCATTCCTTTTCCTTTGCCTTTCACTTTCGTTTGCGTTTTTCCTTTCCTTTTCTTTTTTCTAATCCTTTCCCTTCCCTATTATCTCTCCTTTTCGCTTTCCCATTCCTTTTCAATTTCCCTTTCCCTTTGCCTTTCCTTTCCCTTCATTTTTCATTTCGTTTCCTCTTACCTTTCGGTTTGCTTTACCTTTTCCCTCTACCTTTCCCTATTCCTTACTTTTCCCTTTTCGCTCCCTTTTTATTTAATGATCGCGGAAAAAATAAAAACAAAATAATACGGTTGGAAAAATGTACTATTTCTTCAAAATATTTGTTTCCCTTTTCGAAACACCCTTTTTCTTTAAAAAGAGAACACACTGAATGAACACGTTTGGAATGTTTCATTTTACTTTTACTTTTCTGTTAAATATTTCACTGTGCTTCAAATTCTTATTTTTTCTTCTTCTTTTTCTATACATTTTTAATTAATTTAGCTTTGCTATTATTTTGTAGTTGTTTTTTTTTTTTTTTTTTTGTACGCTGCTTGCTTGCTTTGCGCACGTTTTGACAATTTTTAAATTTGAAACAGTGAAAATGTCCAATAAAATTGAGCCCCTTTAAACAGGACTAACTTGAAATGGAGGGAAAGATTTCGCTGCACGAATTTCAAAATTTTGCCAAATGAATTAGCGCTTAAGGTCGAAAGTTGCACATGAATACGTGGATCACGCTGCAGATGTTTTAGGTGAATGTGTGTAGATTGGGGGCTATTCCAGCTCAAATTTCTAGTTTTTTAATTTTGTAGAAATTTGTTTTTTGCTATTTAAAATTTATATCAAAAATAGTTTTCGCCTAATGCATACAATTTTTTTTTCGAATTCAATTTTTTGAAATCAGTATTTTCAAAATATATCTATTTCTTTTAATTACTAGGAATATATTTTTTTGCAATGAATTTTTGTTCGAAATAAATTTTTTTTAGAATAAACTTTTTCGAAATCCAGTTTTTTTTTTTAATTTTTAATTGAAAATTATTTTTATTGAAAATCATTTTATTGAAAAAAAAAAATGTTTTAAGCCCAAAAAAAATTTTGATAAAAAAAATTTTCAAAAATTTTTATTTGAAAAGCTACGTTTTAAAAAAATTAATTCTGAAAAATATTAGGTCTCTTCTCTCTAAATTTGTATCAATAAAAAACACTAGAAATTAACACACTAGTGTCGAAATTGCAAAATTTTGTTTCAAAATTTTCAAAATTTTTCGAGCTAGAACAAAAATCACACTTATTTTGATGGTGCATGAAAAAAATTTTTGGGACATTTGATCTTCGAAAATGAAATTCGACAAAGTTTGATTTCGAAATAAAATTATGTTCTGTGGGAATGTTGTTAAGAGACTTATAAGATAAGTGCATGAAAAATTTTGAAACATAATTTTGCAACTTTGACACTAGTGTGTTAATTTCTGGTGTTTTTTACTGATAAAAATTTAGAGAAAAGGCCCCTAATACTTTTCAGAATTAGCTTTTTTGAAACGCAGCTTTTTCAAATAAAAATTTTTGAAAATTTTTTTTGTCAATTTTTTTTTTTGGTTTAAAACATTTTTTTAAGATAAGTCTTTTAACAACATTCCCACAGAATATAATTTTATTTCGAAATCAAACTTTGTCGAATTTCATTTTCGAAGATCAAATGTTTTGTTTTAACGGGAATTAATATTAATTTAACAGGAATTCATGTTAATTTAACAAGAATTAATGTTAATTTAACAGGAATTGGTGTTATTTTAACAGGAACTCATGTTAATTTAACACGAAGTCAAGTTATTCAACATGAGCTTCATGTTAAAACACATTGACCTATAGTGTTGAGAAATAATAACCTGAATACGTGTTTTTCTGTGTGTAGTTACAGATCGTAACTTTTATTAAAAATTTGTTTTCGAATTTAACTTTTTAAAAACAGTCGTTCCAAAAAATATTTTTTTAAACATTTCTTTAAATTGCATCTTGTCATCAGTTCTATAAGCAGTTCTTAAAAAGTTTTTTTCCAAAAAAAAATTTTGTTTAATACAAGTTGAATTAACCCCACATTGAGTGTGTATCATTGTTTTCGAAACTAAATTTTTTCGAATACTATTTTTCAAACAATTTTTTTCCAATTATTTTTGATTTATAGCAACAAAAAAATCTGCATCTAAAACTCATCAAAATCGAAAATACTTGCTTTTCACCATTTGTCAATTTGCTATGGAATGCCCCTCATACCTCTATACACGCAATTATACATTCATAATTACACAAAAGTTACCGCAAAACTGTTAATTTAAATTTACGCTCAGTGGAAACAACGTAAAGCCAATTAAATGCCAAACACATTTCCTGAACGTGCACGTGAAGAGTATTGGCAGCAGCGGCGAGCGTGGCGACCTCGAAAGTCAGTTGTCAAAATTGTTGAACTTTACGCTAAGTTTTCAGGTATTTTGCTGTATGAAAGTAGGTACCTGTGTTTAAAGACTCATAAATAGTTTTAGTGAAATATTTTCATAGCCTTAGCAGAGGAAACTTGGCTAAATTCAAACTTTAATTGTTAGCTAGTTAAAGACATAGTTTCTTTAGAAAAAGTTCATTAATCACTTTTATGAGCTGCTTTGAACTAACCTTCTATAGAAAGTAAATTTTGCATATGACCTTGCCGCTTTTGAATGTCCGTTTCGTAAGAATTTCTGAAGAAGTGCAAAGTAATTGAATGCGCCTTTGGCTTACGCTGATACGCTAGTTAATTGCTTACAGCCAACGCTTGAGCTAATTTATATTCATCCATTTGAAATTACTTTGTAACACTTCATTTTAATTATAATTAGTTGCAAAACACCTTTTCAAGGATATTATTGACATAACATGCTATCGGACCCTTTTTTGTCTCAGCCGCCACCTCGTCTGTGTGACCAGCGACACCGCAATCAAATATTGTCACGCTAAACTTTAAGAAACACAGTTATGGTATTTGAAGCGGCCTTGAAGGTATTTGCCGTAGGACAAGAAAACGTTTTGCTTAATTGAGCATGAATGAGTTAAGAGAGTAGAATCTCTCTTTTTTGATTTGTACTCAGCACTCGCGTCAGCACGAAAGTATGAAGGTTTTCTGTTTCGAAATTGTTTAGTTGCAGCAGCCGGGCTTACTCTCAAATTCAGATTTTCGAAATATTGAGGTATACTTGGGGGTAAACAAAAAATTCGCACTTTTTCTAAACAACCTATTCGGTCGCTGCGATATGCTTTGGGGCGCTCTTTACCGTTTTCGAACTTCAGTGAGGTGAGCTTCTACATGTTACTTTCTCTTATAACTTCTCAGCAAGTAAACAAACAGCTCATATTCGAAAATTTTGTTCTTTAAAGATGTCTCAATTACTCCCTTAGTAACAGTAAAATAAAATAAATTAAATTGAAAAAAAAAAAAATAAATAAACAAATAAACAAATAAACAAAATAAAACAATAAAATAAAAAAAATAAATAAAATTATTTAAATAAGCTAAATATAAAAAAAACTAAATAAACAGTAAAAAAAATTAAAAAAAAAATAAATAAAAAAAAATTAATTAAAAAATTAAAAAAAAAAAAAATTTAAAATAAGAAAAATAAAAAAAGATAATAAAAAAATAAAAAAAAAAAATAAAAAAATATAAAAAAATTAAATAAAATTAATTAAATAAGGTAAAATATAAAAAAAGGTAAATAAATAGTAAAAAAAATTAAAATAAATAAATTTAAAAAAAAATTAAGTAAAATAAAAAAATAAAAATAAAAAATGATTTAAAATAAGAAAAATAAAAAAAAGATAAAAAAACTTAAAAAAAAATTGAATGAAATAAAAAAGAAATTTAATTAAATAAAAAAATTAAAAAAGTTTCTACATGTTACTTACTCTTATAACTTATCAGCAAGTTCGAAAATTTTGTTCTTTAAAGATGTCTCAATTACTCTTTCTCTAAGAGTACAAAAAAAAATTAAAAAATTAATAAAAAAAATAAAGTAAAACCAAATAAAATTAAATAAAAAAATAAAAAAAAATAAAATAAAATAAAATAAGGTAAAATAAAAAAAAAACAGTAAAAAAATCATGAAAAAAAATTAAAGAAAAAAATTTAAATAAATAAAAAAAAACTTAAAATAAAAGGAATAAAATGAAATAAAGTAAAAACAAATAAAATAAAAAAACAAAAAAAAATAGTAAATTTATTAATTTTTTTTTTTTTTTTTAGGCTTATCCGATCTATTCTTTATTTAGTGCAAATAAAACATGTTTATTTCACTTTCCATCCCAACGTTTCGCTAATGGTTATTAGCATCTTCAGGGGAGCATTTATTTTATCCTACGACAACAACAAAATATAAAATTATAATCAATATAATACAATAGAAAATGAAGAGAAAAAATATTTAGAAACTAAAAAAAAAATTTAAAAAAATAATAAAAAATTATAACGAAATATAAAAAAAATAACAAATGGAATAAAAAATAAATAAAATAAAATAATTAAAAAAAATTCAATAAAATTATACAAAATAAAATAACTTTTAAAAACAAATAAAAAAAAAAATAGAAGAAGAAACTGTATCTTTAAATATATAAGAAACTAAAAGAGAAAAAGAAAAGGCAGAATAAGGGAACCAAATTTATTACTTATTTTATTACCGTGCATGTTTTTCGGTTTTGATTTAACCTGTGCGTGTTAAATTTATACCTGGCAATTTATAAAACAAGTTATGCAATTATATATCATACATACATTAGACCTCATAAATAATATTCCTTAAAAACTCTGCTCACACCGAGTGTGCATTGTCTCTAGTTTCGTAAATACGTTGGCAATATTGTACGTTTCAGATGTATAGTATAGCTGGTTGATTATTTTCTGGAGGCAATTTATTGATTGCATGGCGGTCTCCTCGTTGGGCTCATAAAAAATAAAAATCAAAATTATTTAACATCGTATTTTTTTTTGAAACCGCCTAATATTCATCAATCTTTGTATGCTTCAACGTTTAAAATGTTGTAATGAAAAAAGGCATTCTATATAAACCCCTAATCATATGTGCTTTCTTTGTCTTAAAAATTATGGCTATAAATGCACAAATATATATGTATAGTTAAAACCCCACCTTTTCAAATCTGCAGTGATATTTTTATATATTAATACCGTAGAAGCAAAAAACCTCATGTATTTGCTACGTAAAACGAGATTTATTAAGAAATATGTCTAATACTTTATTGAGGTCGTATGCCTACGTGATTGACGACTTTGGGCCGGGGGACTGGATGCATGTAGCACAATTTTTGTGGGGACAAATGTGCATGAATTATAAATTATGCCCATCACTGACAACGAACTGTAAAAAAGCTAGCTTGTTATTAATAAATT
>CAXKVI010000004.1:103190568-103195568 GCA_964058755.1 Campiglossa producta | reverse complement strand
AACTTGTTGGAAAATCAATTAGTTTTTTGAATAGAAAACCCGTAAAGTTTACTAACTACAGAATCAGTTTCAAAACAAAACTGCTCATCGTGCAACAACTTCCAGGAGGCCTTTTAGTTTGTATATTAGTGATGCACTAAGGAGCTTTAAAAGATTACAAAGGTAAAGCCGTTGCTTCTATTGTCCAGTGATGGGCGGGTAGTATTTTCTTAACAGAGAAATGAAATTTTAAGAGCTTATGAAGGCATGCTGTGCACTATTACTGTGTCTATATATGCAGCGATAAGGATATATGTATACGTGTTTACATGTGCCGAGTACATAGTGCTCCCACAGCTGATCAGCGTTGAGTGGATGAAGTTCATATACACAGAGTAGAAATCTCGCGCTAAACATTAATGTTTGCCCGTTGGGATCAAAAAAGTTGAATTGCATTTTAAGTAGTTGTTGTTTTATTTTATTACTGCCTAGCTGTATTTCTACTTGTTGTTGTTTTGTTTTTTCAAAATTTTTGAACACAAAATTGTCTAACTTAATTTAGCATGTGGTTCTATGTTGGTAAGCAGCTAAAGGCAACGACGCGGCAGCTAAGCCAACAACAAAGTGAAGCCGTGATTATCAAAACAAAAATTAGTAGCGGCAGGCACCAGCGCCATAAAACTTTGAAGTCAGCGAGTGCCACACTACGAACTCGACATATTTAAATTACGAGTAAAGCTCTAAAAACAGTAATGCAAATGCACCGCAAACACGCAAAAGCTGTAAACATGCTGGACAGTGGATAGAAATGTTGATAAAAAAAAGAAAGTAAGATAAAATCGAATAAAAGTTGTCAAAAGAAGATAAATAGAAAAATTAAAAAGAAATTTAATTAAATAAAGTGAGATAAAAAAAAATAAAAATAGAAATAAAAAAAAAATAAAATAAAGCAAAATAAAATAAAATAAATAAAATAAAAAAAAATTTAAAAAAAATTTAATAAAATAAAGCAATGAAATGAAATGAAAGGAAATGAAAGGAAATGAAATGAAATGAAGTGAAATAAAATGAAGTGAAATAAAATGAAATAAATTAAAATAAAATAAAAATAAAATAAAGTACATAAAAACAAAAAAGTAAAGAAAAATATAAATTAAAGAAAAAAATAAAATAAAAAAATTAATTAATTTAAATATAAATAAAAATAGAATTAAATAAATTAAAATAAAATAAAATAAAATAAAATAAACTAAAATAAAATAAAATAAAATAAAAAAAAATAAAATAAAATAAAATAAAATAAAATAAAATAAAATAAAATAAAATAAAATAAAATAAAATAAAATAAAATAAAATAAAATAAAATAAAATAAAATAAAATAAAATAAAATAAAATAAAATAAAATAAAATAAAATAAAATAAAATAAAATAAAATAAAATAAAATAAATTAAAATAAAATAAATTAAAATAAAATAAAATAAAATAAAATAAAATAAGATAAAATAAAATAAAATAAAATAAAATAAAATAAAATCCCGAGGGGGTATCGGTTCCCCTACCGGGCGCCTCCTCAAGGTGGTGGATAGAGGAACGCTTCCCAGAGATGGGTGGTACTGAGGAAATGAAATACTCAGGGCGAACCAAAACGAATCAAGGGAAGGTGGATGCTGCCCTTAACTGCAACTAAGCATCCTCAGGATTGAGTCCAGTAAGATCCTGAAGACCGAAACTGGAAACACCAAAATGAAAAGTATGCTATGGGCTGGCGATGCCGGTAGTCTGCCACCTCAGTAACCAAGGGTGAAACTTTGGCGAAATGGCTGGTAGGTTAATATCGGTATCGTCTCCGTCTCGTTAAAACCCTGGCAGGTCTCCGAGTACGTTCAAAGCACGTCGCCATTAAGTTGGTGGTGCAGGCTCAGTTGAGAGAACTCCTGACTAATGCCGGATTCTGGCACTGAACACAGACTCTCATAAGGACCTGTGTCAACCCTAGCGTGGCCTCCCTGCATATGCATAGATAACCACGGGAATCGATAACGGCGACTGCACATCGTGCGGAGATAGCGGCTTGGAGCGGAGACCCAAGAGAATGAATTTTTTAAACAAAAAACAAGTAGAAAGCACGGAGAAAGGTAAAGGCGACGAGTTCGCATTTATGAAAAGCAGTAAACTGCTAAGATCGCCGGTCCTAAAAACACCTGCTAGAGGGGCCACTCCAGTTATGTCCCCACAAGGTGCTGGACCGGCAGGAAACATGCAACTGGGAGGCGGCTCAAATACGCCCGGCCAAACAACACCCGCTGCCACCGGCGGTAGGCCAGATCCCACCCAAAAGAAGGCAACCCCCTTAAAAAGCGCAATGGCGCTATTCAGCCTTAAGGGAAAAACGCGCGACCACTGCTTGGAACATGCGCTAACGGTGCTGCGCACCATGCAATCGGCCGCACTTAGGCAGAGGACCGTGTCCATGGACATAAAAAACGGCATGGCTCTTCTCGAAGAGGTGTTGAGCTATATGAGCTCATTGAGCCTAAATAAAGATGAGGGTGGCGTACCGGGCCCATCAAACAAGAGGGCTCGGACGAACTCCGACCCTCAGCCTATAGAGTCGGCCAAGAAGAAAAGGGACGAGGAATCGGAGAACACCCCGCCCGAAGAGGCTTGGTCCAAAGTAGAAAGTCGGAGACGGCAAGAGCGTAAAAATCGTAGATGGGATGCATCTAAAGTTGACGCCATCAGGTTCTCCGAAACAGTGCTGGCGAATTCCAGTCGGATAACCGATGGCACTGGCTCGCCACATGCAACGGTCGAAGAGACCATGCAATGCATGCGCCTCGCCTGCAACGCCTCTATGCCACGCATAGGAACGTGGCGAGGCAAGAAGCAGGTATATTGGTGGAATAGTGAGATCGCGGAGCTGCGAAAAGCATGTCACAGAAAGCGAAGACTGGCGACGCGCGCACGTGGTAAATCCGAGGCTCTTGAAAGAGCGCAGGAATACAAGGGGGCGAAAAAAGCCCTCGGCGTCGCCATAAAACTAAGCAAGCTGAAATGCTGGAAAACGCTCTGTAAAGAAGTCGATCAAGATCCCTGGGGACAAGGGTACAAAATAGTGATGAAGAAACTTCGTCCACCAAACCAGATAATGGACGAGGATCGCATGAAGAATATCGTGGAAACGCTATTCCTCACGCAACCTTCTAGAGAAGAGGAACATGTACCACGAAATGACCGAAACGTGGTACCTTTCAATGAAGAAGAGCTCAAAGCCCCAGGACCCGACGGAATACCTGCGGAGACACTCAGGTTAACTGCTAATAGCTGTCCAGAGCTTTTGTTGCACATGTACAACAAATGTCTGCAGGCAAGTGTCTTCCCCGCCAGATGGAAGACAGCACGGCTCGTCCTTATACCGAAGGGTAAAGGAGACCCAAACTCTCCATCATCCTTTCGCCCACTATGTATGCTCGACACAGCGGGAAAAATGATGGAGAGCCTTATAAAGCAACGCCTATCAGCAGCCATAGAAGAAGAGGGTGGACTCTCACACCGGCAACATGGCTTTCGGAGAGGGCACTCCACAATAGACGCCATAGCCGAAGTCGTAGATGCGGTCCGGAAGGCTGAGACGGCAAGCCATCTAGCAAGGCCGGTAGTACTATTGGTGACGTTAGATGTTAAAAATGCTTTTAACTCTGTCAGGTGGGAGGACATGCTTGACGCATTAGAACGCTCCTTCAAGGTTCCAATATACCTGTTAGATATATTGAGGGACTACTTAAGAAACCGCTGGCTAATTTATGAAACGACGCAGGGTCAAAGAAAGGTGAAGCTAACAGGTGGGGCAGCACAAGGGTCGGTGCTCGGCCCTGACCTGTGGAATGCTACATATGACAGCCTTCTTCGAATGCAGATGCCAGAAAGCACTTTTTTAGTTGCTTTTGCAGACGACGTGGCTGCCGTAATAACAGCACGAAGCTGCGACCTGGCACAGCTTAAACTAAACCAAGTGATGCGTAGTGTAGACAAGTGGATTAATGATCACGGCCTCCAACTGGCTACAGCCAAGACAGAGATCGTGATCCTAACGAAAAGAAGGATCCCCACACTCATTAACATGACTGTTGGGGATCAACAGATAGAAACGCGTCGCTCTACAAAATATTTAGGGGTGAAATTGGACAACAAGCTGACCTTCTCGGAGCATTTAAAAAGCTCCTGCGAGAAGGCTGTGAAAACCATTGCAAGTCTGAGTCGGCTAATGGCCAACACAGGTGGACCAAAGCCATGCATAAGAAAGTTGCTGGCGTCCGCCTCAGATTCTATACTATTGTACGGTGCAGAAGTCTGGGCGGATGCAATGAAAATCCAGAAGTACCAGGCAGCTATTACCGCGGTTCAACGCAGGGGGGCCCTGAGAATCGCCTCAGCATACCGCACGGTCTCCGCAGACGCTGTTCTGGTCATTGCGGGGACCATACCGATACACCTCCTCGCTGAGGAAAGAAAAATTATGTACGACACTCGTGCAGAGATACGTAGAGACGTTGCTGCAACGCAGGCGCGAGGTGAATCGATCCGGCGGTGGCAACTACAATGGAGCAACAGTACTGCTGGAAGGTGGACCAGGGTTTTAATCCCCGAAGTGGAACCATGGCCGCATGGAGACGTCGACTTTTACCTGACCCAATTCTTAAGCGGGCACGGTTATTTCCGTGAGTACCTGCACAGAATGGGCAAGGTTCAAACCCCGAACTGCACCTACTGTGGAGCCATAGACGATGTACGCCACACCTTTTTCGAATGCGAGCAATTCACTGAAGAAAGAAGGCGGGTGGAAGAGACAATTGGCGAGCTTTCCCCAGGCAGTGTCATTCGAAAGATGACCTCTGAAAATGCAAGATGGGATATAGTGAGGCGATACGCGAGGAACGTTCTCCTTGCGAAACGGGAAGACGGTTGTCTAGCCAGTTAGCGTGAAGTAGTCACAGGGCTCACGTAACGCGCTTCCTTACC
>CAXKVI010000004.1:103140702-103190368 GCA_964058755.1 Campiglossa producta | reverse complement strand
GGTGGTTATGTTGTATGTGTGGACGCATTTAAATATAACAATGCAGAGCAAATATATTATATGAGAAGAATGTTTCTTGTCAGCATTTAGACAGCCCGATTTGATTGATGTTAATATAAGTAGCAACATTAACATAACTGAAAACACAAGGTAAGAAAATAAATGTTTTATATGTAGCAGCGGAAGCTGAGATTTATTCCATATTGGCATCAAAGTAATTATGATAATAACAAGGTGAGAGATTTCCCGTTGAATATTTAAAAATTAAGGGTAAATCTTAAATCTGAATCTTGGAACAGGTGGCACCTCCTTTTTATGAAAAAAAAAAAAAAAATTATTACTAATTTACAAGGTACAGCATTTCATATCGCCTTTCATATTCTTAAGTTGAAGCAACTATTTAAAGTTGGCAACCCTTTTTATCAATATTATTTATTCTTGTATATTTGTATATCTACTACTATCTTGAGGACCGATAGACCAATTTGGATCAAATTTGGCATATTCTAAGATTTTCCTCTTGGGTATTGACACTTGGGGCGGTTTACAGGGTTGCCACCTATATCATTTTTATCATCTTTATGAGTATCAACCGCGAGGTATTTTCGGTCGCATACCAAAAAAGATATTTTCAAATAGTTGATTTGTATAAAATTGAGCATGTAGGAAGTATGCTTCATCTTAAGATTTTCAACTTGGGTATTGCCAATTGAGGCGGCTTACAGGGTTCCCACGTATCTCATTTTTTTATATTGAGAAAGATATGCCATTATGGGTAGGTACTAAATGAAAGGTATTTTCGGTTGCATACCATAAAACATGTTTTTAAGTAGGGCTGCTATCTAGAGTTACCATCTACAACAACAACCTTCATTTTATTTATTCTTGCATATCTGGCGACCAATAACTCGAAAACTGATGCAACGATTTGGATCACATTTGGCATTTAGATAGTATGCTTCATTCCAGTGGCGGATCCAGGATTATGGGAAGGGGTGTTCAAATTTGTATACCTTTCATGAACATGAAATGGTATTATAACTTTGGTCCGATGTTTGTAAGTATGAGAAGAAGAAGAGATGGACCCATCAATAAGTATACCGAAATGATAAAGATGACGAGATGAGTTGATTTAGCCATGTCCGTCTGTCTGTCTCTCTGTCTGTCTCTCTATCTGTTTGAACGCAAACTAGTCCCTCAGTTTTTGAGATATTTGGCTGAAATTTTGTATATATAAATATAAATCATTTGTCGGAACCAGCAAGATCGGACCAATATTACATACAGCTCCCATATAATCGATTGTTCCGATAAACGGAGTTTGGGCTGTAACTCCTGTAATTAAAGAGGTAGGAGCGTGAAATTTTGTAAGAATTGCTTATTTCATATAAGAAATATCGATGTGGAAAATCATCGTGATGGAATAAATACTTCACATAGCCCCCATACAATCGATTCTTCCGATAAACGGATTTTGGGCTATAACTCCTGTAATTAAACACCTAGGAACGTGAAATTTTCTAAGTATTGCTATTTTTATATGTGAAATGTCGATGTTAAAAATCAGTGAGATTGGACCAATATAACACATCGCCCCATATAAGCGATAGTTCCGATAATTTCGGTATGAGCTTAAGTTAAATTCACACAGGCTGTACTGGGATCAAACAGTGCGGTTATTCATGAAAGGTATTTAGACTTCGGCACAGCCAAAGACAGCTTTCCTTACTTGTTTTAAAATAAGTTTGCGCTAATGGAACCCTAACACATTAAAAATTATTTTTTGAACACCTGGGACGGGCATGATGCATGGAGTCTTGATTCGAGTCCCAGCCAACGGACAAAAAATAATTTTTTCTTTCAAAAATTGTTAAAACATTTCTAGTTTGAAATTGAAACCCGCTTCATTTAACCAATTTTCTTAATAACTGGTCCAATTTAAATTTGAAACAAAATCTGGTTTGATCATATATCTGTGGTCATATGCAATAACAGCCTAAGTCGACTTAAAAAATAAGACCAGTTGAAATTTTTGCTGGCGAATTTTTGTAACAAAACTGTTTTAAAACTAAGGCAAACGTATTGGATTTAATTGTTTGTAAAGAAAGTAATAAAAGACCAATGAAAGTCTTGAAAAATGTCTCGATGTTGCTACTCAAAATCACCAGCAAAAATTTCAACTGGTCTAATTTCCTAAGTCGACTTAGGCTGTTATTGCTTATGACCACAGATATGTAGTCCAAAAAAGTAAAAAATTTAGGCTCAAATTTTTAACCGTGTACCTAAATTACGACCAATCACGACAATTCTGCCCTATTCAGTTGATGCAAATTTAAAGGCGCCACAACAAAGCTCTCGCTCTTGTTTACGTTCACTTTTATTTGTCTTTACTGTTACACTTATTTGCTTGCTTTTGTTTACATATTTTATTTATTTTTTTTTTTCATTTTTAAATAACCCACACCATAGTTTTCTCAGTTATCCTTCAGCTATATCCTTAAAAAGGAAAACAAAAATAACCACATAAAACTCTCCCATCCCACCCCCATCATTCCACTTTGCTTATTTATTTACTATTTATCTTAGCGCCTTATAGAATGCTGAAAAAATTATGTTAATCTCTCAAGATTGTCTAGAAAGCCTCATATTTTGACAGAGCACAAGCAATTTTCTATCGCATTATTTTTGTTTTTTTTTTCGCACCCTCTTGACTAAACAAAGTCATAGTTGAAAAACACTTAAAAGCAAAAGTTTCGAGATTAAATAAAGACACTGAGCCTGAGTAGTAAATATAATTTTAAATTTGTTTGCGTAGTATGCTTGGGTAAGTTCGTCGAGACAAACAAGATGGCAAAGATTTAATGACAATATTAGAATAAGAGACACTTAGAACAGGCACACGGGCAAAAGTGTGGCATATAGTGCTAAGCATTAAATGAAAATCTAGTGCGCGTAGGAAAAAGGAAGCGAGCTTTGTATTGAAGAACAAAAAAAAAACAAACACACTTGTGTCTTGTCTTTCTGAAAAAGCTCTCTGCGCGAAGTTTCCGTAGAGGTGACAAGTTCAAAAAAGTGTTGGGTAATGTTCACCCTCGAATATTTTGCCATTAGAAACCATGGCACCTGCAAGACAGTGGGTTTCTACGGGTTAAAGGTCAACAAAAAAGTTGGTCTGTCATCTGACAAGGTCTTTGAAACAGAACCACATTTAGCGGGGTTAGTTCGGTAAGGTGCAGAAAAATTTCTGGAAAATTTCGGTTCTGTTTTGGATCATTTTGGAGCTTTTTTTGGGATCAACATGTTATTTTTGAATAAAAAACAAGTAAGGAAGTCTAAGTTCGGGGCAACCTTTGAAATTTTTGAAAGATGAATGTGCCGAATCTCGAGGAATTGAGGGTATATTAACGTAAAAACTATATCAGTGAAAAGACTATAATCTTACAGTTTTAAACGAGCTAAACTTGTATATTTGTAGTTCCGGACCATCTCGGGAACGGTTTGACCGATTTGGGGTACATTTTGAATATAGATATTTTGATTGATTCAAAGAGTATCCACTTGGGGGTTGCCACTGGGGAGGTTTACAGGATTGTCACCTATCTCAACGTCTTTCAATTTTGTAGAAAAATATGCCAATATGGGTATCAAATGATAGGAATTTTCAGCGACATGGCAATTAAAATGTTTTCAAGTAGGGTTACCACCAAGGGTTGCCACCTTACCGCAATATATCTGTGGTCATATGCAATAATAGCCTATGTCGACTTAAAAAATAAGACCAGTTGAAATTTTTGCTGGCGAATTTTTGTAACAAAACTGTTTTATAACTAAGGCAAACGTATTGGATTTAATTGTTTGTAAAGAATGTAAGAAAAGACCAATGAAAGTCTTGAAAAATGTCTCGATGTTGCTACTCAAAATCACCAGCAAAAATTTCAACTGGTCTAATTTCTTAAGTCGACTTAGGCTGTTATTGCTTATGCCCACAGATATTTGTATATCCGGTACTATCTCGGGAACCGCTTGACCGTTTTGGACGAAATTTTGAATATAGATAGTATGATTGATTCTAAGGCTATCCACTTGGGGATTGCTGCTGGGGGGTGTACAGGGTTGCCACATATCTCAATTTTTTTAAATTATGGAGCTAGATATGCCAATATAGGTATCAAATGAAAGGTATTTTCGCCGACAGACCAACAAAAATATTTTCAAGTAGGGTTGCCGCCCAGGGTCATAATTTTACCGTATTGTATTTGTATTTAAGATCATTTGGGATCATATTTTGATTATTTTAGGATAATTTTTAGATTATTTAGGGGTCAGTTTTGGATAATTTTTGGGGTATTTTGAGATCATTTTGGATTAAATTTTTGATTAATTTGGGACAAATTTTTTATTAATTTGGGGGTCATTTTCAAATCAATTTGGGATCATTTTCGGATCATTTTGGTATAATTTTTGGGTCATTTTGGGAGCATTTGATGGTCATTTTGGGTCGTTTTGGGATTATTTTGGGATAATTTTGGAACATTTTTGGCTCAATTTCGTTTAAGCGTGTTTTTGGGGTCATTTGGGAATCAATTTTGGATCATTTTGAAATCATTTTAAATTGGTAGCACCGAGCAAACTTGGTCACACAGGTACTGCGATTAAAACTTGCAAAAACATATTTATGTCAAAAACTAAAATTTCAAATTTTGCGAGAGGAATAAACTTTCAAATACGATTTCCCAAAATTTTAATTTTGGCACAGTCATGCTACTTGCAGGCAAGCGATGTTGTAATATACAATTATGTAGTGCTTATTCAACCACGCGTCACTGATTTTGACACAGTAAATAATTTCGAAAACAAATAGCTCTACAGAGATTCGTACGTGCTCATTAAATGAACAAAGGATGATAATAAATTAAAATGTGGATAGGTATTACACTTTTTGCTACTTTAAAAATTAATTGAATAATGAACACCTTCCTTCTGCTGCATCCTTATATAAATTGTTTCCAATATTGTTAATTTCATGATATAAATCTCAAACTTGTTTATGAATACCAACCGTAGGTATATATGGAGAGATGTATGTATGTACGTGCCAGCAAGTTGGCGTACTTTTTAAGGCTTTGTGAAGCTTTGTGTACAACTTTTGTTTACTTATTAATGTATTTATATATTGTATTTAAATGAAAGCATGCAATGAATTATACAATGCTCAGCGTTACTCATACATGCATGCATAGTTGTTTAAGTATGTATTTGTTTTCAACTGCAAGAAATGTTGCTCATACGCCATGGTGGCCCGTTTGAATTTGTATGTATTTGAAGTGTGAAAGGAGTGCTCGAAATATAAATTTTCAATCGAATAATACCTCTGATTAAACTTTGTACAGCATCACATTTATATTTCACAGCGTGCATACACAACTAACTCATTCACACACATACATACAAGCGGCATACACCTGCTTGGCATTTTACACCAATAAAATATGAGCACATGCACAAATAGTATATGTAAATGCATAAGTGTAACAGCACACGCTGAGAAATTACTGAAATATTTAATGTTTACATTTAAGGTTTCCCTCAAAAGGACTTCCCATAGAGCTTTATTTCAATAATTTATTCATGAAACTAAACACATATGTACACATGTATCTAGTTACGGTTAGCGAGTTAGTAGTTTGTTTAGTAAATTCAACTAAAATATGCAGCATTGTGGGGTTACAAACTTTGTGAAAAAGTTGATCATCTTTGCATAGCTAACAAATGATTGCTATGAAAATATCATTTGTGTGGGTGTATATACAATGAAGCAGGTGTGCAACTAAGTATTTTTATGTGCAGCCATAAATAAGTTAAATTAATTTTCTTAAGCATCATGTTGTGCTACTAACTATGCCATTTGTATAAAAAGGAAAAGTGAACAAAAAAAAATATGCACTTGTCTTCTCATACCTTGAAAGGAAGCTGCACAGCGGGATCCAAAGTTCAAATAGATAACTATGTTACAACAAAAGGCAGTATATTCAGGAAAATGCATACTTTTTGAAGTTAACTTCTTAGGCGGCGATACGAAGTTTTGATTAAGAGTAAAATTTGAGAAAATGGCTAATGATGCAACGGAAATGATGCAACGGAAACGGAAATCGTAGCCGACTATCAGGCGCATGTTGCAGACTTTCAGGCGTAGGCGATTTTCATCACGATGTTTAGCTGTGCAAATCAAATAGGAGGTGAAATGCTAGGATCTAGCTTACATTGCACAAATTGTAATAGTTAGGACGAGCAGAATTCAAGAGTGTTGCCACTTATGGCGGTTTACAGGGTTGCCATCTATTTAAAATTTTTTTTAATATAGAGCTAGATATGACAATATGGGTATCAAATTAAAGGTATTTTCGACCGTATTCCAAATATGGTAATATCAAGCAGAGTTGCCACTTAGGGTTGCCATCTAACCGCAATTTGTTTATTTTTTCGTATATCTCGGGAACTGCTGGACCGATTTGGATAAAATTATATACATGGGTGTTGCCACTTAGGGCGGTTTACAGGGTTGCCGCCTATCCCAAATTTTTTTTTTATATACAGCTAGATATGCCAATATGGGTATCAAATGAAAGGTCATTTCGACCGTATTCCAAATAAGATAATTTCAAGCAGGATTGCCACTTAGGGTTGTCACCTAACCGCAAATAATTTTTTTGTTTCGTATATCTCGGGAACTGCTTGACCAATTTGGATAACGTTTGGCATATAGACAATTTGATTCATTCTAAGATTATATAAATGGGTATTGCCACTTAGCGCGGTTTACAGGGTTGCCAACTATCCCAATTTTTTTCAAATAAAAAGCTAGAAATGTCAATATGGGTATCAAACGAAAGGTATTTTCGGCTGTATTCCAAATATGACAATATCACGCAGGGCTGCCGCTTGGGGTTGCCACCTAACCGCAATTTACAACCCCTTTTACAACTCTTCTTCCTATCCTTCCTCGCCTTCACACTATCTCCCTCCCTTTTTCTCTACATTTCTCTTTTTTCTTCTACCACGCTCTCTTCCTCTATATCCCATTCGTATTGGCCCCTGTTAATTTATACAGGCCACTGTTAATACCCTGCAGTCTTACATCACAACTTCCAACTTGTTGATGAGTGCGTCACAGTTCTTAGAAAAGTTTTGGTAGGTTGGAACCCAGGACATTTTATAGTGCGGAACTCTTCTGTGGCCTCACCAAGGCTCACGTAAGGGAATACTTAAGCAAATTGGAAAACAGACAGTTTAGGCAGCGTTGGCTTAGTAGCCTAGGACAGAGGCAGGCCAAACTCTTTATAGAATCTTAACAAAGAGCATCGGCCAGGCTCATTTATTTAAGGAGGGAGGATTTAAGAACCTTCACAGTCCAGTCTTCATTATCATCTGAGTAAGATGAATCTGTCAGATACAACAAATTTTCGGTTTTGCGAACTGGACAATGAAAGCCGATTCATATCCTCTGCGAATGCATAGCATTATATATTCTTGATTTATTTTATTTTTTTTTTATTTTTTTTTTTTATAGTTATTTTTGGTCATTTGTGGACTTTTGACCAGTCGAATAATTTTTTTTATCAAATTATTCTTTTGAGTTTTTGGCGAAAAGAAATTGAAAAAATGCTACAAACAGTAGCAACTACGAGGATTGCAATTTCGATCTTGTTGAAGGATCTTGTCAAACCGTTTCATATTGTTGCCTGCAGGAACACTAAGCAGTGTTTGGTTATACACTGCGATTTAGAAATTCCTAAATCTCCTTGCTCCGATGACTAGTGAAGGTGAGAAATAAATTCTAAGCAACAATGCAAAGCGGGTTGACAAGATCCTTCAACAAGATCGAAAAAAAATGTTCGTTAATGAATCGTCTTTGGTTTAGGAGGGCTAACTTTTTTTAGTCGCTAGATTTTTTTTTCTGATTTTAAGGCGGTTAAACCTGAAATTTTGAACTTAAAAAAAAATTACTTGAAAAAAGACTTAAGCGATTAGTGCAAATCAGCACAGATAAGAAAAACGTCTTTGGCGAAGGAATTTATATTTTCTATAATTTAAGGAAATCGTTTTTTTTTTTATCATACAATTTTTTGATGATTTTATCCTAATCCATTAAGTAAACCGAATAAGTATTTTCAAAAATTCTTCCATGACTTCATGCAAAAGATCCTAACTTTTACCATTCTATCCCTGCAGTAAAATAAATAAATCTCAAAAATTTGCATTTTATTTCAATTTTGCATTTAGAAGTCCAGTGAATTTAAAGAATTTATTAGCTTTGGGCTTTGAACAAAATTTAAAAAAAACGCCTCTTTAACAAAATATTGCACGCACTCAAGAATTCAATTGCGGAATTCATTAAAGAGCAAACGCCTAAACACATAAAACTTATTGCCACCAGCTTAAAGAAGAAGATCAAAAAACAAGCTCGAATATGAAATAAAATAAACTAAAAATGCAGGCAGTAAATTTTACGTTAAATAACTAAAACGGGAGGCGCACATAAAACAAAAACGTTTTTGCTCTTATACTAAATTATACTAAACTAAAACAAATGCACAAACATATTTACAAATTTATACAGCTGCACATTTATACATCTCAAGTATTTCACTTAACTTTATATAATCCATTATAATAAAACAAAGCAGCCAAATTTCAGTCATAACAAATCCATAACAATTTTGGCAGCTTAAGTGAATCGCCATCATTAAGATGCGACTGCATATCATATGCCATACGTCAAACATCAAAACCACAGGAGGCATAGACAACACGCTCGTCACAACACCAGATCAGATATTGTTACGATGAAGAAAGCAGACAAGCATAATTTCATGGCATGGAACGGCACGTCCAAATCAATTGATTGCTCCATGCAGAGAATGTATAACGCTAGTGAATTTGTACAAATTGCTTATATCCTTCATGGTGGCAAAATTGATTTGTATTATAAATACAACAAAATTATATTATAAATACAACAACAGCAACAATATGCAAGTATATTGGAGAGGGGGTTGAAGGGGTAAACCTTATCAGAATTTAAGTTGTATTAGTGCTTTAAAGTGGTTTTGAGCTTTCGCTATTTTCGTTTTATATTATTTCATTTCACTACATTTATTTTAATTTTAATTTTTTAATTTTTTTTTTTTTTTTTTTTTTTTTTTTAGCTTATTTTTTTATTATTTACTTTTTTTTTATTTTAGTTTATTTTACTTTAATTGATTTTAATTTCAATATGTTTTCTTATATTTCATTTTATTTTATTTTATTTTATTTTATTTTATTTTATTTTATTTTATTTTATTTTATTTTATTTTATTTTATTTTATTTTATTTTATTTTATTTTATTTTATTTTATTTTATTTTATTTTATTTTATTTTATTTTATTTTATTTTATTTTATTTTATTTTATTTTATTTTATTTTATTTTATTTTATTTTATTTTATTTTATTTTATTTTGTTTTATTTTATTTTATTTTATTTTATTTTATTTTATTTTATTTTATTTTATTTTATTTTATTTTATTTTATTTTATTTTATTTTATTTTATTTTATTTTATTTTATTTTATTTTATTTTATTTTATTTTATTTTATTTTATTTTATTTTATTTTATTTTATTTTATTTTATTTTATTTTATTTTATTTTATTTTATTTTATTTTATTTTATTTTATTTTATTTTTGTTTATTTTTTTTAAAACTTAGACAAATCTACTTAGTTGGATTACCTTCAATTTAATGTACGGATAATGTGCGCACATTAAATATAACAATAATACTTAGTTAGGAAAATGGAGCGACCGGACAAAAGAAGAAAAAGAAATAAAATATCCCAGTTCTTGTAAATGAGCTGGGTCTCAGAAGCACACGCCCGAAGGCAGAGTTAGTTAAATGGGAGGTATATGATAACCAGACGATGCTAATGCGTTTTAAGAATATTGTTGTGGTGTATTTAAAAAGAAGAATGGAAAAAAGTTCTTAAACAACGAAGAACTTTTCAACTTCTTCTTTTGAAATGTATTTTATACTTTCTGCAAAACTGTTTATCACTCTTATTTATTTTCAATATGACATAGGAAGCATCATGCGCATTGAACACATAAAATCTTAGACACAAAATAATGACTTTTCACTTTGTTGGTTTGGTAATACTTCGTGGCTTGATTTATGTGCTACATACATTAGGTAGCGATATTTATAGCTCTAAAAAGTATCACTTTTCAATTTCAACAAATGTGTAATTTGTTTGCAGAAAACAAAAGTCATGACACATTCGCTACGACAGCAAACCTCAGCTGAGGGAGTAATAAAATACCACAATAAAAATAAAACATGTAAGGAAGTCTATAGCAGGCCTAGGCAGCTAAAGGGACAATTGTCATAAATTCTGTGAACCCAATTCCCACAGATTATTACGCTCTTTGCTTGGCATCACGAACAATGAAATGAAATGAAAATGCCCCCACCACCAGAGGGCGTCACCATCGTTTGATATGCCGACGACTGTACAATAATGGCGACGGGGAAGGGCCCTCATACTGATGAACTCTGTGCGAAAATCAACAGTTACCTCTGCGTCCATTCCAGGTTTTTCACCGAGCAAGATTTGACAATATCACCGACTAAATCTACGGTGACACTCTTTACGAGATGGACGCACCAAGTGAGAAACGAATTAGACATTTATGTTGATGGCACTAAGCTACCAACTGTCAGCCACCCAAAGTTATTGGGGGTGACATTGGATAATACTTTCTTATTTGCTGGTCATGGGTCTGCAATGGTCTCAAAGGTACGAGGTCGCAACGGGATGTCTCCTGAGTCTCACCTCCATCAAGACTGCTCAATGTAAGAGAGCATGCGGAAATGCTTAGCAGGCAATTCCTTCTGAGCTGCCACAAGCCAGAACATCCAAACCGTAATCTTTTGTATACAGACCTGCCCCCAAGTAACATAAGGAAACATATTACCTTGCCGTTTGATCTGCGGAATCATAAGTGGGCTGTAACCGACATCCACACTGAGTCGGTTGATACCTTTGACGGATCTCGACCGGTGAACCAAGTTTTAAACAGTTTTCCAACCGATATTGCTGAAGAAGTACGCACCTTACCAAGGGAGAGTCACCATGGTACAGCTTCGGTCTGGATACAGTGTGAGGTTAAACTGTTACTTTTCCAGACTGAATGATACCATTTCAAACACATGCCCTGCATGTGGTAGGACTCCCCATGATACCCCACATCTCTTCAACTATCCAATTGAACCTACTCTTCTAAGCCCTCTGTCCCTCTGCCCCAACTCTGTTGAAACTGTACGTTTCCTTGGACTCACGTTAGAAGAGCTTGATGAAGATCTTCGTAATGATCATACATTTTAGGCAGGGCAATGCATTGTTAACAACAACAATGAAATTGTTACTGCGCTTGTGAGAGCACTATGATCGCATTGACCAATCAATGAGTGTCGTTGGTTATGCTCAGTTTCTCACTTGCAAGCAACGAATCAACAACATACGCTGTTGCTGTGGTACTTGCTAGTTAGCGAAGAAGCATATTCGGCAATTCTTCCGGGCCCTGATGTTAAGTTAGTTAGCAACGGAGCAAAAGGAGACAACAAAATTTTATTGATGCGATGATTGCTCTTTCACTAATACAACCTCACTTCCAATTCTGCCGGGCCCTTTGGTCTAGACTCTAGAGCCAGCTGAGGTAGCCAACGATTTTCTATGGAGTTGTGTTATCGGCTGACTTATTCCCTAAGTGGGCATGTTTGTGATTTCGTGTAAATGTCATTCCTAAGATTTTTTTTCTGATTTCAAGTTATATCTAGGTATATCTCGCTCCTTTTAATATATCAGCAAAGTCGAAAAAGGAGGTTAGACGGAGCTTGGTTTAGAAACAAGGAAGAAGTAGAGATAGAACTAGATCCAATGCACTCAATAAGTAATAGCTCAAAACTAGATAATTTTTAGTGCTGGGTATATTAAAGTAAAAGCACAAGCAGGAGCGCCCTGAAAAGCAGCCTAATATTTGACCCACAACGTACTTCCAGTTAAAAAAAAAAAAAAAAAAAAAAAAAATTCTACGTACTTTGTAAACATGCATACAAACATACAGGTCGGCATTTTTTTTTTCTTTTTTGTTTGTTTGCTCAGAATTTATGGCACATTGAAGCAAAACATGCCAATAAAAAGAAAAAACTAAATAAATACAAATGCATATACCTTTGTGTATGGAAACATTCTTACATATGTACATCCTTAGCAAACCAAACACTAAACTTTTCTTTTTTATATTTCCACTTCCCAGTCCCAGCGCTGCGTCTCTAACATTTTACTCTTAGTTTATTGCGATTTTTATATTCACGCTTTTTTAGCCTTTCAATTTTACTGCTCGCTTGGGTTATGAGAGTAAATAGGTACTCACGACAGTTTGTGCAAATTGTTACACATTGTGGAAAGTAGTAAAAGTGTACTAGCTAAGTACTACTAACATTGTTCAAATATAGGCCTACACATATAGAATCTAGAGAATGTAGTTGTTTATGGTATCTTATATGTACTATGAAAGTGCTTCAAGAAAAGTGGCTGAAGGACTTGAAGTATGGAGTTGGAGACAGAGGTCGAAGTAATCGAATATAAAGAAATATTTTAAAACGGGGTTTTTTTTATTTATTTTTTTTTTGTATGTATGTATATCATTTTATTTTTTTATTTTGTCTTTTTTTAATATTTTTTTGTAATTTTTTTAAATTTTTTATTTTATTTATTTTAAATTTAATTTTATATGATTTTATTTTTATGTTATTTGATTATATTTTATTTTTATTTTTTAAATTTATTTTATTTTTATTTTTTAATTTTATTTTATTTTATTTTATTTTTTTTAATTGCTTTTTTTATTATATTTTTTTAAATTTATTTTCTTTGTTTTATTTTATTTTATCTTATTTTTTCAAATTTATTTATTTTTTTATTTTGTTATATTTTATTTTTTTTTAGTTTACATTTTTTTGTTTTTTTTTTTTTATTTTATTTTATTTTTTTTAATATAAATTTTTTTTATTTTGGTTTATTTTATTTTAAACTAGCTAGTGCCCGCGACTTCGTATGCGTCGCTTAGGTATTGAAATTAATCAAATGGTTTATGACAGCATTCATAGACACCTTTTGTTTGATACCTATAATTTGCTAACACATTTTTGTGGGAATATTCGTCAATACCTCCGAAACCGGTCGAGCTATCGAAATTTCAAGATATCTCCCAAACCATTTCAGATATTTCAATGAATCACATCGCATATTATAGCACTCATTGACACCTTTCGTTTGACACTCATATTGTACTAAGATATTTTTGGTCACCCCTGGTCCACATATTGGGCAATAACCTCAAAACCCGTTGAGATATCGCAAAAAATAATATCTTAAACTTTAATTTGAGCGTCTAGCAATCCAATGATTCAATTCCACTCAGTACTTTTGGAGTGTTACTACCAGTAACATACAGACAGACATGGTCCACATATTGGGCGATAACTCCGAAACCGGTTGAGGTATCGAAAAAAGTAATATCTTAAATTTTAAGTTGAGCATCGGGCAATCCAACGAAAAAAATTCCATTCATTACTTTCAGAGTGATACGGCCACAAACATACGGACAGACAGACAGACAGACACACAAAAAATTTTAAAATTGTTGATTTGGATTCTACTCGCATAATAATGCTTCCCCCAATCAATTTTTTGTTGATATCTGCCATGCTCCCGTGATATCACAAAACCAAGTAAGTGTCAGTTACTTGGTTTCGTCTTTCTACGAATTTTCGGAATCCTGTTAAAAAAATCTATCAGGGACATCGATCCGTTTCTTCCTATCTTGTTTCTAAGTACCTTAAACTAAAAAAGTTATTAAACCAAGTAACTTAAAATGCACTGGATCAAGAAATTAGTTCACAACAAAACCAAGTAACTCGTGTTCTTTTTCTAGTAACTGAAAATTTTGCAACAAATACTACGCTTTTTTACAAAAAGTCATTAGAAATCAATTTCTTATCGTCACTCTAAGTTTCTGTTTTAGTTTCGATCTCCTATTAATGAAAAAACCATTAAAACTCATTCGCTAATCAAGAATTATTAGAATTTCCTAAAAAAATGTATGTAATTATTTCCCAAAACCAAGTAACTTTTAAAGATGCTTGATTTATCTTATTGTTATAAGAAAAGTATTTGAGATAATTTTAAAATCATTACAGGGATAAACTAGAGAATATTATGTGATTTCAGCCCAGAATCAGATGGCGAATCAGAACACATTTTGCCAGAGGAGTAAGACCTTTTTTAACTAAATCTGAAAGTTGTGGTAGTGTAAGAGAACTTTTTAGTCTTGAGTCAGACGCAGGCCAAGAGCTTCTGTTTCCTCAAGTGCAGCCCACTATAGGGGAGGTCTAATCTTGGCTTGCCTGATGGTGAGAATCTAGAAAATATATTCAACCAGGTTTCATCATTGTTTATTGGCGCTCAACAGCCTAGGCAATTTTGGCCGCTTCATATTAAACCACGCCAGTCGTTACTTTTTAGCGACAACTGACGACAATTGAAAACACCAAGGGAATTCAAGTCATCCTCCACTTGTTGTTTCCAACTCAGTCGAGGTCTCCCCCTTCCTCTGCTCTCCAATTCGGGTGTCGATAGGAAAACTATCTGGGCTGGAGCTTCCTTGTCCATTCGCATAACATAACCCAGCCAGCAGAGCCTTTGTGCTTCAATTCGCTACACTATGGTCAGTTCTGCGTAGAGCTCATTCAGCTCATCGTTACATTTCCTTCTACTTATACTCGTCGTTGGCATCTCAGGAAGGACCATAAATCTTCCGGAGAACTGTTCTCTCAAATACTCCAAGTGCCATCTCATCTTCTCTTGACACTGTCCATGATTCCGAGCCGTACGTTAGGACTCGTATGATGAAGACTTATATATCGTGATATTTGTCTGTCGAGAGAAAACTTTTCTTCCCAATTGCCTACTTACTCCGAAGTTACATTTGTTGGCAAAAGTGATTCTCCTTTGGATTTCGACTATCGAGGAGATAAACAAGGAAAATTTATTGTGAGACCCAAAAAATAAAAACGATTTGCTTCCGGCATGCAATTTCGTTTTTATATGAAAGTGCACAACAAACCCAAGTAACTATCAACTTGCTTGGATTTGTCGTGAAACAAAATTTTTTTTTGTATGAAAGCCAAAAATCGTAACAATCTAAAATCAAAGTTACTTGGAAGTTACTTGGGTTTGTTCTGAAATAAAAACTTTTTTTATATGAAAGGCCAAAATCGTGTTTTTTAAAAACTCTGTAACTGTTTATCTTGGCCAATAAATCCATAACAACGTCGCAAAAAATTCCTTGCTTCTGTGCATAAAAAACTTTGGGGTCTTATCTTGCCATAATTGAAAAATTTGTATAAAAAAGTTGATTTTTGCCGGAGATATAGGCTGCTACGCAAACCCTTAATTTCCCAACATTCTGAAAAAACTAGTTACTTGGTTTTGTTGTATCACGGGAGCATGTACATACATCGACCTGTTACAACTTTATGATATGTAGAGATTATTTATTTTATTTTATTTTTTTTTTTTAATTTTATTCTTTTATTTTTTTTTTAATTTTATTTTTTTTTATTTTTTTTTTTGCTTTATTTTAGTTTATTTTTTTATTTATTATTTTTGTTTTTTTTTTTAATTTATTACTTTTGTTTTTTTTTTCTTATTTTATTTTATTTTATTTCTTTTTTAATTAATTTTATTTTATTTTATTTTATTTTTTTTTATTTTATTTTATTTTATTTTATTTTATTTTATTTTATTTTATTTCTTTTTTAATTAATTTTATTTTATTTTATTTTATTTTATTTTATTTTATTTTATTTTATATTATTTTATTTTTTATTTTTAATTTTATTTGCTTTCTTTTCTCTTATTTCGTTAATTTATTTTTTCTTTTCTCATATTTTTTTATATTCTTTCCCATCGCAGAAGGCACGGAAATTGCTTCGTGTGTCCCTGAAACCAAAAATTACATAAAGACTATCCATAACAACCTTTTTAATGGCTTTGAAAAGCTATCTTGTTTCCACTTGAACTTATAACAAAATATCTAATTTGTGTGTACTTAAAAGCCAATTGCGCTCAGCAGCCAAAGTCAGACACACTTGGAGTCCGACACGAAATTATCTGTAGTCACACCCCTGCAGATATGAGTTTTTCACTTTGAGCTAGTTGCTTTATAAATGAATTCCCTGCAGGGTAAACTCATTTATAACAGCAAACCTGTAAACTACGTTTTCCACACCAGAGTTTGAGTAAACTTTTTGTTTTTCGGTTTCTCACACGTATGCATGCCAAGCAATAAAACGGATATAACGCGCCCTAAGGCACAAATAATTCTCCACAGATTGCCTACAAATTTAAATAAAAAATCTCTGTTCCTATGTGTGCGTAATTTGTGAGACACAAATACAAATACACATACATCCCACATGATCAGTTCCCTAAAGGACGCGTCGTTTACAGCAACTGAGCGTTGCACACTTCACTACCTATGCAAATTTGTACGAGGCGGTATAAACCAAAAATGTTAAAGTTCTGTGTAAGTTTTTTTTTTTAGTTTTTGTGCAACACGGAACAAAAATGGGCTGCTATTTTTTATGCTGCTATGTGGCTTTATGTGAAAGTGAATGGATGAGCGCAAAGTGGCCATACATTTTAAAAAGTCTCGCTTGTGAATCAATTATTTCACATATTGGCCCACAAAAAGCAGAGCTTACAGCTTTAATTCTATACGATATAATTCAATGTTTTCGTTGGTTTTTTTCTTTTCTTCTTTGGGAAGGGCATGCCGAGAGCTTGAATGAAGGAAAAAATTTTATACCAAATTTATATTCGTAAAAAGTATAAGCACTAAATGCTTTATTGTGTAACTTTTCACTCTTCGTAGAAGGAAAGTCGGAAAAAATGCGGCTTATTCTATAGAAAGTAAATTGAGAGGTAAAAAATCGTTGATGGCTTTATTAAACACCATATAAAGCTTTTAATGTAATCAAGTAGTTAAGGGGCTTAAGTAAAGAGGGAACTCTCATATTTTTTTCTTTTTTCATTCAGGGGATGTTAATTAAAAAAATGTTTAATAAAGTTTTCTTGCCGAAAGAAGAACTTGTGTGTTATGAGCTAATAAGTAAGTTATAAAACAAAATATCTAAAATAAAATAAAATTAAATTAAATAAACTAAAATAGAATAATGTAAAATAAAATAAGAAAAAATAAAATAAAATAAAGTAAAATAAAATAAAATAAAATAAAATAAAATAAAATAAAATAAAATAAAATAAAATAAAATAAAATAAAATAAAATAAAATAAAATAAAATAAAATAGAATAAAATAAAATAAAATAAAATAAAATAAAATAAAATAAAATTAAAAAAAATAAAAATAAAATAAAATAAAATAAAATAAAATTAAATAAAAATAAAATAAAATAAAATAAAATAAAATAAAATAAAATAAAATAAAATAAAAATAAAAAAAATAAAAAAAAGTAAATAAAATAAAATAAAATAAAATAAAATAAAATAAAATAAAATAAAATAAAATAAAATAAAATAAAATAAAATAAAATAAAATAAAATAAAATAAAATAAAATAAAATAAAATAAAATAAAATAAAATAAAATAAAATAAAATAAAATAAAATAAAATAAAATAAAATAAAATAAAATAAAATAAAATAAAATGTCGCGTTTACTTATCGCGACAGTTTTGTGAGAAAATAAATATACAAGAATTTTAATAAGCGGATGCTTTAAAACTTTTCTTTATTTGCTGTCTCTACAAACTGAACAATTGTTAAATCATTTTCACACTTTTAAGCATTTTAGGTATAACCTGATTTTGCCGTTAGTTTAGTATATAACTTGATATACGTACGTACATGTTTAAAAAATGAATATTTGCATGTGTATAATCTATCTATATGTTAGTTATGAGAATGGAAATAAACAAGGCAATATGAAAAGTGGTAATAGCAGAGAATTTTTCTCTATGTTCTTTTGGTGGTAGTTATATTATGGTGGGTTCACATCGCTCAATCGACCCTGTCGGTAACATCCCCTCGCCTGTAAACAAGCTCGACTTAGCATGTTTACTACTCGTATAGCCGACATCTAAAACTGCAATTTTGACTACCGGTCGATGAAGTATACCAGCTGATGTCTTGACTTTCACACTTCTAACTTGTCCGTCCTTAGCTGTCATAACTTCCACTACTCTCCCCTTTGGCCAACAGTTGCGAGGTAGGTTGTGATCCACTATTATTACTGTATCACCTACACGTACTGGGGGCTGTTTTGCGAACCATTTGCTGCGTCGTGATATAACAGGAATATATTCATTAATCCACCTATGCCAAAAGCTGTTTGCAAACTTCTGTGTCTGATACCAGCGTTCACGCAGGTTTGAGTCCTCGTTGCAAATAGGTTTGTAGCCTCCCGCTGATCCAATCAATAGATGGTTGGGAGTAAGCGCCTCGTCATCATGATTTTCGAGTGAAACAAACGTGAGCGGTCTCGAATTTAAAACGAACTCCACTTCACATAGCGCATTCCGCAGACCTTCATCGGTAAAACTCGTAGAAGGAAGAATTTCGTATAAAACGTTTTTAACGGATCTCACAAGCCGCTCCCATATTCCTCCCATATGGGGTGCGCCCGGAGGGTTGAATTTCCATTTGACTTGGTCGAAAGATGCCATGAGATTTTGGAAGTCAATATCCTTGAGTTTAGCACATATAACTTTTTCAGTTGCCTTGAAGTTAGTGCCGTTGTCAGAAAATATCTCTTTTGGGTAGCCGCGTCGTGAAATAAAGTTGCGTATTGCCATTATACATGAGCTGGTGTCCAAGCTGGATGCCACTTCGATGTGTACTGCACGAATTGTTAGGCAAGTGAAAATCACACCCCATCTCTTTTCTTGCCTCCTCCCTACCGCGACCTGTATGGGGCCGAAATAGTCTACGCCGACGAATGTGAACGGCCTCTCAAAAGCTGCTAGCCTCGCTGCTGGTAACGCCGCCATTCGTGGCACTGCAGGCATGCTATTATTGATTTTGCATAACTGGCAATGTTGACGAACTTTTTTATAAAGAACTCTAAGTCGGGGTATGAGATATTGCCCACGTACATGGTTAATAATCGATTCGTGCATTTGATGATGGAATTTTTCATGAACCGCTCGTACGATGAGAAACGTTATATAGTTAGAAGTGGGCATGACTATTGCATCTTCGCGATTATTTAAGTTCTCCACGCGGCTTCTGCTCCTTATTACGCCACCTTCGTCTAGGTAAACATCCAAATTATATAATTTGCTCGATCTTTTCAGAGGTTTTCCGCGTAGCAAAAGGTGTATCTCCTCGTCAAAATCCGTTTGGGCGTACCTTATCAAAAACTGTTGGGCTTTATGAATAGTTTCAAAGTCAATTACAGGCTTTTTTTTCTTCGATGATATCTTTGCGCGCAAATTTTGTACGAAGAGCATGAATGTTGCTACCGCTCTGTACAAGCGCCTCCAATTCGAAAAGTATTCAATGTTCAAGTCGACCTTTCGTAAAGGTATTATTTTAATATGTAGACAGAAGTGTCTTACCTCTTTTAAGTCGTCATCACTTGCACTTACGTCGGTGTTATGCGGCCATTCACCCTGATCTAACGTTAAAAACTCTGGCCCCGCGAACCATGGTGCGTAGTCATTCGAACTATTAACCTTAGTGGCTAGATCTGCGGGATTCATCTTTGAGGGTACCCATCTCCATTGACTTGCGTTCGATGTCTCGAGTATCTCACCCACTCTATGCATCACGAATTGATGGAAGTTCCTGGGGTCCATTTGAATCCACCGCAATACAGTTTTTGAGTCAGTCCACCAATACATAGACGTGATGCCAATTCGTTGTACACTGGCCACCATAGATGCCAGCCGGGTTCCAAGCACGGCTGCTTGTAATTCCATCCTCGGGATTGACAGTGGCTTCAGAGGTGCCACTTTAGATTTGGCTGCTACGAGAGTGACGGAAACATCGGCTCCCCTTTTTACCCTTAGATAGCAAATTGTTGCGTACGCATTTTCGCCCGCATCCACAAAAGTATGGAGCTGCACATCTTCGGCTTCTTTCAGCAATGAGGAATAGTAACGAGGGATTTGTACCGTAGTTATGAGTTGTATCACAACTTTCCAATTGCACCATTTGCTGTAGAGTTTTTCAGGTAGCGGCTCATCCCAGGAAATTCCGGATCTCCACACTTCTTGAAGGAGAATTTTCAACCCCACGGTGTAGCAGCTGACAAAACCCAAAGGATCGAAAATAGACATTAGTACCTGGAGTACCTCCCTTTTAGTAGGCACTAATGCCTCGTTGACAACATCACGGTGGAGCCTCGCAAACCTGCAAATATACTTAAAATTGTCACTAGTTGGATGCCAAAACATACCCAGTATCTTTGTTGTTGACGCCCACTCTTCGACATTATGTATGGTTGATGGGTCGTCTGTCAACATATCCAGCACACGTTTGCTATTTGAGGACCATCCATGGATGTTGAACCCTGCTGCGTGGTGTATCTCCTTTACTTGCATAGCCAGTTTTAGAGCTGATTGTTCGTCGTCTTCGCTGTCGATGAAATCGTCGACATAATGATTTTTTTGTATGGCTTCTGATGCTCGTGGAAATTCATCGATAAATTTATCTGCGTTTTTGTCGCGTATGAAATGAGCTATACACGGGGCGCAGTTTAGGCCAAATGTCAGTGCGCGCATAACATACACACTAGGATGGTTCGGGTCGTCGCCGTCGTCGCGCCACACAAATCGTTGAGCATGCATGTCAGTATCTCGAACATTAATGCGATGAAACATTTCGGTAATGTCTCCACATATAGCAACTCTACCGACCCTGAAGTTAAGCAAGATCTCTATAAGTGGATTCAGCAGATCAGGGCCGCTTAGTAAGAAATCATTTAACGACACTCCGTTAGCTTTCGCGGCAGCATCCCAAACCATACGAATTTTACCCGGTTTATTGGGGTTGGTAACGACGAATATGGGTAAGTACCACACCTTGTCTTTGTGAACTGCAATCTCTGTCGAAGATAATTTTTTCGCATACCCCTTGCTGACTAAGTTCTTGATTTGTTGTTGCATGGTAGCGCGTAGATCAGGTTCTTTAAGGAACTTCTTCTCTAAACACTTCAGACGTCGTATAGCATTGGGGTAACTGTCCGGCAGAGGCTCATTTGGATTACGCCACAACAACCCGATCTCGTACTGGCCGCCTGACTGCTGGCATGTGTTGGTCATGATTTCTAAAGCTTTAGCGTCCTCCTTTGAAAGGATCTTCGTTGATTTTGAGGTTTCTTGCGCAAAAAACTCTTTTACCATTTCATGCAAGTGATCGTATTTTAGCTGGCAGTCGCATGTGTGCACGTTCATGTAAAATTTGTTGTCTTTGTTTTTCGCGCACCCTTGCAGTGTCCACCCTAACCGGGTTTTCGAAGCAATTGGCTGGCACCAATCACCTTCTTTGACTTTAAGTGGAACGGCCAACTTCCAGTTGTCAGCCCCAATAAGTACTGATGGCTTTATATTATTGTACGACTCGATAGGAAGCCCATTGAGGTACGGGTACTTCGTTTGCATATCGCTTACTAGAAGCGATTGTACTGGAAGGTCCAGTTTATCAACAGTGCGTACGTTATTCAGTGTGTACCTTTGATTATTTGTCATACTCGAAATCTCTATGGACGCCTTTTCCGAGTTTTCTTCAACACGAGTGGTATTACCAGTCCAACGCAAACATAGCGTTCCCTTTTCCCCACTCGCACCAAGTTTATTAAAAACTTCCTTCTCTATTAGTGTCACAGACGAACCTTCGTCTAAGAACGCATAAACATCGACCGCGTTCCTTCCTGAATACAAGCGAATAGGTAAAATTCTAAATAGTGGGCGTGAGTCATCATGGCTACTATTGTGGGTGTTAACTTGTTCGATTGGCGCCTCGGCATATTTGTGCAGTAGGGGGTGGTGCTTTATTGCGCAGCCCTCTATACCACACGCCTTGTTAATGAAGCATTTGCGCCTATGCGAATTAAGACATAGCCGACATAAATTTTTGGCTTTCACTACGTCCCACCTACGTGCTAAGGCGAACTTCTTAAATGTTTCACACTGGGAAACTTTATGATCGCATCCATTGCATATGTAACATGGCTTGTTAGTTGTATTATGAGGTACGATCTTCGACTGCTTTTCACTACTCTCCACTGTATGGGTGTTAACTGAGGCATTAGTCTTACCTGGTGCTAAGTTGACAACCGTGCTAGCTGCTTCTGCCAGACCAAATATCCAGTCACTAAATTGTTTTACGACTGGAATCGCGTTATCCTTTACGTGGAGAGCCCAGCTCATTTTATGATTATTAGAGAGTTTGTCGACGAATTCTTTTACCAATAATGGATTGTGTAGGTGCATTTGCATTTGGCAGCTTTCCATAGTATTGCAAATATTTCTAATACATAGCGCGAAATCAACAAGGCATTCGAGTTTGTCTTTTGGAGGAGGCATCGCTCGAGCTCTATTCACCATGCGTTCTAATATGAACTCAGGTCTTCCAAAACACATTCTCAAGGTTCGAATTATTTCTGGGACCATGGCAGGTAAGAAAAGTTTAGCTCTAACCATCTCGCGCGCTTTACCCTTAAGACTGCTTTGCAGCCTTATAAGATTCTCCGCATCGGTGTAACCGGCGACAGCTGTGCTGTTTTCGAAATTGCTTATAAAAAGGGGCCATTCCTCAGGATCGCCACTGAATGTAGGCAGCTGTTTCGGGATCGATTGCCTTGCTACTAGTTGTGAATGTGACGGCCCTACACTCTGTAGAAATGGAGAAGAAACATTAGAAGGAAGCTCATTATATTGTGATAAAATTTTATATTTGTTATCCAAATATAGCTGTTGTATTTCCATTTCTTCTTTAAGTCGCTCTAACTGTAGATTTCGCTGCATTTCGCACTTGTCGTACGATACACCCGTACATACTTGTTGACGTGACATTGCATTTGTATTAGGATATGAAACATTAGTTGGTGCGCTAGCTATATAGCCGCCATCTAAACGTTGTGGTTGTTGTACCAATGGAATGGTCATGTACCCTCCTATACCTGCGTGTTGTGTCGACGAAGTTACTGTAAACGGTGATTGCGAAACTGAGTATGCGGCTTGCGTAACATTAAATGGAAATGTGCTAATAGGATAGCGTTGTGGCGCAGTTAAAAAACTTGATGTTATCGGCAATGCGGTGCTTTGAGCAACAGGTGTAGGAGTAACCGTGGTAGCTGTTGTGATCATAGTCGACGCCCCACCGTTTACACCTAATAATTGTGTTGTTGTGACCAATTGATGCGGTGGAACATATTGCGAACGCCCGTCACCTACATCTGTGTGTGGCGATGATGCAGATGTTGGTGCAGCGGTTGAAGTTGTTAGCCGGCATATTTCGCAGCTCCAGCTAACGTCGGCAACAGTGCTGTCCACTCCGACGCAATCGAAATGGTACCAGGAGTTACAAGCGTCACACTGGACCATTTGCTCGTTGTCCACTTCATTACATTTACGACAATTTTGCTCCATATCGCGTTATTACAGATTACCGAGTTTTATACCAAAAAGTTTTAAAGAAATGTCGCGTTTACTTATCGCGACAGTTTTGTGAGAAAATAAATATACAAGAATTTTAATAAGCGGATGCTTTAAAACTTTTCTTTATTTGCTGTCTCTACAAACTGAACAATTGTTAAATCATTTTCACACTTTTAAGCATTTTAGGTATAACCTGATTTTGCCGTTAGTTTAGTATATAACTTGATATACGTACGTACATGTTTAAAAAATGAATATTTGCATGTGTATAATCTATCTATATGTTAGTTATGAGAATGGAAATAAACAAGGCAATATGAAAAGTGGTAATAGCAGAGAATTTTTCTCTATGTTCTTTTGGTGGTAGTTATATTATGGTGGGTTCACATCGCTCAATCGACCCTGTCGGTAACATAAAATAAAATAAAATAAAATAAAATAAAATAAAATAAAATAAAATAAAATAAAATAAAATAAAATAAAATAAAATAAAATAAAATAAAATAAAATAAAATAAAATAAAATAAAATAAAATAAAATAAAATAAAATAAAATAAAATAAAATAAAATAAAATAAAATAAAATAAAATAAAATAAAATAAAATAAAATAAAATAAAATAAAATAAAATAAAATAAAATAAAATAAAATAAAATAAAATAAAATAAAATAAAATAAAATAAAATAAAATAAAATAAAATAAAATAAAATAAAATAAAATAAAATAAAATAAAATAAAATAAAATAAAATAAAATAAAATAAAATAAAATAAAATAAATTAAAATAAAATAAAATAAAATAAAATAAAAATTAAATTAAATTAAATTAAATAAAAAAAATAAAAAAATAAAAAAATAAAAATAAAATAAAATAAAATAAAACAAAATAAAATAAAATAAAAAATAAAATAAAATAAAAAATGAAATAAAATAAATGGTATACCAGTGGCTACCGGTAGCTGTCCACTGTGTAGATTATACGAATATAACTCATCGCCGTGTAGGCTCAAATTGTGCGCGCAACTTAAAAATGCAAACATCTACATATGTACATATATTCCATTGATGCGGAAAACAGATATTTAATTTCCTCAGGGTTCGCTTATTTTGCATAAGTTTGATTGATATTCCGTTTCATTGACTTTTTGTCGTTTTTAAAATTCTTATTCACAATAAAAATAATTCAACTAATATATTAAAGAACACATTTTTCCTTTCAATAACAACTAGATATTCTATTGACTTATTTCAACATTTTCTTCTTAAATGTACATATGTAATTGCATATCTGCTATATGATAAAATAGCAGATACCAAAAAACATTTTGCGGCGCCGAAGATTTGTCTCGAAAATTCATCACTCGCATTAATTATAATACAGCTGTCGTTGACTTTTTGTACTCAATGGTACAGCATGTAATTTCATCAACCACTCACTCATCACAACACCAATGATGACAATAGTCGTCGTCTTCAGTGGCAATCACTGGATCATCTTGTCATTCAAGTGATTATACAAGTGAGTGCCGCCAGCAGTGTCCATGTTAAATGAACGTCAATGTGATGATGTGTGCTAGAGGAAGGAAGATGAAAAACGTTAAAGTAGAAAAGCGAAAGCGCAGTTTAAGCAAATGAATTACCCATATACGGTACAACTGAAACCACATCTCAACATTTTTTTTAGAAAAATACAAGAATCAAAAGCAAAAAAAAGCACTAAAGACAGAAGTTAAGGATTAAATAAAAAAAAAGTTGTAAAAAGAGCAAATAAAATATTCCACAAAGAGATATATGGCATAAATAATCGTTCACTCTAATACCATAATTTTAATACATAGACGCTGCATAGTCTTAAGTCAATTCGTATGCTCTTAGGAGAAGCAATTTCGTTGTTGGAATTTTCTCTCACACACTATCTCCGCATCATCATCATCATCATTTGTACGCATATGTATGTGCACGTTCATGCTTATTCACACTTGAGTGAGAAAATATATTGTGTGAATTTCTGTTACTCATTTCTTTCTTTCACTTTTACTTTCATTTATAACATTGTATCAACTCCCAAAGTAGAACATTCATTCAGTCGCGCAAAAGCATATTTCTCATGCATATTTTCACGCACATAATACGCATTGTTGTTGTTTATCTTTTATTTGCATTGTTGGTTGTTGTTGTTGGCTGTTTCGTTGTTCACTACTAATTTTATTTACTTACAACTCGTCAACTGGTATGCCCTTTGGCTCTTGCGTTGCGAGAGTCTGTGGGAGCGTGCATCAAAACACGTTTAGTGCAACAAGAGTAAATCATACCAATGGTAGTGTATAAGTATATGAAGACATGCATGGATGAAGGGGGTATGTCGCATTCTCACTCAATTTCTGTTTTTGGCATTGGTGAATAGTTTTTATGCAGATCTATATTTCTGTCTTATTAGAACCTGGCTATCGTGAAAAGTGTAGAAGATAATTCATGGATGAAGGGGGTATGTACACAACTTTTCAATATGAATAGTGTGAAGAAGGGGGTATGTTCCGCTTTTTTCATATAAAACACTATATATAAACTTGTGCTTTTTTTTGCATATTATGCAACGTCTTTTATGGCTTTGCATAATTTTTTTGTCAGTTTTTCATAAAGATTCGAAAAAACCTCAAATGTTTAAGCAAAACTTTAAAGCCGATTTTCTCGTTTCACTCAAAATGTGACATACCCCCTTCATCCATGCATGTCTTCATATATGCATAAACTATCCTTGACGGGAAAGCAAAATGCACACACTTCCCAGTCACTTTTTAATACTAAGTTCTATGAGACTACAAACTTACTTAAAAATAACTAGTTCCTAGTTAGTTTAAGCTAGCTGAATTGAAAACGTAGTTCAACAAGACACACCTAGCTGATAACGAGCAAATGCGTAAGGCGAAATCAAAATCCCTGCACGGATGGTATAACTAGCTATTGTCTTATATTCAACTCTGAACATACATAGGTATATGGTAGTAGGGGATTGACTTAAGCAATGTTTTCATATCAATTCTATTCATGCCATTATGCTTAGTACTGACTCACATATGTACATATGACTACAGGCAATATGCATATATGTATGTATGTATGTATGACACTGCGCTCCATCTAAATAGCTTACAACTTACATAGATGAGCTAACTATAAAAAAAGATAGTATTAAATAAAATAAAATAAAATTAAAAATAAATAAATTTTATTATACAAAAAAAAATTTTAAAAAAATCATAAAAAAAAAATAAAATAAAATAAAATATAATAAAATAAAATAAAATAAAATAAAATAAAATAAAATAAAATAAAATAAAATAAAATAAAATAAAATAAAATAAAATAAAATAAAATAAAATAAAATAAAATAAAATAAAATAAAATAAAATAAAATAAAATAAAATAAAATAAAATAAAATAAAATAAAATAAAATAAAATAAAATAAAATAAAATAAAATAAAATAAAATAAAATAAAATAAAATAAAATAAAATAAAATAAAATAAAATAAAATAAAATAAAATAAAATAAAATAAAATAAAATAAAATAAAATAAAATAAAATAAAATAAAATAAAATAAAATAAAATAAAATAAAATAAAATAAAATAAAATAAAATAAAATAAAATAAAATAAAATAAAATATAAATAAAATAAAATAAAATAAAATAAAATAAAATAAAATAAAATAAAATAAAATAAAATAAAATAAAATAAAATAAAATAAAATAAAATAAAATAAAATAAAATAAAATAAAATAAAATAAAATAAAATAAAATAAAATATAAAAAAATAAAAAATAAAAAAAAACAAAAAAAAAATAAATAAAATAAAATAAAATAAAATAAAATAAAATAAAATAAAATAAAATAAAATAAAATAAAATAAAATAAAATAAAATAAAATAAAATAAAATAAAATAAAATAAAATAAAATAAAATAAAATAAAATAAAATAAAATAAAATAAAATAAAATAAAATAAAATAAAATAAAATAAAATAAAATAAAATAAAATAAAATAAAATAAAATAAAATAAAATAAAATAAAATAAAATAAAATAAAATAAAATAAAATAAAATAAAATAAAATAAAATAAAATAAAATAAAATAAAATAAAAAAAATAAAATTATTAAAAATGAATTGAAATAGTTAATTGAAATTTAAAAGGATGAGTTATTCTTCACGTCGTTAGATTCACGTCTTCGTTTTAACCGCGTCACTTCTCAACTGACTCTTTCCTGTCGCTGCTCAATTGTAGTTCTTGCTTTTGAAGTTTAACTCTAAGCCTCCCATATTCCCCACATAAAATAAAATAAAATAAAATAAAATAAAATAAAATAAAATAAAATAAAATAAAATAAAATAAAATAAAATAAAATAAAATAAAATAAAATAAAATAAAATAAAATAAAATAAAATAAAATAAAATAAAATAAAATAAAATAAAATAAAATAAAATAAAATAAAATAAAATAAAATAAAATAAAATAAAATAAAATAAAATAAAATAAAATAAAATAAAATAAAATAAAATAAAATAAAATAAAATAAAATAAAATAAAATAAAATAAAATAAAATAAAATAAAATAAAATAAAATAAAATAAAATAAAATAAAATAAAATAAAATAAAATAAAATAAAATAAAATAAAATAAAATAAAATAAAATAAAATAAAATAAAATAAAATAAAATAAAATAAAATAAAATAAAATAAAATAAAATAAAATAAAATAAAATAAAATAAAATAAAATAAAATAAAATAAAATAAAATAAAATAAAATAAAATAAAATAAAATAAAATAAAATAAAATAAAATAAAATAAAATAAAATAAAATAAAATAAAATAAAATAAAATAAAATAAAATAAAATAAAATAAAATAAAATAAAATAAAATAAAATAAAATAAAATAAAATAAAATAAAATAAAATAAAATAAAATAAAATAAAATAAAATAAAATAAAATAAAATAAAATAAAATAAAATAAAATAAAATAAAATAAAATAAAATAAATTAAAATAAAATAAAATAAAATGAAATGAAGTGAAATAAAATTAAAAAAAATAAAATAATATAAAATAAAATAAAATAAAATAAAATAAAATAAAATAAAATAAAATAAAATAAAATAAAATAAAATAAAATAAAATAAAATAAAATAAAATAAAATAAAATAAAATAAAATAAAATAAAATAAAATAAAATAAAATAAAATAAAATAAAATAAAATAAAATAAAATAAAATAAAATAAAATAAAATAAAATAAAATAAAATAAAATAAAATAAAATAAAATAAAATAAAATAAAATAAAATAAAATAAAATAAAATAAAATAAAATAAAATAAAATAAAATAAAATAAAATAAAATAAAATAAAATAAAATAAAATAAAATAAAATAAAATAAAATAAAATAAAATAAAATAAAATAAAATAAAATAAAATAAAATAAAATAAAATAAAATAAAATAAAATAAAATAAAATAAAATAAAATAAAATAAAATAAAATAAAATAAAATAAAATAAAATAAAATAAAATAAAATAAAATAAAATAAAATAAAATAAAATAAAATAAAATAAAAATAAAATAAAATAAAATAAATAAAAATAAAATAAACTAAAATAAAATAGAACAAAAAAAATAAAAAATAAAAAACAAAAAAAAAAATAAATAAAATAAAATAAAATAAAATTAAAAAAAAATTATATTAAATTAACAAATAAATAAAACAAAGAAAATGAAATAAAATGAATAAAATGAAATCAAATAAAATAAAATAAAATAAAATAGAAGAAATAAAAAAAAGAAAAATAAAATAAAACAAAATAAATTAAATTAAAATAGAATAAACAAATGTAATAAAATTAAAAAAAAAAAAATATAAAAAAAAAAACAAGATAAGCCGAATTAAGGGTAAGCTAAAAATCAAATAAAATAAAGTAAATAAAGTATAATAAAGTTAAAAAAAATGTTTTTTATGTAATTTAAAAAAATTTAAATAAAAATATGTTGAATTAAACAAAATAAAACAAACTAATTTAAATAAAATAAAAAGGACATGTGGCACTCAGGGACTGCCGCGGTAAAGCTATTGCATATCACTTTTTATCAACTTATGCAATTATAATATTTATGAAAACTCAATGAGCATATTTATGACTTTACAACAGTACAGCCTTAAGCTGTTAACAGTATAGCCTATACAGCTCCAATTTTATGTACAACATCACGCTGCGGCCGCCGTGGTGTAGCGGTTAAGTTTTCGACCTTCTACACCAAGTCGTGGCGGTTCGATGCCCGGCAAAAGTAACATCAAAAATTATTTAGAAAAAGAATTTTTCTAAACTAGGTCGCCGCTCGGCAGTAGTTTGGCAAACTCTCCGGGTGTATTTCTGCCATGAGAAGCTTCTCAGCAAAAAATTCATTTGCTTTGCAACTGCCGTTCGCAGTCGCCAAAAAACTGTAGGTCCCGCCAACTTATAGGAAAAACTCAAAAAGCAACCCACCACAAGTTTGAAAGAGAAGCTCGGCTAAAATATCGTTAGATGTTATGATATATCGCCGCCATTAGTTAGTTAGTCACACTGTTAGTAGTATAGCCTAAATGTAGGCAACGCTTACAGATCCAACTTTAATGTAATGTAATGTACAGCTCCAATTTTATGTAATCGTCCCATTGCTAATATTACTACAACGTCATACGCCTAAATGTAGGCAACATTTTTTTCATTTCACTCCCACCGCTAAGTCCTGCGATAAAATCTATGCAATAGCTTAAAAAAAAATTTGAATTAAATAAAAATAGATAAAATAAATTAAAATAGTTTCCTTATTCTCAGTAACACATATTTTGCACCCACGCACATGAACATGAGCAGCAGTATATGTATCTACAATAACATCAATGTCGTGGTCGCAGCTGCACTTGTGGACGTGCTTGACGGCATTAAAGCGGTGACGAAAACGCTGCGGAGGTTTTACCAAGGTAATGTTTTCATTATGAAGGTAAATCGTACTTAAAGAGGTCACAGTTGTGATGGGAACTCAAATTAATGTACAGAATTTGAGGTTGAAATCAAAATTCGATGAAAAAAAAAAAAAAAAAACAGCCAATAGTGGTTAGAAAAAATAGTTTGAGATATATATTTTCGCATTGAAATTGTTAGCAATAACAACCAAAGTTATCATGAGCTACCAACATATTAAAAGAAAAAGTTACATAAAAATCTGGAATAACAACTAAAGTAGAGTTATTGCTGTAAAGCTCAGGTTATTATGCTGTAAAAGAGCCAAACTGACCACATAAATTTGTAACTCCTAAGAAAAATGTAATCGAATTGCCAAAATCAAGAAATAAACTCAAGCTCCTCTTGTTTACTCACATTGATTGTAAAAATTGTCATCAAAACGTCCTTCAAAAAACTTCTGAAAATTTACTTTCGCTCAAATAAGCTGTTGCCACATAAATATCAACAAAAAAGAGTCTATCAAATATTTAAGTACTACATATGTCACAATCAACCCAAACAGGATTAAAAAAAAACGTTTGACCTTCACAAATTGTTGGCAAGTCTATCAATTAATCCTGTTTATCGGTCGTCTCTGAAGCACATACGTATTAAATAGATACTAAATGCCACTCAGCACTATTATGTTCTCATGCACCTGTCCTTTGCAATTTGTTTTCTTCTTCGATACCTGAGTGAAAAAAATTGAGGCTCTAAAAAGAGGCTAAAGAGAGGTAGCTTGAAATCTGCTAAAAACTAGAATTTTCTTGGAACACAAAAAAATTGAGCACGCCTGCAACCAAGTCACATCTGTACTTGTTATTGGCGTTTATTTTCCTCACTGTAACAATGCAGTAACATTTAAGGCGATTAAGCGATCTTCCGTTTGGCATTGTTGTAATAAATCATTAAAACTGCATTTGAGGCACAGCGCCACAGTGCCGAGGTGGGCTATTAGCCATATAGGTGGGTAGCGCTTGAAAGCTCCTCAAGAGTGCTGCAGCATCAATGGGTTAGGGATTAGTTGTTGTTGTGTTTCTTTTGTTTTGTTTTCTTGGTTGTTGTTTTTATTTTTGTTTTGGTGCTATTATGTTTTATCTTGTCCTTCACGTTGACAACAAATTCCCAGCTGTTGTAGGTCATGCCACTAAACAGATTACATTCTGCCACCTTTGAAATATGTCAAGTTCACATACAACTTTGTTTTACGATTGAGTGACGTCACTCACTTACGGTACATTGGTACTCAATTTTTTAGAGTTTACTTTGGCTGCTTGTAGTGAAATTGCCTTCAATTGCTTCTTAGCAGCTTAGGTTGTTTGGGGCGAATTCAACAGACTATAAAATAATACAAAAAAAAAAAATGAAACAAAAAATAAAATAAAATAAAATAGAATAGTATTAAAGAAAAAAATAAAATATTACAAAATAATACAATAAAAAATAAAATAAAATGAAAGAAGATAGATGAAAAAAATAAAAAATAAAATACAATAAATTATTATAAATAAAAATTAAATTAAATAAAATACAATAAATTATTATAAATAAAAATTAAATTAAATCAGTTAATGTTAAAATAAATAAAAAAGTAAAAAATAAATAAATAAAATAAAATGGATTAAAACAAATAAAATAAAATAAGGTTTTTTTTTTTAACTGAAGCTGAGGACATTGTTTATTACTATGCAATTTCAATTTATTTTTCACTTTAATTTTCCATATATTTTATCGAAAAATATTCCACTGCATCTTTTCACCCAAGTTTCATATTTTCATTACATTTATTACATTCCCTTGTAGGGAAGAAACCAGCGATGCTAAAGCTTTTCACTGACCAAGCCAAAGGTTGTCAGCTTTTCTTTTTAACACACAAAAAGACAAAGCAAAAAAATCGAAATCACAAAAAACGCAAAAATTTCAAGCGAAGCAGGAAGAGGAGAGACACTGAAGTGGACATCAAAAATGAACAGCGATAATGAAAGTCGGAAAATCAACATCAAAGACAGAATACTCAAGTTAAGTAGCTGTAAAAGAACGAAGTCAGTGCGAAGCACGCTGAAGCATATGAAACGTCAATGAGACTACAAGTTTGTTCGAAAGCACTGTTGTTGTACTAGATGCCATAACTAGAAATGTGAATGACCAACTCTACTACCGACAGTATGCACAACTAACCAATATTAAAGAGGACAACAAATTTGGGTATGAATTTCGTTGCTCATTATTTTGTAATATTATTCAAGTTGGACACTTGAGTAGATTGACAGATTTCACTTTTTATCTCGTCCTCCCTCGTTAGGTTTTAATTTTGCCCATTTTCTTTTCTAGCCTAATTTATTCGCTCTAACACTTTTTTGATGTACCTTTTTTCTTCAAATTGTTCAGGCTACATGCTTTATTTAATATTCTTAAGACAGTTTTGCCAAGTGAACTTTAAAATGTATCTGCCCGTTAGAAATATACTTTAATAAAAAAATGTATTTTATCGGGCAGATAAATTTCCCATCATACTTGAGAAAACTTCTCTAAGATATAAATAAAATAAAATAAAATAAAATGAATTCAAATAAAAAAAAAATAAAATAAAACAAAATAAAATAAAATAAAATAAAATAAAATAAAATAAAATAAAATAAAATAAAGTAAAATAAAATAAAATAAAATAAAATAAAATAAAATAAAATAAAATAAAATAAAATAAAATAAAATAAAATAAAATAAAATAAAATAAAATAAAATAAAATAAAATAAAATAAAGTAAAATAAAATAAAATAAAATAAAATAAAAATAAAAAAAAAAATAAAATAAAATAAAATAAAAAAAAAAAATAAAATAAAATAAAATAGTTTAACAACCGAATAAATAGCAAAACTAATTTGTGAAATCAAGGGTACCCTTTGTTAGTTGACTACACAAACCTCAGTTCAGGAAAAGGTGGACTTGCGCTATGGAACTACCTACTAATGTATCTATTGGGAGCATTTCATTTTCATATTCACAATTGATTTCATGTAGGGATTTTAAAATTCTCCCAAAAATTTCTATAAACTACTTTATCGCTTTTAACTTGCAGCCACTGGCATCTATTCTATATAAATGCGCAATGCTTAAAAGTTTTCTCCCTTTTTTGCAATAACCACAATTCTAAGGTATATAAAATTGAATATGTATCGATAGGCCTCGCCGAGCAGGGTGTGCGACAACAAACCAAAAATTAAAAAAAAATTAATTATAATATGATTTGAAATTCACACCACTAGAGGCGTTGTTATGTGTGTATGTAGGTACACTTGCATTGTTGTGCTTGCATTCATTGCAGTTGGGGAGAGTCCGAGTGTGAGTTGTTTTGTTGGCAGCAATAATAAACATGAGCCAGCCCAACTTTATTGAGCGTAGGTACAAACAGTGTTTACAAAAACAAACTCTGTGCGTGGGTATTCAGAGAAGCAAATGCTTGATCAGACATGATGTTTTGAAAAAAAAAAAAACACAAAGCCCTTCGTGGCTAGACTTAGTGAAATAAAATAAAAAGGAAAATTGATAAAACTAAAAAAAGTAAAATAAGAAATAGAAAAGTGATTGAAAGTAAAAAAAGAAATTTGTTGGAAATGAAAGGAAAGGAAATAATATAAAATAAATAAAAATAAACAAAAATGAAATAAATAAATGTATAAAATAAAGGAAAGAATGGGAAAGGAAAGGGATGGATAAAAGGAAAATAAGGGTAAGATAAGGCAAGGAACGGAAATTATGAGATAAAAATCAAAGGCAAATAAAGGTAGGGAAAGGAAAGGAATGGAAAAGAAAAAAGGAAGGGAAGAAAGGAAATGTAATGTAGGTAAAGGAGTGGAAAAGAGAGGCAAATACAGAAAGACAAAGAAAGGAAAGAAGAGAAAAAGAAAGGAAAGAAGAGAAAAAGAAAGGAAAGAAAAGGTAGCGAGGAGGAAGGTACGGAAAATAAATGAAAATAAAAAGAATGAAAAATAAAGGAAAGAAAGGTAATGAAAAGCTAAAAAAAAAGTAAAGGAAATGAATGGAAAAGAAAGAAAACCAAAGGAGTTACGGAAAGGAAATAAAGAAAATAAGGAAGTGGTAGGAAAGGAGAGGTAGGAAAAGGAAAGGTAAGGAAAAAAAACTAAAGAAAATAAAGATAAGAAAAAAATAAAAGAAACGAAATGAAATGAAAAAAAATGAATAAAATGAAAGGAAACTAAGGGAAACGAAACTAAAGCAAATGAAACGAAAGGAAATTAAAGAAAAAGAAAATAAAAGGAAAAAAGGAATTTAATGTAAATGGAAATAAAGGTCAGGTAAGAGAATAAAAGAAACGAAATAAAGGAAAATAAAAGAAAAGAACAGAAAAGAGAGAAAGAAAGAAGGGAGATAAAATGAAATGAAAGAAGAGAAAAGGAAAAGAAAAGAGAGGGAAGAAAAGGAAAGGAAAGAAAAGGGTACGGAAGGAAATAAAAGCAAAAGAAATTAAATGAGATGAAAGGAGAGGAAAGGAAAGGAAATAAAAGCAAAGGAAAGAAATACGTATGAAGACTACCTAAGAAGAATAAATAATTATCAACATTGAAACTATATTACTGAATGGTGTAAAGAGGGAGGAAAAGACGAAATGATCAGGAATGTATAGAAACCAAAAATATAAAAAATATGAAAAGAATGGCAAATTTAAGAAACAGCAAAAAGGTAGGAAAATAAAATAAGCTTTTGTGGTTGAATTTCAACCACTAGGCGAACTCTAGTTTCATTACATTGCTTAAAGCCGTATATTATTTCTGTATCTCTTTGCTTATACTAAATTTTCGCTTAGACATCTTGTCTCAATTTTTCATTTTCTAAATTGGCTGTTATTGTAGGTTACGTGTTTTCACTCATAATTTCTGCTTTTGTCCATTTTTGATTATAGTTTTTCTACTTTTAGCCAGACGATTTAATAAAATAAATGTTTATGAACTTTTGTGTCTTAAAAAGTTTTAGCAGTTTTTTGTAGCTAAGCTTGCTATTCGGAATTGTTTGCTTGTTGAAACCGCAAAAAGTTTATTTATGGCAGCTATGGTTTGTTTCGTTACTCACAGTAGGTTTTTGTAACTGGTTTTTGAAAAAAAAAAAAAAAAACTTTTACATTTCTTACATCTTAGTTCGACTTGAATTCGTTTAGTACAGTGAAAAAGAAAGTGTATACAACTTTTATGGTGGCATGAAATTGTTTTCTTTACTTGGCATTCCGCCCACTTGGTTTTGCAGAGTTTACTATTGCATTTAAAACTTTGTTCAATCCTCCAGCAAGTTACCTCTCTCTAGAATGTATGATTTGATATTGGGGAATAAACACTAAATTAGCTACCCCAGGAAGTTATCGTCCAAGCTTTTATTCAAAGCTGTTTTTAATATACCATTCTACTCTATCCCAAATCATCCAACTCATACATATACATATGTCTGTAGGTATTAAACTCCCTCTTTGGGAATATACCCTCTAACGGATTCGATTCGATAAGTTGATTACACGGCCATGTGATCACCAAGCGCTTGATGATAAATTATTTTGTGTGAGGCGTTTAATTTCTGTTGCTATGAAATTTTGTTTTGCTTGACTGAACGCCAATGCACAATAACAAAGAGCAAAAAATGCTACACCAAAAAAAATCTTCATATCAGCAACAGCAGTGATGGAAAATGTTATACACTACAGTGAATTTGCACATATTGTGCATAGCTTTTGTACCTACCTATGTGTATAATAAAGTCTACGAGTTGGCTTAATGCCATCAGGGATGGGCACGTTTTCGTTAGCAATTAACTCCCACAACGCTGTGGTGGTAGTGAAAAAGAAATTACATATTTACTATATCGTCGTTCGTTTGCCAGAGGCATGAATGTGCCAATCCTTCCAGATTTGAGTTAATAGGCTCACGTGATTAACTTCTCGTTTCTCTACAATTCACGAAAATCCCGGGTTTCCAAAATACAAGGAACCCCCGAAAATTTACAATGTGTAGTTCAATCTCTGAAAATTGTGCCAGAAAAACGATTGTGCTATACATTCATATTTCTGGCGCAACAAAAATATTCAAAAACTGAATTTTGAAATTTTTCAAAATTTTCGTTTTGCCAGAAACATGAATGTGTAGCAAAACTGCTACGTCAACACTCTGCTGTCTGTTTTTGAGTGCAACAAATTTATGTTTCTGGCAAAACCAAAAATTACAAAAATTTAAAAATTCAATTTTGAAACATTTTTGTTGCGCCAGAAACATGAACCTGCTACACATTCGTATTTCCTGCATATAATAGAATGACTAGGAGTAGGAGGCTCATCTTACCAAACTATATCATTTTAGCCATTTCCGCTACCGAATTATGTCAATTTACGTGATTTTCGAAGTTTTCGATATCGAAAGTGTACGTGGTTGGAGGGAAATTTTATCAAATATAATGCCGTTATGTGGACAAAATTATAATACCCTTGTACTAGTACGCTGGATATAATAAGAATTGCAAGTTAAAAAAAGATGTTCGAAATATTCTTGCTCAATTTGACAGACAGGCAGGCAGACAGACAAATTTTGTTGAGAATCAAATTTTCGAAATTTAAGACTAATTTCGAAAATTGTTTGTAAGGTTATCACATTTTAAATATTTCCAAAGAGTTATTCATGAAATGCAGGAGCTTTGAATATTATTTTTCAAGCAGTTTCCATAAAAGGTAATTTCGAAAACAATTCAAAGTTCGAAAAAAAATTCGAAATTAATTTTTTGACATGTTTTAGGCTCGGGTTTTCAGTGCAGGTTTAAACCACAGACAAAGCTAACTAGAGTTTATCTCATACAAATTGACCGTTTAAACTAAGTTTAAACTCGCACTGAAAACACGGTCTAAGCTTTTCAAAAAACTAATTTTCTCGAATCAAAGTTAAACAAATAAGTAACTGTGAGTTAGGAGAGACTCGAATTTTTGAAATCATCTTTCAGTTAAAACTATGCTATATTCACTAATTCAAAAAACTTTTTTTCTATACATACATACATACCTTCAAAAATAAAACATACTTCGAAAAATTCTAGAAACTTTTCGAAAGCTTGCCATACTTGAAAAATGCTGATATTATTATTCAAGCAGTTCAATGATAAGTTATTTCGAAATAATTTTCAGGTTCGAAAAAAAAATTAGTAGTTCGAAAAAAATGCGAAGTTATTTTTTGGATAAAAAATATTACTTTCACGAAAACCTTAAATTTTCCAGATTTTTGTAATGGTGCTAGTTCGAAAAACATTTCGAAATTATTTTTTAGTTAAAAAAAAGTAACTTCCAGGAAAATATTAAATTTTCCAAAATTTTTATAATGGTCCAAAAAATATACCAAAAACGTCCCAAAAAGCTCGACCATAGTTAGTCTGAAAATGATCCCGAATGTAACACCAAGAGGACCCTAAAGTATTTAAAAATTATTCCGAAATTAATGCCGACGCAATCAATTGAGGCTTTCATTATCATTTAATTTTTAGTGAAACTGTCATTTAGTCCAAAATTACAATTTTCACAGAATAACAAGAGTTAGCGCGTGTCAAAACAAAATTTTTGTTTACAAACTAATTAACAACTCATCGACGTGCAAACAAAATATTCAAAGCATAAAATTCTAATATGCAGAAAATAAACTTTTTGCTGTGAAAATTTTTTATTTTTTTTTTTTTTGATGTTTTTGTAAATTCGTGAAAATCACGCATGCCTATGCCGCTTTTATTTCCACGAATATAACACAGTTTTGATGTGATTGAAATGCCCATTGATCATGTGTTGACAGCGCTAATGGTTAGCTTACACACTAATGTACCTACAAATTATAACTGCGCGCTGAGCATATTTACATGGCATATGAACAACAAAATTTGCCTACCAACCCACATGCAGCATGCGCCACGAAAGTGATTTTTTAAATTGGAAATTCCAAGAATTTTTTGTCGCTTTGCAGTTCCCATCAGCTGAACCAACTTTTTTTTTTCGAAATGGCTAAGGGCATTTCGTTTAAATTGAATTTCTATTGCTGTTTTGATTGAATTTGTAGCTAATGCGTTATTTGAGCGCACGAAAGATTACGCTTTTTTTAACTTTGCTACCTACTGGGATAGCACTAATAGAAAAGTTGCCAATTTTTGGTCATTTTGGGAACATTTGAGGATCTTTTTGGGTTCGTTTGGGGATTATTTCAGTATTATTTTGGGATTATTTTGGGGTCATTTTGGGATAATTTGTGTATCATTTCGGGGTTATTTTCGGATCATTTTGTGTACATTTAACGGTGTTTCTGGGGTTGTTTGGGAATCATTTTTGCATCATTTTAGGGTAATTTTGTGGTCATTTTGGGATATTTTTTGGGTCGTTTTGGGTTTAATTTCTGATCATTTTGGGAACATTTAAGGCTCTTTTTGGGATCTTTTAGGAATATTTTGGGATTATTTTAGGGTTATTTTGGGATCATCTTGGGTAAGTAAAATTAGCGCTAAATTAAAAGCACCGAGCAAAATCGGCGACCCAGGTACTCATATTATTACCCTCGCAGCATGAGATAAGATATTCACTTTGCAGTCAAAATAAATTTTTGATACTGATGAAGAGAGAAGAAATTTCTACAGTGTTTAGAAAATTTATTATATGGGCTTGGAGCTCAGAACTTTTTTTTTTTTTGTTGGACTTATTATTTGTACCTCAAATATTCTAAATAATTCTGTTAATTAACAGAAAAGAAAACATCTAAAATTATTGGAGTTTAACTGAATTTCGAAGAATCGAAATGACTACTTCGAAAATTTCGAAGTTCGATTTTTTTGAAGTTAATTGCTTCTAATTATTTGAAACCGGACTTGAAGTATTTAGCTAATTTTAGTGAGTTCTCGACTGAAATACTTTGCAATTAAAAAGTTTTTTGCTCACTGCTTTCTAATTTTTGGACACTGTAAAAAGATACTCGATCAACGAGATATTTTCGAAGAATTTTTTGTTATTTCATTTTGTTGAAAAATATTTTTTATTGAATGCAGACTTTTTTGTTCACCGTTATCTTTCAGTTAACGCTACGATTTAGTTTCTAATTCAAAAACATTATAATCCTTGAACAATAAAATAAGTCTAAACAAAATTTTGAAATTTTTTTATTTTCGAACATTTGCACAAAGTTATTCGGTAAGTTCGAAAATAACTCTTAGATCGAAAAAAATGTTGAGTTCGTTTTTTAAGTGCGAAAAAAGTACTTCGAAGGAACCATTAAAAACCTTTATCAATAAAGTTCGACATCTGATAGCTTTTCGAAAACAATTTATTTTTTACTCAAACTGCGAGTTAGGAGAGATTTTCGAAATATTTTTATTCCAAGAGCTAGCATTATTTCGACAGTATTTCGAACATAACAATTTTGTTATGTTCGAATTTTCGCTATTTTCTTACAATTAAAGCCATTTTACATTCACTAGTTCAAAAACGTTCTATATTTACCCTGAAAAATAAAACAAGTTTCGAAAAAACTTCGAAATCTTATAATTTTTCGAAGATTCGTACAAAGTGATTCAGCAAACCGTCAGGTTTGACAGAAACATGTATAACTTTTTCGAAGAGATTAAGACATAAGTAAAAAATGGCATTCCTCCACGTTTTTCGAAGCTAGCCTCCAACATTTAGTTACGGGCTTTCGAAGTTGGGGTTTTCGAATTGTTTTGTTTAAAAAATTGAAAAAGATTGGATGAAGACGTGGCCTTTTCTTGACTGGTGTACTTTTTTTTTTTTGAAAGTGTATGTATGAAGAAATATATATATGTATTTTTATATATAATTAAAAAAATGCAGCTTTTAATTTTTTCGAAGAACTCACATAGAACTTTTTACATACGTTTTTGAATAGGAAAACAACAGCAATCAAACAAGAGAGGTAAGCAGATCACGCCCAAATTTTGCCTTTTTAAATTTTTCAAATTAAACAATTAGATAACCACTTTCGAACTTCGAACTTCGAAAGCCCGTAGCTAAATTTTGGATGCTAAATTCGAAAAATGGGGAACGCCATTTTTTTACTTATGTCTTAATATTATGAAACAAGTTGGTTTGGTCTATAATCAGCCGGCTGCTGTTCAGTGTTATTCAAGCAACAAAAATAATTCGAAGATAAAAAAAAAATGAAAAAATGATTTTTTTCTTTTCGAACAAAAAAATGGGAATTCGAATTATACCTAAAAATGTCCGAAGTTGTTGATGAGTAAAATTATTATTGTTATTGTCAGTTTTTTAATACATATGCCTTTTTCTATGACCGTGGCAGTTCATATACAGCAAGCAAAAGTTCACTCTCGATTAAGATCTGAAAAAAAAATGAATACGTTAATTAGTATTTTTTATATATAAATAGAAACTTTTCTAACTAAAAAAAAAAATAATATAAATATTTTTAAAAAACTTTTCAACATAATTAATTGATTTTTTTTTTTAATTCAATAATCATGCTTATTTTGTTCACAATGAATTATATTCAATTAACTAACTAGAAATAAAAAATATTACGTATACGCCAAGGGGCACACAATTTTGCTAAGCTACACCTAAAACCAAATATTATTGCGATGGCGGCACTGCGTGTGATTTGTTCTAAATGTTTTTTTGCTACCAATTGTCTATGATATGCATTAATTAATTAGCCCACAAAAGCATAATTAAATCAAAAAGCCACAATTGTTTTACTTTTTTTTCGCTTCGCCCACAAAAAAAATTTCCCTACCATTGTTATAATAAGTATACTTATTAAATTGAAATAAAACCAGAAGTTTTGCGGTCTTTCACAAACATTCACGCCAAATGCCAACAAGCGCACTCGCACAACCCACCCATATTCACACACACACGCACACACACCTACACATGTTGACACAACTGCGTAATCACGCAGGCAATCAAAAAGTATTTGAAATACTTTGAAATTTTATCAACACACAAAAAACCGCAGCGCCGTAATTTATTATGACATTTACAATTCGTGCACATATTTAGTTCGACCACGTGGTAACATTCGCTGACAGTAACAGCAACATACCATAAGTTAGATGCCAAATAGGCAACACCTACAGCACTCTACTTTTAGTTTGTTACAAAGTTATGAAGCTAATGCAAAAGTTCACTCGTCCTTTGGGCCCAAAGCAAACATTTTCATATAAAAATAATTTATTTCCAACAAACTAAAAAAAAGCAACTCTCATGTCAACAAGATTGTATCTATGGCCTTGAGCGCAGAAGCAAACATATCTACATTGGCAGAAAATGCAATTTTTGCAACAGCTGTGAAATGCATTAATAAAATAAGATAAAATAAAATAAAATAAAACAAAATAATAATTAAATAAAAAACTAAAATAAAATAAAATAAAATAAAATAAAATAAAATAAAATAAAATATAATAAAATAAAATAAAATAAAATAAAATAAAATAAAATAAAATAAAATAAAATAAAATAAAATAAAATAAAATAAAATAAAATAAAATAAAATAAAATAAAATAAAATAAAATAAAATAAAATAAAATAAAATAAAATAAAATAAAATAAAATAAAATAAAATAAAATAAAATAAAATAAAATAAAATAAAATAAAATAAAATAAAATAAAATAAAATAAAATAAAATAAAATAAAATAAAATAAAATAAAATAAAATAAAATAAAATAAAATAAAATAAAATAAAATAAAATAAAATAAAATAAAATAAAATAAAATAAAATAAAATAAAATAAAATAAAATAAAATAAAATAAAATAAAATAAAATAAAATAAAATAAAATAAAATAAAATAAAATAAAATATAATAAAATAAAATAAAATAAAATAAAATAAAATAAAATAAAATAAAATAAAATAAAATAAAATAAAATAAAATAAAATAAAATATAATAAAATAAAATTTTATATATCAAAATTATTTATTTTATTTTATTTTATTTTATTTTATTTTATTTTATTTTATTTTATTTTATTTTATTTTATTTTATTTTATTTTATTTTATTTTATTTTATTTTATTTTATTTTGTTTTATTTTATTTTATTTTATTTTATTTTATTTTATTTTATCGGTACTTCAATTTAAGTCGTAAAGAAAATGAATACCACGAGTGGCAACTTTAACTGACAGCATCATCTACTACACAAAACGAATATGAAATGCATAAACGAAAAAAAACATAAAAAACGATATTAAAAAGAACACAACAATAAACAAAAACATTTAATGACCTCATTAAATAAAATACCTACTTGCAATAGTCGTTAAAGAAATCACAGTTTAGGTGTGAAGGCTCTAATTTATTTCGATTTTTTGCGCTCATAGCACAGCATTTCTTCATACAACATGCCGCAAAAATGGGCTGTTCTAATATACGCTCTTATTATTGGATACATTCGCAATTAAGTTTTTGTTGTATGACGACGTCACTTTGTAACGATCCAGGAAAGCAGACCTAAAAACTCCGTTTTTTGGGCCTTGTCATGGCTGGGCCGTTCTGGTGTTTACCAAAATAATTGCAAACACCATACCGAACACCGCAAAATTAAATAAATCGAATATGTTAACACAAATGTTATTAGTCACGACAAGACTGACGTATTTTATTTACTTCACTGATTCATACGATTAGTCAACTTTTTTAAGTAACTGCTTCCGACAGCTTGGGTATATAGAACAAAAATGCCAAACTAAAAGGTGCGGGGCGTATGAGTAACATTACTCAAACGCATTTTATTTTATTTTAATTTATTTAATTTTTTGTATCTTTTTTTAATTTAATTTAATTTTATATTATTTTAGTTTATTTTATTTTATTTTATTTTTAGTTTTATTTTATTTTATTTTTTATATTTTTTTATTTTATTTTATTTTAATTTTTTTTATTTTATTTTTTTTTTTTTTTTTTTTTTTTTTTGTATTTTTATTTTATTATATGTATATTTTTTTGTTTTATTATATTTAAGCGAACTTTTGTCAGCTTCCTATTAATCAACGTCAGCAATCTTCCAATACCACTTCTCAAGGACTGTCACTTACATAAACTTGTCTAAATACAACAAAAAGTAAGCCTAATAGAAATATTCACACATAAATGCACATCAAATTGGTAAATAATAAAACAAATTTCTTCTTTTTTTTGTTGAATACATCTGACAGCAAATGACAAATGAATAAACAAGCAGTAATATATATACCGTCACCTTGTCCAAGCTATCAGCAAATTAGTGGTGCAGATTATTATTTCATTCATTCATTCATTCATTCATTCATTTATTATTATTTGATTGTTTGACTGTCCCAAAAAATGAAAGCTATTTTTAAACGCAAACGAAATACCTATCTGTTTTCCTTTTGCAGTTCATTTTTCTCTGATTTTTTCATGTAACGTGCCATAATGGGTCATTTTTTTAAATGTTTGTATGGGGAACCCCCCAGGAGGTGTTTCAGGGGATGTGCCACTGGCATGGGTGGGTCGGCTCTCCAGTGTTAGTGTAGATCGGTTGTACAATTTGACTTGATTGGGGCACTCTAAATTTATTCGGAGATATCAACCAAAACATGAATAAAATTTACCTGAACTTTTCTTACTTGAATAACTATGTAAATGTTACTCATACGCCGTGTGAGACCTATAAAAAGTGCTCTATAATTGCAATGCTGCAAGTTGTACACAATGATATTTGCTATAAAACATATTGTTACGCAATCTACTTAAACACTTTTGAAATTCCAATGCCCTTTTCTAGGGAATAGGTTTTTTCAATATCCTTGTAAAGGATCCTGTTGTCCTTATAAAAATTAGAAGTTGGAGATTTGTTACACACTTTTGGTACGTTCTCATGTGTGTATATATTATAATAAGATACAATAGCCAAAATTAAGCCAACAAACCACAAAATCAAGTAAACAGATTGAAGTGGAGTAGAAAGAGCAGCAGTACCTATGTAGAGATATATGTACATGTATACATTGCATGAAATTTTCATTTCACATACACACATAATTCAATTTAACATTTGAAACCAAACAATAACAAAATAAATATCTTAACCTCGTTACGAGCAAAGTTTTAAATTTGCAAATAGTTAAAATAATGGCCATTTACTTTATTCTGCTAGATCTCTGCCAATGGGTCAACCGACATACGTTAGTTTCAGCCTGTAAAATTCTAAAAACTTTTTGCAAATCTACGAAACCTCGTTTAATTTGATTCACAAATTGCTAATTTGTTTAAGCTTAAACTGAAATGAATAAAGTTTAAAACTATTTTTGCACATACCTACATACATAGATATCTACTGCACACATTTTATTTGTCTGGCCGGCAAGATGGTTAACAGAAATATTTTTTTAAAGTATTCTGTGGGCATATATTTGCTTGCTTGCTTTTGAATAAACCATCATCGGTGTGTGACAACAGGTACTAGAGTCAATTTTAAAAAAGTTTTCCAGGCGAAATAATATAAAATACAAATTTAATAGCATAAACTTCAGGGTTGGGCAATTTTGAGTGAAAAATTATTCAAATAAAAAATATAAAATTATTCATTACTTTAAAATTTTTGAGTGATGAGTGACTGGTTTATTTTTTTAATAAAAATCACAATGATAAATAATAAGTTATTTTTATTTCAAGCGATTCTTGAAAAAAATGACTTGTTATTAATCACTCAAGAAATGTTGAGTGATGATAAATTTATGGACTTCTTGAATAACGTTAAATCTTCATTTTTAATCAGTTATTTACAAACGAAAAATTTGTCCATCGAGACCCCGGAAAATTATACCCATATGCGCAATACATTCGGCGTAACCTCGGGACCCTTTTCTGGATCATTTCGGGACCATTTTCGGGAACATTTCGGTGTCATATCATACGATGTCATATCATATGATGTCATATCATATGATCTCATATCATGTGATGTCATATCATATGATGTCATATGCATGTCTTATCATATGATGTCATATCATTGATGTCATATCATTGATGTCATATCATATGATGTGATATCACATGATGTCATATCACATGATTCATATGACATCACATGATATGACATTATATGATATGGCATCATATGATATGACATCACATGATATGAGATCATATGATATGACATCACATGATATGACATCATATGATATGACACCACATGATATGACATCATATGCTATGACATCACGTGATATGACATCATATGATATGACATCACATGATATGACATCATATGATATGACATCACATGATATGACAACATATGATATGACATCGTATGATATGACACCGAAATGATCCCGAAAATGGTCCCGAAACGATCCGGAAACGATCCAGAAAATGGTCCCGAGGTTACGTCGAATGTATTGCGCAAATGGGTATAATTTTACGGGGTCTCGATGGGCAAATTTTTCATTCGTAAATAACTGATTAAAAATGAAGTTTTATCGTTATTCAAGAATTCCATAAATAAAAAACAACGCGTTATCATCACTCAACATTTCTTGAGTGATGAATAACAAGTCATTTTATTCAAGAATCGCTTGAAAAAAAAATAACTTATTATTTATAACTTTGATTTTTATGAATAAAAATATCCGGTCACTCATCACTCAAAATTTTTAAAAGAATGAATAATTTTTTTATTTTTATTTTTTTCGTCACTCGTCACTCAAAAATAAAATTTTCCCATCCCTGATAAACTTTAATTAAAACAAGTAAGGAAGCCTTAGTTCGGGTAAACCGAACATTAAATACCTAGCGGCAATTTTCATATGATTTTCGAAATATTCCATTTCGGAAGTGGGAGTTGGTTGGGAAGCGATTTCGTCCAATTACATTTGGTATACTCCATATAATGCTAGTATACCTTGTACCAATTTCATCGTTCTACCGTAATTAATTTAAAAGTGACGACCAGTCGAATTTTCAAAAATGCATCCCTTAAAAGTAGGCGGTGCCACGCCTACTTTTGAAAATTTATGGAAAACTCATAATAGAATGACTAGGGGGCTCATCTTACCAAATTGTATCCTTTTAGCCATTTTCGTTAGCGAATTATGTCAATTTAGGTGGTTTTCGAAGTTCTCGATATCGAAAGTGAAACAAATGAAAATTAAAAAAAAAAAAAAAAAAAACAAAAAAAAAATAAATAGCAATAATTAAAAAAAAATAAAATAGAGTATAAAATGAAAAATAAAATAAGCTAAATTAAATTAAATAAAACAAAATAAAATAAATAAGACTTCATTCAATTGAATTAAATTAAACCAAGTAATTCATAATAAAATCAGAGACAGTCTTAATTTACTTCAAAGCAAAATTCGTATTTTTGGGATTATTTTTATTCTCTACCTTGATATAGCTTTTTTCACTATTTTTGTTTTAAACTTCTAAATATTATTTGATATATTTTTTTTTTTTTTTTTTTTTTGCTAAATATTAATTGAAACTTAGTTGATATGCCATTATTTGGCTTATTCATGTTATTAAGCTCTACATTTTTTTAGTGGAAAAATGTTTTTATTGCGAAAAAATTAATATGTTCAAAAACCTAAGCTGTATTTGTATTTGTACGTATGTATTTAAAATTTGAATTCTTTCTTCTTCCCTGACTTTGGCGGCTATTGACCACTGATGAAGGCAAAAAATATGAGTTTTAATTAATTCCGTTAAATTCGGAAAATATTTTTAACTAACCAAGTTAAAAAAAAAATACTATTTACTAATTTTTTTTCTTGCTAATAGATTTGTACATACTTTCATTTTAACGCTTGACCAACCGGAATAGCACGTTAATTATGTAGTAATAATTTTACGCATGACAGGTTCCCTTTTTTGCGTTTAATCGGATTTGAGTCGACAGAAAATTTAGAAAGGAAATTTTAATATATATTTCCATGGTAATATATTATTACATATGAAAACGTAAATTTTTTCTTGATATTAAAGCGTCGCAAAATTCTATAAAGCTTAGCTTTTCAATATAAATAATGAATAAACAAAAAAAAAAAGGTATTGATATTTAAGTTTATTTGGAAATGTATGTATGTTTGCAGTTACTAACATTTAATTAAATTTTAGTGAATTTTAAATAAAATATAAATCATAAACAATACAAAAGTGTGGCCTTTTATTATTTCGAGGAGATTTAGGCCCGGGTTTTAGCCCTCGGTTAATTCGGTCGCCTTATTTCATCAAAATCGTTCAAGCGGTCCAAAATGATCGCAATATGAAACCCAAAATTACCAAAAAAATTATCCAAAAATGACCCCAATATGATCCCAAAATTACCCTAAAATGAACCCTAAAACTTAACCCAAAATGGTCCTAAAATAATCCAAATATGATCCCAAAATAACCCTAAAATATACAAATACAATACGGTAAAATGGTAACTCTGGGCTGCAGCCCTACCTGAAAATATTTTAGTTTGTATGTCGCCGAAAATACTTATCATTTGATACTAATACTGGCATATATATTGCTTCATATTTAAAAAAAAAAAAACTGAGATAGGTGGCAACGCTGTATACCGCCAAGTGGCAACACCAAATTGGATAGTCTTAGAAATCGTATATAGTCTCTATGCCGAATTTCATCGAAATCCTGATTCCCGAGATAAATTAGGATATACCTCTGGGTTCCACGCATCGAGTTTCATCAATAAAAATAAAAATAGTTAGTTAGTTTTGGTAATTCCTAAATTTAAAAGCTTGCCCTTACTTATTCAGATCTAGCTACCCGCTGCTCAGTGTTGCTCGGACATACTACGCCTTTACGTAAATGTATATATATTTTCAAATCGACCAGCGCACCACCTAACGGAATTTTGATCACTACAAACTGTACTGTCACCGTACCCGCAAAAAACTTGCCAAATTTCACGTCCCTAGGTTGCCTGTTTAAAGACGATAGTAAGATTCGCAATTCCAAAAGAGTTTTCGAAATATCTCGATCCATACGCCACCTACCGGAATTTTTTTTGATGAGGAATTGCATTGTAACCAGGTTCTGACAAATGTGTCAAGTTTCAAGTCTCTAGCTAACCGGTAAGCTACTCAAAAATCGATCGCAATATTCGCCCTGTGTTTCAAAGATTTTGAATTATATCGATAAGCGCGCCACCTATCGGGATTTTGATTTTTACAAATTGTATTGTCACTGTTCCCTCAACTAAGTGCTAAGTTTCAAGGTCCTAGGTTACCATGAAGTTAGTCAAAAGGCGATCGCAAGACTTCTAACTTCAAAATAGTTTTCGAAATATCCCGATCCTTGCGCCACCTACCGGAATTTTTTTGATAATGGATTGCATTGTAACCAGGTTCTGACAAATGTGGCAAGTTTCAAGTCTCTAGCTCACCGGGAAATTACTTAAAAATCTATGGCAAGTCTCCCCCCTTTTAAGGATTTTCAATTGTATCGACAAGCGCGCCACCTCTTGGAATTCTGATTTTTACAAATTGTATTGTCACCGTTCCCATAACTGAATGCTAAGTTTCAAGTTCCTAGATTACCAGGAAGTTGGTCAAAAGTCTATAGCAAAATTCCCAACTTCAAACTTGTTTTCTAAATATATCGATCCATACGCCACCTACCGGAATGGTTTTGATGAGGAATTGCATTGTCCTGACAAATGTGTCAAATTTCAAATCTCTAATTAACCTAGAAGTTACTCAAAAATCGATCGCAAAATTCCAGATTTGTAATTATCTCGACCAGTGTGACATCTAGCGGAATATCTTGTACAACAGTTTGTATTGTCTTCAATTGTTCATATGTATGCTAATTT
>CAXKVI010000004.1:103133202-103135702 GCA_964058755.1 Campiglossa producta | reverse complement strand
TTGATTCATATTTGATATTTCAAGATATTTCTGAGAAAAAATAAAAAATGTTTTTTTTGAATGGAAAGGATGGCTTTAAATGTGCTTTAAAGAAAGTAAAAGGATGTGATTCCACTGTGGACTTTCTTGCAAAGTATACTTAAACTTTTCCGCTTTTTATGTTATGTTATGTTATGATAACCACTAAAGGTGATGAAACATTTCTAAGCAACAATACAAAGCGGCTTGACAAGATCCTTCAACAAGATCGAAATAGCAATCATCGTGGTTGGTATTGTTTGTAGCATTTTTCAACTTTTTTTCGTCAAAAACAAAAAATAATAATTTGATAAAAAATAATTCGACTGGTCAAAAGTCCACAAACTTTTCAAAGCTCGTAAATATAATGGCCAATGATAACATTAAATAAATTTTTTTTTTTTTTTTTATTTTATTTATTTTTTTTTTTATAAATTTTTTTTTTCTCTTTTATTTTTTTAGTTGATTTTATTTCATTTAATTTAATTTAATTTCATGCAGTTAAAATAAAGACATGAAATAAATATTTTAAAAATACCCCAATTTCCCAGTAAAGAAACCCCATTACTGTGGCAACATCTGCTAAGCTTAGAGCGATGCCAAATGTGCTTGAGTTTCCAAAATGTCTTACTTCATCTTCTTTCCTATTTTGTTTTAAATCTTGCTTTTTGCCCACACAACACTTTTTGCATCCAAAACTATCAAGCAAATATGATTTTAGCCCTTTTAGTGTTGCTTATTTGTTATGCATGTATTTAAATAGGTAAAGTTTTAAGGCTATTTCAGTATAAATATTAAAATATGCAAAAAATTGAGAAAATGTGAAGAAAAGTGGAAAGAATGCAAAGTAGAATGGCGCTAAGCAAGTTATTCTATAGAAATGATGCTTTTTGTTAAGCATAGAAAAGTCTCAACGCCTGCACTCACAAAAGCTTTAAGCAATAAGAAATCAAAAAAAAATTGACGCTTTTCTTTAAGAATTTTTTCCAGAAATTGTAGGAGTCTCATGCAAAAGCTTCACAAAAAATGAAATATTTTGAAATTTTGCATTTTTGGCTGGTGAGATGCAAAATTTTTCTTTTTTTAATATTTCTGCTTATTCAGCTTTAGTCAGTTTTTTGCAAGTAAGCGAACTGCTTTATTTTCCCAAGTAATGAGTTATGCTAACAGATCTTAATTTTTTGCAAGTCACAGTTTTCTTTGTATTGTTTTCTTGGGATTTCGTTTTTTTTTTTTTTTTTTTTTTTAACTCTCACATAATTCATAATATTTGAGTGACAGTAAATAAGAGATTGGAAATATGTTGAATCACGTTTTTAATGCCTTCTGGGGTCCAAAATAAGTGTATACCAAAAAAATAAAGTAAAAAACTTAAATAAAACAAAAAAAAAAATAAAATAAAATAAAATAAAATAAAATAAAATAAAATAAAATAAAATAAAATAAAATAAAATAAATAAAATAAAATAAAATAAAATAAAATAAAATAAAATAAAATAAAATAAAATAAAATAAAATAAAAAAAAAATAAGTCCAAATAAAAAAAATTAAATAAATAATTCTGGCCTTATGTCATCTGTCCCGAGTAACATCTAGTATTTATCTGTTTGTGTCATTTCTGCGCTATTTTTTTCTTTTCGTTCTATAACTATATTTTACTTATTATATTATGTACATCTTCTTTGTCGCTAATGGATGAACTCGGGAAATGATTTATACTTAATTATATTAAATGACATACTGCCGCAAAGGCAACAGCTAAGCGGATTTCCTAAACAGTTTGCTTAACTTTTTCTTGTGATCTTTGCGTTTGTTTCGTCCCTTTCCTTTTTCTCTCATTTTTTTCTTTTGTATTCTAATAACACGAGGAGTCTGCAAAATATAAATTATTATAAGAATACGAGTTGTGGTAATAAAGTTCAGACAGTTGAAACATAAATCATGTACTGAGATTAGTCAATAAAAAGAACAGATGAGGGACAAGGTTTCTCTTTAACCCATTTTAGCACAATTGAAAAGTTCTTTACACTTTTCTCGACTATGTTGAGTGAAACAAATGTCTAGTCGGATCTTTGAAGGTTATTAAGTATATGTCTGGTTTGGTAACATTTTTCCATTTATTGAAACAAAAAAACCTCAGCTGAAAAAAATTTAAACATAAAAATGCAAACAATTTTGAGCGTAAATTGTATGAAGCTTTCACATTTTAGCTCGAAATCAAATTTCTCTCTTCTATGTTAAAAATTAACTTATAAACAACTTTGTAACAAAAACTTTGCACTTTGTTTTGGCTTAAGTTTCTCGCACACTTTTCACGCATTGAACCAAAATCGCGAATTCAGCTTAAAACAAGCACATTGAAAATTTAGCGCTGAAAAGTCAACAACTATCTGCACAAGTCACGAAGATGTGAGTAAGCGGGAACACTATTTTAGGAGCAAATAATGAAACTTGCGTAGGCACAAATACATACATACTGACA
>CAXKVI010000004.1:103120702-103125702 GCA_964058755.1 Campiglossa producta | reverse complement strand
CAAAAGCAGAGTTTTGTTAAAGCATCTGTTAAATATTGCTTTTAGAAAATCTAAGTTCATTAAAGAAAAGTTTTTAAGCTAATAACAAATTGAATATGCAAGGTGACGCAAAATATTTTGCTTTGAATTGAAATTGCGTAAAAGTTTTTAATTTTATTGACTTTCTAGGGAGAAAAAGGGGAAGTCTGCTAAAGCTTATACAGCTTTTTGAAGTGAAAGTTCTATACAAATTTTTAATTATAGACTGTTTTAAATTTTTCTTTTATGAATACATTTTTTTCTAAATTAAATCCCAATAATATTCGCATTAAAACTTTTTTACTTTTAAGCCTTTTGCCTCTATTAAAACAGCTCCAAAAAAAAAAACCTGCAGCTCTAGCTTTTTAAAACTTTAAGCTCATCAAGTAAATGGAAAACGAATACGCATTTCGCAATGTGCTACTTAAGCTCAAAGTTTTGCTGAAATTTTGTACAAAAGTCATTAAAACCATATCGATTTTCAGCAAATAGGACGCAAAAGTTTTTATTTGCCAAACATAAAAAAAAAGGTACAGAAAGTCAAGCGACGAAGTAAACAAAAATGTAAAAATAGAATAAAAAGAAATTTTGTTGTAGCAGACTTTCATAAGTACCTAGTTAAGTAAGTACGCATACACATATGACCCTAATTTGTTAAATTTTGCTAAAGACAAAATACTTACAAATACATGTGTACATGGTTCATTCCATACCAAATCGCCAAATTTTTACCTGACCCCCTTCGATTTCGCTAAAAATTTGCTATCTTCTTCTAGCCCCCGAAAGACATTTTTCAGAATTTTTTCAAATTTTTTCCCCAAATCAAAAAAAGTTATGAACTTAATTTGGCTCAAAACAATCTCCATTTTTTATCAAAAAAAAAAAAAAATTCTCAACTTTGGCTCATTTTATATAACTTTTTAATGAAATTTTTTTCCAATCAAAAAAAAAAATAAATATAATCGGCATATCTTGTTATTATCTGCAATAAATTAGATGGAGTTTAATAAAAAAAAAATAAAAATAAAAATAAAAATAAAAATAAAAAAAGGGTCGGACTTTTTTTTCGATAAAAAAAATTATATATCTGGGCTTCTAAAATTTTTTTATTTTTTTTCCCCGAAAACTATATTTAAAAAAAAAATTAAAAAAAATGATCCCAAACTGTCGATTTTTGAAAAATGTACAGCATTTTTATAAAAAAAACGTTTTTTTTTTAAGTTCATAACTTTTTTTGATTTGGGGAAAAAAATTTGAAAAAATTCTGAAAAATGTCTTACGGGGAGTAGAAAAAGATAGCAAATTTTTAGCGAAATCGAAGGGGGTCAGGTAAGAAATTTGTCGATTTGGCATGGAATGACCCACATGCATACAGACTTTCGCTTTTATTGCCATGCCATTCGAGTTTTATTTTCTAATCAAGATTTGTAACCATAAATTCCATTACCTTTTATGTATAACATCGAAAGCATGGGTCTTTAAGGGCTCCAAAAGTTATTACGTATACTTAACTTAACCTAACTTAAGCCAACCTGGTGTATGGGAAGCCCGTATATTTGGTTAGTCAAAACGTAAACTTACACAAGCAAATATAGAGCACTGTTGTCTATAATGTCATAAGTTACGTAAGCGGAAAGAAATGATAGCGGTGAGACCAATATGAAGTTAAACAAATAAATTTATAATTTTATATTTTAATTTTAATGTTCTAATTTCTCCCAGATTATATGATGCCATTGACCCTTACGTGCCAAATATAGAGCCTTCCGTGGCATATACATATGTATTATATCTCCTGCTTTTCCCACTAGCCCGACAGCAAAGAGAGATATGATATCAAGCCGGCGGAAATGTTTCTTTTTTCCGTTTACAATAGGAAGCAGCTCTTAATATGTTTGTATGATGGGTTGGGCGAAAGTGTAGCTGGAGTTTTTCATAGCACATGTGTTTTATACACAGAGAAAAATGAGCTGAGAATGGATAAGAATTGACCGTGAGTTTGGTTGAATCAACAGATATTTTGGTTGATATGACCAAATCACTGTTAATTCTTATCCATCACCAGCTCAATTTTCTCTGTGTGTGGTGCTTAGATACCTAGTAAACCTATTAAAAGTGCATTTTTTAAATTTCAATCGCTTTAACCAACCAAATAGAAGTAGGTGTCAATATTAATAGAATCAAAAATAAAATTAATACAAAAAATATTATGAAAATAAGCAAAAAATATAATTAATAGCAGTTTAAGCTAAATTTTAACTTATATTTTTGACTTTTGTTTTAAATATTATTAGATTCAAATTTCATCTTTTATTTTTATTTTATTACAAAAGTAAATTTTTTCTTTTATTTTTATTTCTATTATAAAAGTAAAGTTTTTTTATTTTGGATTTTATTAAAGTCAATTTTTATCTTTTATTTTTATTACAAAAGTGAATTTTTAACTTTTATTTCAAAATTCATGTTTCTGCTTTTTATGTTAAAGTAAAATTTTGGATGTAAGGTACTTTGATTTTTATTATTAAAGTCAAATTTTAACTTTTGTTTTCGCTTATATTATTATTTTTATTTTGATTTTTATTATAAACATTTAATTTTTACTTTTATTTTGATTTTTATTATTATTTGTATTATAAAAATTTTAATTTTATTTTTATTTTGACTTTTATTGTTTTTTTTTTATTTTAATTTTTAGTATAAAAATCGATTTGTGACTTTTATCTTTACTTATATTATTATTTATATTTTGACTTTTATTATTATTTTTATTTTGATTTTTATTATAAAAATCGAATTTTTATTTTTATTATTTTTTTATTTTAATTTTTATTATAAAAATCGAAATTTTATTTTTATTTTGACTTTTATATTTTTTTTATTTTGATTTTTATGATTTAAATCGAATTTTTATTTTTATTTTAACTTATTTTTATTTTGATTTTTATTATAAAAATCGAATTTTTATTTTTATTTGACTTTTATTATTATTTTTATTTTGAATTTTATTATTATTTTTATTTAGATTTTTATTATAAAAATCGAATTTTTATTTTTATTATTTTTTTAATCTAATTTTTATTATAAAAATAGAATTTTTACTTCTATTTTGGCTTTTATTATTATTTTTATTTTGATTTTTATTATAAAAATCGAATTTTTATTTTTATTTGACATTCATTATTATTTTTGTTTTGTCTTTTATTGTTATTTTTATTTTTATTATAAAAATAGAATTTTTACTTTTATTATTATTTTTATTTTGATTTTTATTATAAAAAGCGAATTTTTATTTTTATTTTGACTTTTATTATTTTTATATTATTTTGATTTTTAGTATAAAAATCGATTTTTTACTTATATTATTTTGACTTATTTTATTATTTTTATTTTTATTATTACTTTTTTTATTTTAATTTTTATTATAAAAATCGAATTTTTATTATTATTTTTTTATTTTAATTTTTATTATAAAAATCGAATTTTTACTTTTATTTTGACTTTTATTGTGGTTTTTATTTTGATATTTATTTTAAAAATCGAATTTTTATTTTCATTTTGACTTTTATTATTATTTTTATTTTTATTATAAAAATCGAATCAAATATTTAGTGTTCATAGTTATATGGACAGATACTGTATACGTAAACCGATTTGACAAGTTGAGTAATTGACTGTCAGTTTTTACGAAAATTAAGTTAAGTTTAAGTATACTGGACACACATGGAAATTATTGAACAACTCCTTCTGGAATATTTTATAGAGATTTGGAGTTAATAAGTGCCCACACATATTTTCATGTTTCGCCAAATTTTATATTAATCTACCGCCACACTGCAGCCTTACAGCGCAACAAAAGAAAAACAATTCACACAGCCTCATTTGAGCCACAAAACACGAACATGTTGACAGCTTGACGCAATGAAAACTTGACAAGCTAAGCCGCAGGCGATCTTCCATCTATCTCTATCTCACTCTTTTTTTCTGTCTTTCTCTCTCTATCCAGTGCTCACTTATTACACAGCCTTTTGGGCATGTTCCTTCAATACGTTTGACCTTGCAGAATTTAGCAGCGTTTAAAGTAGACAAAAATCAGTCCTTGTGTATGTAGTATGCCTGTGTGTGTGTGCGTTACCACACACAAAATCTTAAAAGAAAATTTTGCTCTCAAATGAAGCGTAAAATTATGTTTATTTTTATTTTTGGTATGTTTATAAAATACTATGTAATTTCACAAAATGTGGCATTTCATTTTACTGACACCACTACAACCACGTGACTGTCTCGCGTATACAAATATTTTGACAAAGCATACTTTAAGGGGCACAGCATTTGTTTGTTGAGTAAATTATTTTTAAAAGAATAATAGACAAACGAAAAATATTTTTTTAATTTAATTCAAGCTATTAAGAGAAGTAATATAATATCTTTTCAATATGTGTGTGAGAAGAGAGAAATAACAAATAAGGAAGTCTAAGTTCGGGTAAACCGAACATTAAATACCCAGCGGTAATTTTCAGAACGGGATAACAATGATACAGGCCCTAGGTGAATTTACCTAAAGTTTTTACTATCTTAGCTATTTACCTTACCGAATTATGTCAATATATGTGATTTTCGAAATTTTCCATATCGAAAGTGGGCGTGGTCGGGAAGCGATTTCGTCCAATTACATCAGGTATACTCCCTATTATGCTAGTATACCTAGTACCAATTTCATCGTTCTACCGTAATCAGTTTAAAAGTTATGATCCGTGAAATTTTCAAATATGCCTTCCTGAAAATGGGCGGTGTATATGGGGTTCATCCTACCAAACTATATCAATTTAGCCATTTCCGTTACCGAATTATGTCAATTTAGGTGATTTTCGAAGCTTTCGATATCGAAAGTAGGCGTGGTTGGAGAGCGATTTTATCCAATTTCATCAGGTCTTCCACGCAGAAAACTGAAGTGTGTTAGTCTTCGTTGGGAGCGGAGATAGGTA
>CAXKVI010000004.1:103078202-103115702 GCA_964058755.1 Campiglossa producta | reverse complement strand
GTATGTACAACTGAGCGTTCTTTAATTCCAACGTTTCAGGTGCTGATAGCGTCGTTTTCGATGGACGATACTGCTATCGTTCTCGCTCGTCTACACGTTTCATCAAATTAGCACCCATCCTGTCGAGTGCAGCACCGTTGCTACTTAAAATGCGCGTTGCTGGCAGTAGCAGTAGCAGCAGCAGCATGAATTGCGCCTCGTAAATTTTACCATCCACGATTTTTATTTTATTTTTGTAATATACGGGCATGCTTGCATAAGTTATTCCAGTAACACTTTTTTATCATATTAACTTGAAACTTTTTTTTTGTGGAATTTTTGAGCATCTCCACAGACGGCTTCAAAAACGTGCTTAACAAGAGACAGAGCAGTAAAGAGCTCAACAAATTTTGTGCCTCGTAAGCGTAGCGGTTCAAAAAACGAAAAAAACTGAAAATCAACAGTGGTGAAGCAATGAATATTTTTAGCTCGCAACTGCCCTCTTAAAATATGCAAAAGAATGTTACGAATTTATTTAAATTTTTTTTTTTTTTTTTTGTGTTTGAGCAACACCTGAAGGTTACGCAGCAACCCCAAACGACGATGCACAGTGGGAAATAACTTATGTTTGCTGTTCATAAATCACTACGGCCTTCATTTTTCATCCGATTTTGATAATTTTTTCTAGCATTTGTTGTAACATAGAGTGAAGGAGAAGAAAGATAGAAAGGAGAGATGTAAAAAGCGGTTGTAAATTGCGGTTAGGTGGCAACCCTAAGTGGCAACCCTGCGTGAAATTATCTTATTTGAAATACGGTCGAAAATCCCTTTCATTTGATACCCATATTCGTATATCTAGCTCTATATTTAAAAAAAAGATGGGGAGAGGTGGCAACCCTGAACACCGCCCTAAGTGGCACCACCAATTTATGTAATCTTAGAATGAACCAAATTGTCTATATGTCAAATTTTATCCAAATCGGTCCAGCAGTTCCCGAGATATACGAAAAAATAAATAAATTGCGGTTAGGTGGAAACCTTAAGTGGCAACCCTGCTTGAAATTATCTTATTTGAAATACGGTCGAAAATCCCTTTCATTTGATACCCATATTGGCATATCTAGCTTTATATTTAAAAAAAAAAGATGGGGAGAGGTGGCAACCCTGAACACCGCCCTAAGTGGCACCACCAATTTATGTAATCTTAGAATGAACCAAATTGTCTATATGTCAAATTTTATCCAAATCGGCCAAGCAGTTCCCGATATATACGAAAAAATAAATAAATTGCGGTTAGGTGGCAACCCTAAGTCGCAACCCTGCTTAAAATTATCTTATTTGGAAAACGTTCTAAGATAACTTTCAATAGATACCCATATTCGTATATCTAGCTCTATATTTAAAACAAATTGGTATCGGTAGCAACTCTGCAAACCGCCCTAAGTGCAACACCCATGAATTCTGCTCGGCCGTACTATTACAATTTGTGCAATGTTAGCAAGATCCTAGAATTTCACCTCCTATTTGATTTACACAGCTAAACATCGTGGTGAAAATCGCGTACGCCTGAAAGTCGGCTACAATTTCTCTTTCCGTTGCATAATTTTCGTTGCATCATCGGCCATTTTCTCAAATTTTACTCTCAATCAAAACTTCATATCGCCGCCTAAGAAGTTAACTTCTAAAATGTATCAAAATCGTATGAAAAATGAAGGCTGCAATGATTTATGATCAGTAAACTTCAATTATTTCCCACTGTGCGCTGGAATAAGGACTGGTTAAACTTCAGTGCATAAAGGGGAAGAATTTGTAAAGAATTTTCTTTACATTTTTGCAGGAATGCAATTTTTTTTTTTTCGGGGAAAAGGTGTAAAATACTATTGGTTTAAGAGGGAAGTGTGCTATTAAGTGCAGAAAAATTATGTGGTGAATATATTAAATGTTGTTGCTTTCAATATTACACTGGGAATGTGAGGCAGTTACTTTCTTCATAATGTTGAAAGTATGGAAGACTAAATTTGCTATGAAAATTTTGGGGTTAAAAACTTTGCAGTTTTATCGGAAATATATGCGCTACAAAATAATTGTTGTTGTTGTAAAATATATGTTTTAATTAAGTTGGCATTGAAAAAGCATGGCGCATTGACGATTTGCCTCAAACCCAAAACTGACAAGAGATGACGGAAATTCGTTCCAAAATATTTTTTCCCTTGTAGAAAATATAATCTTCAACAAGTAAGGAAGTCCAAGTTCAGGTAAACCAAATATTGAAAACCCAGCGACCTATACTAACATGAAACCCCCTAAGTTTCATCATTCTACTATAATCAGTTTTAAAGTTATGACCAGTCGAAATTAAAAAAATGCCCTCTTAAAAAATGCCCCCCTTAAAAAGCCTTTAAAGTTTAGCAGAAAGTCACAGTAGAATGACCAGGCGGATTTACATACCAAATTATACTATTTTAGCTATTTACCTTACCGAATTATGCAAATTTATGTGATTTTCGAAATTTTCCATATCGAAAGTGGGCATGGTCAAGAAGCGATTTCGTCCAATTTCATCAGGTATGCTCCCTAAATTGCTAATATACCTTGTGCCAATTTTCATGATTTTACCGTAATCAATTTAAAAGTTACGACCAGTCGAATTTTTAAAAATGGCTCCCTTAAAAGTGGGCGGTGCCATGCCCACTTTAAAAAATTTATCATCCTACCAAGTTATATCATTATGGGCATGGTTGGAGAGCAATACTCCCAACGATACTGGTGTGCTTTGTGCCAAATTTCCTCGTTCATCAGTTTTAAAGTTACAACCTGACGAATTTTGAAAAATAGCGACCGAATTTTGAACCAAAATAATCTTTTCTTTCCAGACTTTTGCGTGATCATTTCTTAATTTTTACCGGAGTAGTTTTTGGACTTTATCGGAACTATGGAAAATAAGATTAATAACAAGGGGAACATTAGTACATTGATTCGAAAACGAGTTCGAGAATGATTCGCGAATGCATTCGTGAACGCGAACGAAATGAATTTAATGCAGAGTTCTTACAACGTTGGAAAAACGTACTTGAATACTTATAAACGAATAATTTCCAACGAAACAAACTTTCAGTTGACTTGCTTAGAATTTCCAGACAAAAATCAAAATTTAACATTTGCAAAAAAAAAAAATTTAAAACAGCAGAAAAGTTCAGACAAAATTTCAGTTTTAAAAAAAAATATTTTGAAAACTAAAAATTTTATTACAAATTAAAAAAAAAGTTTGACAGAAAACAATCGAAAAAAAATTTCAAAATTTTCAAAAACTATTACTTTGAATGAGGAATTCGCAGACGCAGAAATCAAAATTTAACAGTGGCATAAAAAAAAAATTTGGAAAAAAGCAGAAAAGTTCTCAAAACCAAAAAAAATGAAAAAAATATATTAAAAAACATTTTTTTTAAGGTTTTACGTTTAAAATAGACAAAAAAAAAATTCAGTTCTAAAAAAAATATTTTGAAAACTAAAAAATTTTTTTCAAATTAAAAAAGAAATTGACAAAAAAGCAATCGAAAAATAATTTTCAAAATTTTATCTTGTATCTTTTTATACTGAACAAGATTTACTTTTTAATACGGGATTTCAAAATCGAGGAGAAAAACTCAAAAAGTCAATTAAAAATCAATATCGAGCCAAAATTTGAAGACTTTTTCAAAAATTAAGGATTTTGAATTTTTCAAAAGGAAATCATTTTAAACTCAGAAAAAAATTGAATTTTGAAAAAAATATTTTCAAAAGTAAAAAAATCGAGCCAAAATTTCAAAACTTTTTCAAAAAACTCAGAAAAAAATTTATTTTTGAGAAAAGTATTTTCAAAACAAAAAAAAGGAAATTAAAAACTATAACAAATTTGAAAAAAATTTTTAAAAAATAATTTGGAAAAGTCAATATTTTTTGCCATGAAGATTAATCACAAAAATATAATTATTTGAACCATTATAAAAAAATAAATTAAAAAATATAAGATAAATACTTCCAAATTTGTTACAAAAAATTAAAAAAATACAAAAAAAAATGAGAAACTCGGAAAAAATAACAACTGAGAAACATTTTTAAAACTAATAAGAAATATTTTTAAACAATTTTTTTACATTTGTATTTTTAATTTTTTTTAAAAAGTTTCAAAAAAAGTTTAATTTTTCAAAACTCAGAAAAGAAACAAAAACTTAAGAACTGTTTAAGAATTAGAAAAAAAACCTGCAAATTTGAATGTTTCGTATATAAAGTTTTTAAGATTTACAAAAAAAAAAAATTTATAAAAAATCTTATAAAAGTTTAAAAACAAGCAAATATTAAAAAGTCCTCGAATGAACACAGTTTGTCCATATAAAATTCAGTAGACGTATATAAGAATGCAAATATACATCCAATTTAAACCCTACATCATAATAAAATGCCAACATCATTAATGCTATGTTATTGAATTTAATCTTTCTGAATATAATGAAAATAAATGAAAGGTTTGCTCGTAAAGTTGCTTTATGGCTGTCCAAAAAATGTAATAAGTTTGAAAATTCTTAGCATTACCACTAAGACGATGGTGAGCTAACTGAAGCTTGCTTGCTACTAACCAACAATAATAACGCCCACAGAAGTACTCACAAACGCCGTTCATTCGGCAATTTTTTTTTTGCGCTTTGTCTCTTTTTTTTTAAGCCGCTTTACAGCTACCAGCAAACATCTTTATTGCTTCCTACCTGCTGCTACACGAAAAATGACCGGCATAACAAACCAAAAAACATGTTCCCTCTCCCTCTCTCTCTCTCTCTTTCACACGCTGCCACAAATTACCGTCATAATTTACGTTGACTTCGCGTAGAACTGAATATGTAGCCAATCGTAACTTATTGTCGGGTAGGTATGCTGTGAAGGTCCACTGGGGATAAGTTTATTGCTCCATAAAGGATAGCTAACACCATACCCTTCCAGTTGTTTTCATAATACGTTGCTATGGGTACCCTAGACTAATAACACCGTAGGTTTACCTTACCGTGTAATAAAGTGAAACGCACCCGAGAAGACACATAATTTTAAGTTGCAAAAAAGGTAAAAACGAAAAGGAAGGAGATTGCAGTGAAAAAGGTAGCACTGAAAACTCAGCAACCGTCTGAATCAAAAGTGAAACATCAAAATAAAAACATAAAAGAGCGTACAGTTGAATTTATGCGATGACTAGCAGCAAACATATGGACGTGCTACTCAGCCAGTCGCCTACCTTTAGCCTCAGTCTTCGTATTTTATGAGCTCAGCAAAAATAATGACGAGTTGTTGAACTAATTTTGATGTTTGCATATTTTAATGAACAGTGCTACAAATTTGATGTGGAGTAACATTTTGTGGGAGGAACATACAGACATAATAAGTCCTCGCTGAAGTTGGATAAGAAGTGAATTTGTTTAATTTATTTTATTTTATTTTGTTTTAATTTATTTTATTTGATTTTATCTATTTTAATTAAATTTAATTTTTCTTTGTTTCTTTTTTTTTCTTCATTTTTTCTCAGTTTGTCTTATTTCGTTATATTTTTTTTTTTCTATTTTTTCTATTAATTTAATTTAATTTAATTTATTTTAATTTTATTTTATTCAATATTGTTTTGTTTTATTTTATTGTATTTTATTTTACTTTTTTTATGCTATTGATTTAACTTTTATTTTATTTAATTAAATTTAATTTAATTTTTGTTTGTTTTGTTTTTAATATTTTCTCAATTCAGTTTGTCTTATTTCATTATATTATTTTTTTCTATTGTTTTTTTATTAAATTTATTTTAACTTATTTTAATCTAATTTTATTTTTTTATTTTGTTTTAGTTTATTTTATTTTATTTTATTTTATTTTATTTTATTTTATTTTATTTTATTTTATTTTATTTTATTTTATTTTATTTTATTTTATTTTATTTTATTTTATTTTATTTTATTTTATTTTATTTTATTTTATTTTATTTTATTTTATTTTATTTTATTATATTTTATTTTATTTTATTTTATTTTATTTTATTTTATTTTATTTTATTTTATTTTATTTTATTTTATTTTATTTTATTTTATTTTATTTTATTTTATTTTATTTTAATTTATTTTATTTTATTTTATTTTATTTTATTTTATTTTATTTTATTTTATTTTATTTTATTTTATTTTATTTTATTTTATTTTATTTTATTTTATTTTATTTTATTTTATTTTTTTTATATTTTATTTTATTTTATTTTATTTTATTTTATTTTATTTTATTTTATTTTATTTTATTTTATTTTATTTTATTTTATTTTATTTTATTTTATTTTATTTTATTTTATTTTATTTTATTTTATTTTATTTTATTTTATTTTATTTTATTTTATTTTATTTTATTTTATTTTATTTTATTTTATTTTTTTTTTTTTTTTTTTTGTTATAATAAAAGGATGTGCAACAAGAAGATATGAACAAAATATATTTTGCTAGTAAACTCTCTAATTAATAGCCATTCAGTAGCTTTACCAAAAAATGTTCCATTCACTAGAACTTTACAAAAACCCTAACCCTCACAGATTGTTGTGGCTTCATCCGCTTAAAGCGTTTATATTTCACTTTTGGGCTTTTGTGCAATTTCCTCAACTAAGTCCACTTACCCAGCAGTTTTCCTAGAAAAATCAATCGAATGAATTTCCAAAAAAAACCCCCAATCGAACTCTATTTTTTACTCTCAGCGATCACCATGGTTTTTGTCAAATAGTTTGGTTATCCTCTTTTGTTGCTTTTATGCACTATTCGACCTCGTTTTCTATTTGCACAATTTACAAAATTTTTTCATTGTTTTGCAATGGCAATGGAAGTGGAAGAAATTATGGCGAAGTACGCATAACGGGAAAACGGGGAAGACGTCAATTTTACAGTTTACTTTGTAGCGGGACTGTTAATATTTATGGCACGAAAAACGGATGGTGGATGCGACAATGCATAAACACTATTTTTTTACCAAATATAATACATACAGACATATGTATGCTGTTAACGGATGCATTGTGACGCTTTTTTGACAGTAGTAAAGGTGCAAATATTTTTCAATTTCTACAGTTTAGTGTTAACGAAAACAAAATGGTTTACAAAAAAAGCAAAAATGGGTGACAATTTGTTACAAAAAAAACAACCTTAAAATTTCGCACGTTTTTGATGCACGTATTTAGGGGTTTTAAAATGTACCAGATGTTGAAATTTAACCACAAAAGCGGCCATATTTTATTGATTTTATTAGTTTTTAATTTTGCAAAACGAAAATTTACCTCAAGCCAGCGAAATTCGCAAGTTATTTTAATATATTTTATTATATTTTGTTTAGTTTATTTTTTTAAATTTTGTTTTATTTTATTTTATTTTATATTGTTTTATTTTATTTTATTTTATTTTATTTTATTTTATTTTATTTTATTTTATTTTATTTTATTTTATTTTATTTTATTTTATTTTATTTTATTTTATTTTTTTATTTTATTTTATTTTATTTTATTTTATTTTATTTTATTTTATTTCATTTTATTTTATTTTATTTTTAATTTTTTCTAGATTTTTTTATTTTATCTTAAATTTTTTTTATTCAATTCTACACACTGTTTGCGCAAACACACATACCTAGCCAAACACAAATACATACATGTCCACTGTCCAACATTAAAATACTCCCAACTTCATTTGCATAAAGCAATAACAATGAACTCAAAAATAATTTGCTCGCAAAATAAATATGCAATAAAAATTGTTAGAGCGAACCGAAAATTAATAATAATTTTTATACAACGCAGATATTTTCTGCATTTCGATTCATAAAAAATTCAAATGCAATAAATGTCAATATTTTATAATAGAATAAAGCTTCCTATTCATAAATAAATGAATGCAAAGATTGTCGACAGAAAGTTTTTCTCTGCGGTGGCGGTTTTTGTTTTTATTTTGCTATTTAAATAATTGTTTTTTTACACAGTTTTTTATTAATAGTATATATTTTTTTAATAATGGAGTTTTGCTTTTGCATAATTTATAACTTTTTTATGTTGGTGGTGACAAAATCTAATTCTTGTGATTTTAAGTTTCCGAATTTTAATTTCAACAAAATTTTTAAATAAATATTGCATGAACAAAGTTTTTTTCTGGAAAAAATATTGAATTTTGTTGTCAGACTACCTGATCATTGCAGCGTCTTCCAGGCTAAAGTCTCAGCAATCTTGAATGCCGCGGCCTGGATAAATAAATGCGCTATCGTCGAGGATATCGTTATTTTGTGTGACAGCCAGGCGGCCATCAAATCCCTTGGCTCTTATTTGTTCAACTCTGAACTGACGCTCAGCTGTCGTCGATCTCTTCAAGACATGGCCCAACAGAATCGCGTGAACCTCACATGGGTCCCGGGGCATAGGGACATTGAGGGAAATTGTAGGGCAGACGAAATGGCGAGGCAGGGCACGACCAAGCAGTTTCTTCGGGATAAAGAGTGCTTAGGTATGCCGTTTGCCACATGCAAGCTAATGCTGAAGGTGTACACACTCCGTCAAGTCACAGAAAGGTGGCAGCAATCTCCAGAGTGCCGGACATCCAAACCAACCTGGCCAAAATGGGATCATAAAAGATCTAGAGGCATTCACGCCGTAATAAGGAGAGAAATCTCCATATTAATAGGCATTTTAACTGGGTCCTGCCTTATTGGTAGGCACGCAGAAAGACTAGGTGTCACCTACCGAGGATGCTGTAGGAGCTGATAAGGAATAGGATAAGGAATAGGAAACGGTGAAGCACCTGCCTTTCTGGATAGCCCTGGATAGCCTAGTTCGAGGAGGAGTAACGGTGTCGGTTTAGGAGTGTCTGTCCCGGGATTCTGCTATATGTTGTTAGTATTTTCTATATGGTCAGGTCCCGGGACTGACTTTCCTAGTGTTGGTGGTATCACAACGGGCCATTCAAAACTGGCCTAAGTGTTCCTCTGCGGCAGCCACTTGAACCTAACCTAACTTATATGTCCTGAAGGATAATTTAAAAAAAATGGTTTATTTTGCCTTTATTCACATGCAATCATGTAGTGCTACATGAACTCAAACCACTCCTCTAAAAGGATAAAAAAATAGCAAACAATAGAAAAGAAGAAGCGAATTGACATTAGATTGAAAAACCAAAGTTAAAAATAAGAGAAAAATTTGCGAATTTTCTCATCTAAAGAAATCAGCATTACCCATTTAAAATAAGTAGCAATCCTTGAAACAAACACCAGTACACACCAGTGGCGTATTATCCATGAATAAATGCTATGGGATACCTTAGGGTAGAGAAGCTTTAATGATACCAAGTGATTTGAAAGACATTACCAATAATGATATTTTTAGATTTGAAAAGGTTATGAGCTAAAGTTTGTTGAAATGAAAACTTGTGTAGAGTTGGGCAGAAAGTATGTGGCTTGCTTTAGGGCAGGGAGTCATAACAAGAAGCTTATAAACAACTTTTCGTTATTTTATAGTTTTAGAAAGTCAGATGAGCTCAAGCTTTTTGCATTGAAAACTTCTTTAAAATTAGGAAAACCCCAAAGCAACGGGTTTTTATACTTTTTGTAATTTTTTTAGTCGTCTACTCAATTTTTTTTTTTAAATTTCAATACGATCTGTATTAATCTTTATACTAAAAGTATCTGTAAGATATCTATTGCTACCACCAGCACACATGCATAGTATTTTTAGCAAATGACGCATTAATGCTGACTTCATATCTGCCAACCACTTTTTCTTCTTTCGCTACTGGGCATCATTCGACAACGTAAAGACGCCCCTGGCACTTGCATAGATATCTTCACAATGTTATGGCAACCAATTATAGGAATGCGCTTTGTAATCTTACGCAATATTAAATCAACGCCAAAAGCATTATAAACTTACAACAAAGAAGAGGAAGAAGAGGAAGAAGAGGAAGAACGCATCCTCAAGCATTTAGAAAATGTAGATAAAAAGAATGAAAGAAAGGAGTTGGTGGCTCCATTGCAAAAATACAAAATTTTCTATACATGCTGCTTTTTAATAAATAAAATCCAATACGTCATGCAGTGACTTTCAAATCCAAGATTATAAATTGGTGCCTAAGGCTTACTTATATATAAGTAAATGGATATGAGTAGGAGTTTTGACAATCATTTTTTATGTAGGAAGTTAAAGCAGGAAAATCATTTTAAAATTGGCCTCTTGATGATTTTTTTTAAATGACCATTGACGAATGATCATTGTCATTATAGCGTGTATTGTACAACGTGGCGTATACGCAACTTTTTAGATTTTTAAAAAAATTTAAGGAAAAATGGGACAACACCGAAAGGAATTCCTTTGAAAAATGTTACATTTGACTTGAAAAAGGTTTCATTATATTTGTATGAATGTTCCGTGATTATGTTGCTGTTAAACGATCAATATTTTTATGCCGATTTGCAATAGCCGCCCAAGTCGACTTACCATTGAAATTTCTTCTGGCGATTTTAAATACACCGCTAAAAAATGAACCTAAATTTTAAACCCGTATAAAGTTTAATCAATTTTTCAAACTTTTTTGTACAATATTTCTAACCGTCCAAATACCTTCAAAGATTTTCAATTTCTTTTGGTTTCGATTTAAAATCTAAATGAAAAAGCAGTCTAATTTTTTAATTTTTGTTTTGTTTGAATGTAATTTAATTTTTCCCACAAAGACTTAATGTGCGGCATAGCTCAGCGGTAGAGCAGTCGCCTATGACTCCTGAGCGTTTTCGTTCGAGCTATATATATATTTTTTTGGTTTTATTTTATTCTTAAAACTTTTCGGTTTAAAATTAAAACTTTTTGGTTTGAAAATTAAAACTTTTCGGTTTAAAATTAAAACTTTTTGGTTTGAAAATTAAAAATTTTCGGTTTAAAATTAAAACTTTTTGGTTTGAAAATTAAAACTTTTCGGTTTAAAATTAAAACTTTTTGGTTTGGAAATTAAAAATTTTCGGTCTGAAATTTAAACTTTTGGGTTTGAAAATTAAAATTTATTTTTGAAAGCTTATTCAAGATTTAATTTTGCCATCAACCTTTATGTGTGCGATGTAGCTCAGTGGTAGAGCAGACGGGCATGATGCGGGGAGTCTTGGTTCGAATTCCCGCCAACGGTAAAAAAATTTATTTAATCTTTAAAAAATTGTTAAAACATTTCTGGTTTATAATTGAAACCCGATTCATTTAGCCAATTTTCATGAAAACTGGTCTAGATTGAATTTGAATCCAAATTTCGTTTGTTCATATATGTAGTCCAAAAAAGTTTAAAATTTAGGTTCAAATTTTTAACCGTGTAGCAAAACTGATTCGAAACTTAGCCGGACAAATTCCATTGAATCATTTATATAAGAGGCAATCCTGTAAAAGCTTTCGACACAGATCAAAATGAGCTGGGAATGGATAAGAATTGACCATGATTTTGGTTAAATCAACCCATATTTTGGTTGAATCAACAGATATTTTGGTTGATATAATTATATTTTAGCTGATATGATCAAATCACTGTCAACTCTTATCAATCACCGGCTCACTTTTCTCTTTGTGTATTGGGAATGCCTGTATCGATAGCTTTAAATGCAGACCCATAAATTCCCCCGATTGTGTGCTATTTTCGAATGACATCACGACTCGGCATACCAAAATAAATTTTTGAAAATTGCAAACATTTTTAATCCCCAAGTGGCAACACCCAAGTAGAAAATCTTAGAATGCAACATTCTATCTTTATTCCAACTTTAAACCAAACTGCTCCGAACGTTCCCGACTACTATCTCAGTACGAAGAAAGAAAGAAAATTCGGTTAGGTGGCAATGCTAGGTGTCAACTGTAGTTGAAAAAATCTTCAACTAGCAACGGCGGACTAGAAAATCTTAGAATGAAGTATACTTTCTATATGCCAAATCTTTCCCAAGATAGTGGTCGATATACATATGAAAGAATATACAAAATGCGGATAGGTGGCAACTCTACTTGAAAATATCTTCGTTGGTATATGGCCAAAAATACTTTTCCTTTGATACCCCTTATTTTTATATCTTGCTCAATATTTAAAAAAAAAAGTATATAGGTGGCAACCTTGTAAGCTACCTAAATGGCAACATCCAAGTAGAAAATTTTGCAATGAAGCATGCTATCAATATACAAAATTTGATCCAAATCAGGTTTTGTGTAGCCAACCAATAGGGGCCAACATTGATTTCACAAATCAGTTGATGTGAGAGCTAAGAGTTACCCCGTTAGTGTGTTAACTAGAATATATTTTTTCACATAGTATGCTGCCAAACTGAGAACAAAAACAAAAAACTTGGACTTACACCATTTGTGTTTCAAGAGTCTCAAAAAAGTGTATAAGAACAACTCGTTTCTAGAAAAAAAAAATGGTACAACGTGGCGTATACGCAACTTTTTTGACCTTTTTTTACAGAGCCACTTTTTCAAAAGTAATACCTAATTGGGTATAATGGCAAAAAATGGCAAATTGAATTTTAAATAAAGTTAAAATTACATTTCTCAAATAAAAAAAAAAATAATAAAATAGAATTTATATTTTAACATAACCAAATTTTGGTAGAAAGCTTAAGTTCGCCATCAACAAAAAAAAACTTCAAAAGTCCCCATCGACCCCATTTGTGCTAAAAAAGTTATTTGGGGTCAAAAGCCTAGAAAAATGAAAAATAAAACCCTCAAATTTGTATTTGTCTCGACATTTGTCCCCGCATAACTTTTTTAACACAAATGGGATCGATGGTAACCTTTGCAGTTTTCTCCCTGGGAGTCAACTCTAGCTTCTGGCAAAAAAATTGGCTCTGTGGAAATTTTTCTTATACAAGATAAACTAAATTTACCGGAATAATATTTTTTTGATATTATGCATGGAGAAAAGGTGGCTCTAACTCGAGAACTAAAGGCTTTACAAAAATAACTATATTCATTGTCGATGCGGAACTTCGTGACAAATAGACGGCAAATGAAAATTTTTCTATGCATACTAAGATTTTCCACAAAAATACGACAAAGTCCATACGTGGCATATATTTTTATATAATTTTCAGAGCTAATTTTACAATCGCGATATCTTAGCAGTGGTTACTCTAAGAGGAAACGTGCTAGGACTATATTTGTAGAGAATTTCAAGTTCTACAACTTGATTACAGTTTTCGAAAAAAAGCTCAAAAACATAATATTTTGCCCTTTGAGCTTTCTTAGCATACACGGGATCGATGGGGACTTTTAAAGTTTTCTTTTTAAGGTCTCTACCAAAATTTGGCTCTGTGGGAATTATTGTTATTTAACAACTATTTGTATGTCTATTTTGACCGGACTGCAAATACACTGTACAACAAAATTGAAGTTTTTGAAAATCCCACCGGGTTTCTCAACGGTTTCTGAAGCTTTTGAGTGTGCTGAATCCGAATCTGAAGTCAGATTTTTTGAGTCACCCCAGAATTTTCATACAATTTTTTTTAATAACTTAACGATGTTCCACAGTGCATAGGGTTGTAAAAAAAAAAAAATTTATAACTCAACGATTTTTCTGTAGTCAACGAACCATAATTTAATTTTCGTTTTTATATTTGTTCCATAGTGCAAAAAAAAATTTCAAAAATTTAGAAAAAAAAAGGACGTGTGGCACTCGGGGACTGCCGCGATAAAGCTATTGCATATCACTCTTTATCAACTTATGCAATTATAATATTTATGAAAACTCAATGAGCATATTTATGACTTTAGAGCAGTACAGCCTTAACAGTATAGCCTATACAGCTCCAATTTTATTTAATCGGCCTTCTGCTAAAATCAGTACAACGTCACACGTTAGTAGTATAGCCTAAATGTAGGCAATGCTTACAGATCCAATTTTAATGTAATGTAATGCACAGCTCATATTTTATGTAATCGGCGTGTTGCTAACATTAGTACTACGTCATACGCCTAAATGTAGGCAACGCTTATATTTATTTTTATCAAGTTATGTTGCTAACGCCGAACCTTTTAACATTGAAAAAAGTTCGTTACGAACTTTTTTAACAATAACATATTTTTCATTTCACTCCCACCGCCAAGGCCTGCGATAAAATCTATGCAATAGCTTGAAAGTTTACTACTAGCGATCTCTGAACACACTACCCTCTGGGGAAAAACCTAGGGTCACCCGAAAAATCCGACTACATATGCTGATTCAGCACACCCAAAAGCTTTAAAAAAAAGAGGAGAAACCCTCCGCGGCTTTTTGGCTGTTACACAGTGTTATTGTACAGTAAATTCTTTAAAAAAAAAATATTTTTTTATTTCATTCTTTAGATTGTGGTTTATAAAAAGATCGGTAGTTGTCAAAAGAAAAAAATTAATAACTTTTTGAAAAAATTTTTTTTGTTTTTTTTTATTTTTTATATTTACTCACTTTATCTTTTTTTAACAGCTAAATATATCGACTCACAGAAAAATATTGCCTTTTTGATTAGACATGATACTTGTTTATACACTATAATTAAGTTTTTATTATTTCACACTTCACCACTAACTAAACTTGATTTTTTTAGAATTTTCAAAATACAATATTAAGCTTAAATCGCTAATTTATGTCACTTTGAAATATTTATAGTTAAAATTTTTTTTTTTTTTTGTGTTTTCGAAATATTTTTCATTTTACTACCTTAGGTCACTTTTTTATAATTTTTTAAATTTTTTTTTATACTTGTATATATTAATTTCTTAGTACACAGAAATATTTAATCCACTTCCTTTAAAATTCAAGATTAAAACACAACAATGAGCTTTCACACTGCATTAGCATTTCAATATTATTGTATTAATAGCGAACTCTACTTTTAAGTAGTCGCCCTAATATACACCTTAATTTTAAATTTAACTGTTTATACACTGAACAACATTTTTTTGTTTTTTTTTGCTTTTCTATTTTAGAGCTTTGTGCCACATTCGCGCCATTTAAGCACAACTACATCGCGACGCGCCTTTCAACAAACTGAACACAAACAGCAAAGCAATCAAATACTAACAAACAACAGGCTCTCGAAAAACACCACACTCGCAAACACACAAACACACAAGAATTACAGATTTCCCAAAAGCGACTACACCACACACTCACCAGCTCGTTATTATTGTGTAAAAACAATATTCGAGTGTGGTGAATAGCGTATTGCCGGTCTAGTCGTCGTGTATCCTTTGCTAACGAGGCTTTTGTGATATAACACGAGCGCCTATCACGAAAGTGAAAGTTAGTAAAGAACTGCCCACAACCTATTTACTCACGTTTAGTGGATATATATTGAGGTAGATGGGCTTACATTCGTGTTTTGCCTTTTTATAGTGCAACTTATTAAGTATGGTAAAATTCCAAAATAGTGGGATTTCCAATATCGCAACAACGAAAAAGTGTGTTTGTCAAACTCTGATAAGAAGTTTTGCAAAAGGATTTGTTGACTGATATACATAGGTGTATGTCTTATTTTATTTTAAACTAGTAATACCCGGCGTGCGTTGCTACGCCAAAGAAAATCACCTGAATAAGATTTTACCATTTTTTCCATTTCTCGGAAGATACATTTTCTCATATTTTATTAAGGTGAAACGCCAGCTACACGCCAAATATCAAGCTCATCGAGTGATAAATATAATTGTTTAGAATATATCGGGCCCTGGTAAACTTTCTGGAAGAAAAATTATCCCACACTTTAACCTAGGCATAAAACTACCTACATACTAAATTTCAAGTAAATCCAACCATCTATACAATAGTTTGGAACAAGTCAGTCGTGGGTCCACTTTCCGGAAGAAAATTTATCCTATATATCAATGTTGTTGTTGTTGTTGTTGTTGTTGTTGTAGCCATACTTTGCCCTGCCTAGTCGGAAGTTCCACTTATAAAAAGTTACGTGACAGACCAGACAGGGGTTGTACGGGTATTGACAGTCATTTGCCGAATGAATCCGATACGTTCCGGTACTCACTTGCGGTACTGCCCGACTGTCTTGGGAGCGATTTCTTGGATTTTAGTCGCCTCTCACGATCGGCATACCTACCTCGGGCATATTCTAAACCCCTAACCCGCAGGGGCAATCTAAGCATATAGCTACACACCAAGTTTCAATCAAATTGTGCCATAAATACGATTGTTCAGATCAGACCGGTTCCTGGTGCACTTCCCGGAAGAAAAATCATACCATACTTTAACCTAAGCCAAACGATTCCTACATACCAAATTTCAAATAAATCCAGCCATTTATACTATAGTTTCGACTAGGGCGGTCCCGGGTCCACTTTCCGGAAGAAAAATCATACCATACTTAAAACTAAGAAAAACGCTACCTAAATACCAAATTTCAAATAAATCCAGTACTATAGTATAAATATAGTTTCGACTAGGGCGGTCTCGGGTCCACTTTCGTAAAAAAACCTTTAGAGAAGCACTCTCCAGGCTCCTAGTAATCTATACCGAAAATTTGTAGAAAATCGGCCGAGTAGTTTTGGAGTCCATAAGCTACATACATACATAAAGCCGAGGTTATGAAAAATGGTGTAAGAAACAAAGGATATAACCTCACGGTGCACGGTTTGATGTTTGCCTAATTTTTTTCTTCCTTGTCCAGAATCAAAGCCACCACCTTCCTAGGTTCTACCGGATTCGCGACCAGACCAACACTATAGTCCTGCGTCGGGAGACGGGCTTATGACCTGCAGCAGATTCAAAAGAGATGGCAGGAACCCATTTCCTTGCTCGTGGCCGATCCGGAATGTGCAAAAGTCCTGCATCATCGCAAGCAAAGACTTTGCTCTAACCCTGGTACCATCCAGCATCATTACCTCGGGGCGGACCACGGATTTCGCTCCGGACGTACGGCCACCGGTCTTTTGAAAGGCTCAACGCTCAAAGCTTGTGCCCTCTCCACTTCGTTCTTGGCATTCGGTGACAACGTGTCCCGCGGTAATTCCTCATATTTCTTCAGGAGCCTTGCGGCGCTGGTGAGAGCGGTCTTGAGAGTTGGTCCGACCCATGGTTTCGATCGCGGGTGTTCCCTCTGTCCCTTGGATCCCTTTGAACAGGGCATGAGACCCCTGATACAGACATTAATGGGAGTTTAGCATCAGCAGACGCTGCGGCTACCTTCCGCTAAGTCACTCTTGCCTGATAGAAATGTGGAAGTTGCCCGCTTAATATCCAGAGGTGGCGGACCCGTACATGTTGACTTTCAAATTGAGGATTGCCCTCCGATTTTGTGCTCTCGCTTGCTCCAGCACTGTACCTGTTTCGCTGGGAAGCAAATTTAAATACTCCACTCCCAATCTCATACAGCTACAGCAAGTAGCATCAAAAACAAATTCGTGACATGATATTTTTTTCAGCGCTGTGCTACACTTTCTCCCGCAAAATTTGAACTCTTCACTTAGGCGCCTTTTTTACGTAATTTTTGGGCTCTCAAGCACACATCCGCATATGCCATTAAGTGCAGTTGTTTGCTCTACAATTGGCAAAATGAAATGAAAATCATAAACATCTACGAGATCCTACTAACCCAGTACCACACATAACAAGCCGCTGCTAAAAAAACATCGAATTCCAGCGCAAGCGCCTTGAAACACATCAGATAAACTCCCGCTGCCGCTCACCAATACAAACAAATGACAATATTCACCACGAAATACGAAAGTCAAGAAAAAAAGTATTTCAACTGATAAGAGCCGCTGATAACGAAATTCACACTAAACACGTGTTCTTTGTCATGGAGTGAATGCAAGCAGCCACTACAAAAATAGTCCAAAAATTAAATTAATTGCAGGGCAACTCTTAAATATCGAACACAGGATACGGCAAAAATTCATTTACGTATAGGTACAAGTACTTATTACAAGCAATGGAGAACAAAACTCAAAGTTATAAAGTTCAAAAGGTCAAGAAATTCTGAAATCCACATTAGTAAGCACCAGGGTTCGGAATTTATTCATTTATGAATATTCAAGTACGTTCTTTTGCGTTCGCTTTCACGAACATGAATATTAAAATAAAATTTGCATTCGCGTTCGTGAATAAAAACGGATCAAAAAATACAAATCGTTCACGTTCATGAATGCATTCGCGAATCATTCGCAAATGCATTCTCCAATCTTTGTATGTGTGTAAGAACGCCCTTATTGTCTTTCATCTTCATGAACGTATGCATATGATGCGGAGAATGATTTGCGAATGCATTTGGGAATGCTCTTCTTGCCGGTTACTGAAGGTATATTTTGTGTGGCATATTTGCAAAAGGTTGTAGTAGTAATTTTTGAAAATATTTTTGTGGCTATACCGACAGAAATGTGAACCAAAAAAATCTTTTGACGCGACTTTTGGATTTTATTCGGGATATGAAGGAACTTTTTAGGGGCCAATTCAAAAAATTTTCAGAACCATTTCGGACATTGTTCGCAGGGCCTTTCGGGATTATCTACGGGACTGTTGCGGTATTGTTTTCGGAATTACTTTCCGAATCACATTGGGACTTTTGCGTTATCATCTAGGGGCAATTAATTTACATAGAATTCCCGATCATTTGAAGGAACCCCTAAATCGATAGTAATAGAGTCGAAGATATCACATAAAAAATTGTATCCAGATTGGAGATGGTTTAGGCGTGTTGCAGGGGGATCAAAGTTCAGTTTTCTCTATGGCAAGCCCCGGCAGTTAGTGGGACAACTGTCCGAAAATCTGAAAATCAAATTCTCACAGATTATTACCTGGCCACTCAAATAATAAAATTTTTGCTGCGCTTGTAAGAGTGTTGTGATCACCTTGGCCAAACAATGTATGTCATTTGTTGGTTTTGCTCAGTCGCTCACTTGGAAGCAACGAGGCAACAGCATACGCTCTTTCACCAACGTAACCTCCGTAATAATTTTGCCGGGGCCTGCTCTATGGAGACTATTATTATAAGGCCTTATTACACCGCGACCATTAGTACGATCTATTGTGTGACCTATCAGCTTATTGCTGTATGCGGAGGCTCTTTATAAGTTTGAGCACCTCCTCAGGTTTTTTATTCCATATTACGAACAGATTGAGAGTGACCCCACCTAGCTAGAAGACTCTCCTTCTTGCTATCGCAATGCATTCGCAGAGTATATGAACCGGCGTTTCATCGTCCAGTTCGCAAAACCGACAAATTGTTGTATCTGACAGACTCAGCTTACTCAGGTCATAGCGCAGACCTCAAAACCTCGTAAAATACCCCGTGAGGGTTCTTAGATCCAGCCTTCTTAGATTAATGAGCCTGGCTGATGCTCTTTGTGAGGATTTTATAAAGAGTTTAGCCTGCCTCTGCCCTAGGCTGCTAAGCCAATGCTGCCTAAACTGTTTATTTTCCCAGTTGCTTATGGTCTCCTTTACGTGGGCCTTCGCGAGAGCACCTAACAAAACTTTGTTTTTGGCTCCCACATCATTAAGGACTGCAACGAACTCATCGACAAGCTTCGAGGTTTTAGTGTAAGACTGCAAGGCACGTAGGGCGGCCTGACTGTCCGACATAATGTAGATTCGCCTAGAGGATAGTCTTCTTCGGAAGCATTCTCTGCCACATAATTCTTTTGCGTGGATTTCCACTTGAAAGATAGTGGGGTAGTTACCCATCGGTACCGATTTTCTGTAATTTGGTCTATAGAAACCAGCTCCCGTTTTACCATCTTCCAGCTTCGATCCATCCGTATACCAAATCTCCGAATCGGATTCAGCATAAGGATTCCCTATGTCCCAGAGCACTCGATCTACGACGGAAACTTCAAAGTTTCGCATGATCCTGAGCGTAAGAGTTATTGCATCACTTACTTGCAATATAATTCTATTTATGAAATTCTTGACTATCTTCATATGTCCTGTCATTTTTCCGATTTTTATATCGGAAATGTTTTGAAGTCTTAATGCAGCAAGTGTGGCTTCCTTCTCTATCAGAATAGGAAAGGAGGTATTCCCATAAGGGCACTTAAAGCATCAGCAGGGCACGTTCTCATTGCACCTGTTATACCGACACAGACTAGCCGGCTTCACAACTGTATTAAATGACCAGTACGTAATTTTGGGAGACAGCCCCCATGTTTTGCCCTAAAGTCTAGTGCAAGCGAAAAAGGCCCTCGTTGCTTTATTTATGGTGGCCTCCAAATGAGCATTCCATGTGAGGGGTTTGTTCAATGTTACCCCAAGGTATTTCGCTTCCGTCGAACAACCTATGCGGCTGCCTCCAAGGGACGGCTCTAACATAGAAAGCTTTCTTCGAATCGTGAAAGGCACCAAGACTGTTTTATTTGGGTTGATAGATAACCCCTTGTTAGTGCACTACCCCCTGAAACGTTAGGTATTATTGAGAAAATAAGCCTTGCAAAAAATTAGAGCTCTAACTTAACCCTTAGGGGTGGCTATTTTAAGGGCGAAAAAAATAGCCACCCTAAGGGTTAAGTTAGAGCGCTAATTTTTTGCAAGGCTTATTTTCTCATCAATACCTAACTTTTTAGGAGGTAAGACCACGTCGACCTTTTTTTGAATCACCTTAATGTACATTAATTGCATTGAATTGTGCTGTGGCGCATCATTTTAAGTGCAGCACTTATAATAACAACTGCTAATTAGCCGATAATCGCACCCAACACTAAGCGCTTAACAAATACAAATACAAAGCAGATGTGCGCAACAATAATGCGGTGTCACTGTACGCGAGTTCATATTATGGTGGGTCAATTACCTATGACGCAAGCCAAGATTAGAATTACCAATGAGTAAGTCTTTTTTTTATTGTCGGGTAGAAATTTTATTTTATAAAGAAGAAAATTAAAAAAAAAAAAAAAAAAAAAAAAATAGTTACTGTAAATGTCTCTCTATTCACTGATTATCAGTATGGACAAAAAACATACAATAGCAACACAAATTAACTAATTAAATTCAGCTCCAACGATTTACTAAATAAAAAAAAAAATTATCTCGCTTGTCTTTTTATCTCAATGTGTCAATTATAACAACTTTGGAAATCAAAATTTTTCCCACAATGAACTAGAAAATTTTTAGTTATGATAATGGTCGAATTGTTGTGGGGTGCATCAAATTTCAGTATTGTCATTAGTACATACAATTATCGTTTTGCTACTAAATTGCTCACAATTTCTTTAATTTTGAAATGAGCACAAAAACGCACACAAAAATTTCCAACACGCGGTTTAGTCACTGCAAGAGCGAGCCATTATATCTAATTATGGTTGCATAAATTAATTATGATGATTTTTCGCAACCACAATTTTTGCTCAAATCTGCACAAAAGTCAATTGGTCAGAGCGCCATAATCCAGGTCAAGGTGCGTTTAATTAATTTTTGTGTATTTTTTTGTGGTTTTCTGTTTGTGTTTGCTAAAATTAATTAGTCGGTTATAGGTGAACGGTACTTGTAGCAAACTCTTACGCACATTCTGATTCCGTCGTCAAGTTTTGAGTAGAGTAATTGATTCATAGGAAAAATGTCCTAAAGTCAATAGCACTTAGCTATACCTAATTTTATATGAAAGTGTTCTTTCAAGAAATGTCACCAATAAAATTAAATTAATTTATATAATTCAAAAAATAAATAAAATAAAATAAATCTTATAACTTTAAAGGAGCTAAACTTGTATATTTGTATATCCGGACTATTTCGGGAACCGCTTGACCGATTTGGATGAAATTTGGCGTATAGATAGTATGATTGATTCTAAGGCTATCCACTTGGGAGTTACCACTTGGGGGTCTTAAGGGTTGCCACTTATCTCAATTTTTTTTTTTTAAATATGGAGTTAGATTTGCCAATATGGGTATCAAATGAAAGGTATTTTCGGCGACATACCAACTAAAATATTTTCAAGTTGGGTAGCAGCCCAGGGTTACCATTTTACCGTATTGTATTTGTATTGTATATTAACAGCACCAAGCAAGATCGGTCACCCAGGTACTTTAAATAAAATGAAATAAAATAAAAAAATAAAATAAAATAATTTGAAATGAATAAAAGCCAATAAAATAAATAAAAATAAAATTAAGTTAAAATAAAAAAATAAAAAATAAATAAAATAAAAAAATTAGATAAAATAAATTAAAATAAAATAAAATAAAATAAAATAAAATAAAATAAAATAAAATAAAATAAAATAAAATAAAATAAAATAAAATAAAATAAAATAAAATAAAATAAAATAAAATAAAATAAAATAAAATAAAATAAAATAAAATAAAATAAAATAAAATAAAATAAAATAAAATAAAATAAAATAAAATAAAATAAAATAAAATAAAATAAAATAAAATAAAATAAAATAAAATAAAATAAAATAAAATAAAATAAAATAAAATAAAATAAAATAAAATAAAATAAAATAAAATAAAATAAAATAAAATAAAATAAAATAAAATAAAATAAAATAAAATAAAACCAAATAAAATAAAATAAAACCAAATAAAATAAAATAAAATAAAATCAATAAAATGTGGCCGCTTTTGTGGTTAAATTTCAACATCTGGTACATTTTAAAACCCCTAAATACGTGCATCAAAAACGTGCGAAATTTTAAGGTTGTTTTTTTTTTGTAACAAATTGTCACCCATTTTTGCTTTTTTTGTAAACCATTTTGTTTTCGTTAACACTAAACTGTAGAAATTGAAAAATATTTGCACCTTTACTACTGTCAAAAAAACGTCACAATGCATCCGTTAACAGCAAACATATGTCTGTATGTATTATATTTAGTAAAAAATAGTGTTTATGCATTGTCGCATCCACCATCCGTTTTTCGTGCCATAAATATTAATAGTCCCGCTACAAAGTAAACTGTAAAATTGACGTTTTCCCCGTTTTCCCGTTATGCGTACTTCACCATAATTTCTTCCACTTCCATTGCCATTGCAAAACAATGAAAAAATTTTGTAAATTGTGCAAATAGAAAACGAGGTCGAATAGTGCATAAAAGCAACAAAAGAGGATAACCAAACTATTTGACAAAAACCATGGTGATCGCTGAGAGTAAAAAATAGAGTTCGATTGGGGTTTTTTTTTTGGAAATTCATTCGATTGATTTTTCTAGGAAAATTGCTGGGTAAGTGGACTTAGTTGAGGAAATTGAACAAAAGCGCAAAAGTGAAACATAAACGCTTTAAGCGGATGAAGCCACAACAATCTGTGGGGGTTAGGGTTTTTGTAAAGTTCTAATTAATGGAACATTATTTGGTAAAGCTACTGAATGGCTATTAATTAGAGAGTTTACTAGCAAAATATATTTTGTCCATATCTTCTTGTTGCATATCCTTTTATTATAACAAAAAAAAAAATGTTTTTAATTACACAAAATAAAATAAAATGAAATAAAATAAAATAAAATAAAATAAAATAAAATAAAATAAAATAAAATAAAATAAAATAAAATAAAATAAAATAAAATAAAATAAAATAAAATAAAATAAAATAAAATAAAATAAAATAAAATAAAATAAAATAAAATAAAATAAAATAAAATAAAATAAAATAAAATAAAATAAAATAAAATAAAATAAAATAAAATAAAATAAAATAAAATAAAATAAAATAAAATAAAATAAAATAAAATAAAATAAAATAAAATAAAATAAAATAAAATAAAATAAAATAAAATAAAATAAAATAAAATAAAATAAAATAAAATAAAATAAAATAAAATAAAATAAAATAAAATAAAATAAAATAAAATAAAATAAAATAAAATAAAATAAAATAAAATAAAATAAAATAAAATAAAATAAAATAAAATAAAATAAAATAAAATAAAATAAAATAAAATAAAATAAAATAAAATAAAATAAAATAAAATAAAATAAAATAAAATAAAATAAAATAAAATAAAATAAAATAAAATAAAATAAAATAAAATAAAATAAAATAAAATAAAATAAAATAAAATAAAATAAAATAAAATAAAATAAAACAAAATAAAATAAAATAAAATAAAATAAAATTAAAGAAAAAAAAAAAAATAAAATAAAATAAAATAAAACAAAATAAAATGAAATAAAATAAAATAAAATAAAATAAAATAAAATAAAATAAAATAAAATAAAATAAAATAAAATAAAATAAAATAAAATAAAATAAAATAAAATAAAATAAAATAAAATAAAATAAAATAAAATAAAATAAAATAAAATAAAATAAAATAAAATAAAATAAAACAAAATAAAATAAAATAAAATAAAATAAAATTAAAGAAAATAAAAAAAAAATAAAATAAAATAAAATAAAACAAAATAAAATGAAATAAAATAAAATAAAATAAAATAAAATAAAATAAAATAAAATAAAATAAAATAAAATAAAATAAAATAAAATAAAATAAAATAAAATAAAATAAAATAAAATAAAATAAAATAAAATAAAATAAAATAAAATAAAATAAAATAAAATAAAATAAAATAAAATAAAATAAAATAAAATAAAATAAAATAAAATAAAATAAAATAAAATAAAATAAAATAAAATAAAATAAAATAAAATAAAATAAAATAAAATAAAATAAAATAAAATAAAATAAAATAAAATAAAATAAAATAAAATAAAATAAAATAAAATAAAATAAAATAAAATAAAATAAAATAAAATAAAATAAAATAAAATAAAATAAAATAAAATTAAAGAAAATAAAAAAAAATAAAATAAAATAAAATAAAATAAAACAAAATAAAATGAAATAAAATAAAATAAAATGAAAATGTCTCCAAATGAGCCTGATATGACCAAAAATTGACCAGAAAATTACCCCAATATGACAGAAAAATTATTCCCAAATTGATCCGAAAATTATCCTAAAATCATATGAAAATAAGCCCATAATGATCCCAATACGACCCTAAAAGAATCCTAAAAATTACCTCAAAATTATTCCAAATTCACCCCAAAATCACGACAATATGACCCCAAAATGATCCCGATATCAATCCAAAATGATCCTAAAATGACCCTGAAATGATCTCAAAATAACCCCAAAATTATCCCAAAATGATCCCAATTGACCGGAATGTGCACCCAACATTACCCCAAAATTACATCAAAATTATCCCACAATTATCCCAAATTTACCCCAAAATAACCCCAATGTGACCTCAAAATTATCCCAATATGAGCCCGAAATGAGCCCAAAATGATGAAAATATGATCCCAAAATGATCCAAATTAATTAATTAAATTAATTTCTTGGATACTTGGATATAAACACTCACAAGCACAGCGTCACGTATCAGCAACTGGTCAATCAAGAATGGCTCCCTCAACTACTACATATACTGTACGCGAGTCTTACAAACTCTTCCACTTACATCTTACACTTACAAGAACACCAAATATGGGATGTTACTTTTCCTAGATAGACCCCCAGCGCAAAGATGTTTAGAAATCAAAAATATATTAAAGCTATTTTTTAATAGCGGCGGAAATAAATGTTCACCCCTCTAACTATTAATCCTCAGGGATGAGACATTTCAATTATCATTATTTTGTGTTGTTCTCTTTTGTGCATACGTACCTAGATATAGAGGCATCATAGAGCAAAGCGAGCGTAAAAGGCACTTCCGCATGTCGCTTTATTTCCACATCAATATCACAGTCTAATTACGACTAATGCTTTGAACGTGAACACCGACGGCTACAGTTATGCACATAATTCATCAATACGAATAATTATGACAAAGTGTAAATACCAACATACGTCGTTGCCATATTATATATTTATTTAGGGCCACAAATTATCATATAAAATGCCCAACTTTAAGAAGAGATTCCAAGCATTGGCAAATGAGGATCCATCATGATGCCATCTTGTTCGAGAAGAAACTTGATCTATAACTGATAATCAGAATGTGACTTCCTGAAATGAAAGCTTTGAAAAGGCTTTGCGACGTTTTTTTATTAATTTGTTTTTTTTTAGAAAAACATACCATATTTGGTCCAAATGAGATAAAGTGGCTACCTTGCTAAGTTGCATACATATTTCTAATAAATCGAAAAGCATTTGTTGCAAATGAGCTCAAGTGTGCCATTTAATGAGAAGGATTTAAAAATGTACATGGGTGACCGGTGCTATCAATTTAGCGCTAACTTTACTTTCCCAAAATGATCCAAAATGACCCTAAAATAATCCCAAAATAATTCTAAAGTGATCCCAAAAAGAGCCTTAAATGTTCCCAAAATGAACCGAAATTGAACCCAAAAATTATCCCAAAATAATCCCAAGATTACCCTTGAGTGATCCCAAAATGATTCCTATATGACCCCAAAAACACCCTTAAATGTACCCAAAATGATCCGAAAATAACCCCAAAATAATCCAAAAATGCTCCAAAAATAGTCCTAAAATATTACCAAAACGACCCTCAAATGTTCCCAAAATGACCAAAAAATGCCCCAAAACTTATCCAAAAATGATCCAAAAATGATCCCAGAATGATTCGAAAATGACCCCAAAATTGTCCCAAATTATTCCAAAATTGAACCCAAAATGATCTCAAAATAGCCCCAAAATTATTCCAAAGTGACAACAAAATGATCTCAAAATGATCCTAAAATAATCCAAATATGATCCCAAAAGTATACAATATAAACACAATACGGTGAAACTGTAACCCTGGGCGGCAACCGTACTTAAAAAAATTAAGATAGATGGCAACCCCGTACACACGACAAGTCGCAACCCCCAAGTGGATAGTCTTAGAATCAATCATACTATCTATGTATATGCCAAATTTCATTTCAATCGATCCAGCGGTTCCCGAGATAGTGCGGATATACAAATATACTGCGGTAAGATGGCAACCCTATATGGCAACCCTACTTAAAAATATTTTAGTTGACATGTCGCTAAAAATACCTTTCATTTGATACCCATATTGGCATATCTTGCTCCATTATTTAAAAAAAATTGAGATAGGTGGTAACCCTGTGTACCCGCAAGTGGCAACCCCCAAGTGGATAGTCTTAAAATCAATAATACTATCTCTATGCCAAATTTCATCCCAATCGGTCCCGCGGTCCTCGAGAAAGTACCGGATATACAAACATAATGTGGTAAGATGGCAACCCTAGGTGGCAAACCTACTTGAAAAGATTTTAGTCGCCGAAAATACCTTTCATTTGATACCCATAATGGCATATTTTGCTACAAAATTAAAAAAAAAAAATTGAGATAAGTGGCCACCCTGTAAACCACGCCAGGTGGCAACCCCCAAGTGAATAGTCTTAAGTCTGGTTTTCATTAGGTAAAATTTTGAAAATTTCTATCGACTTTATCGACATAAGCAACCGAATCTTGATAAAGTCGATGAAATTTGACACCTTTTGACCTAATGAAAATCAGCCTTTAGAATCATTTATATTATCTATAATCAAAATTTTATCCAAATCTGACCGATATCCCGAGATAAAGCGGATATACAAATATATATACATACATATAAACAGGTTTAGCCCGTTTAAAGTTATAAGATTTATCTGAAGAAAAAATTTGTACACCTTCAAAAAACAAAAGCAATCTCATCACAGCCTCGCTATCTAAGAACAAGGAATCTACGAAGTGGGTTGACCAAACTGCAAACGCTTTGCCACTCGACGCTTTGATTAACGATGAGCATATTAACGATTTCGTTAATGCAGCACAGATACGCTGCAGCTATAATACAGCATTTCAAGCAACCACGCAATATGCCTTGAGTAAAGGGACCACCTTCTCAGTGCGTTGGGTAACAGCTGCGACAATGGCTATAATTATGGCTGCTTTGAGAATTCTGCTTATGCTCAAATTCATTGCCTCTTGCCTCGTTATCACACAAACTCGTTAGTTAATATTGTGTGTGTGCTGCGACAAAGTAAAACGGTAATTATCGTACTACAACACATGCAGATAAGTATAAGGTACAGGATACACCTTGTAGTAGGTAATCATATATCTAAAAAAAAATCGTACACATATATTTCCCTGACGGAAATGAAAACGTAATCAACCGACAAGCACTTTCTACATATTTGAGAAAGTTTATTTTTTCCAGCAGGTCACCGGGTATATTTATATTACATGAGCATGCCTTTACATTAACGCAAATGTAATAAATAGTGTCAAATTACCGATGTCTCGCTGTCATTATTTATGAAGGCGCAAGCGGAAAATTATGTAGCACTCATACGCCATGGCGTCCAGGTAGCCAAACACGAGGCGCATAAAAATGAATAAGTATGTATGTGTGCAACTTGTGCAATGTAAGTGGGAAGTGGAAAAATAATACGATATATTGTCAATTTACTTATGGTACTTACGTTGGCGCCATTTGTACAGCCAAAAAATGCTTGACGTGCGTATAAATATGAAGAGGTATATGCATATCGTCGGCTAAGAGTGTAAACCTGCCAACGACCAAAAAATATTTTTCAGTAGAGGCAAAAAACCAAATTTACCTTGAACTTTAAGGTTGTGGGTTGAAGACCATGATTGCCTTGAAATATCAAAAATTAAATCATATTCGCTGGCTATTACCTTGACTTAGACCCAGAAAGTAATACTCTACAATAGAACAGTAACCGGGCGACAGAAGCTCTACATGTTGGATTTAGCAGCTTTTCTCATCAACATTTTTTTGATATTTGTATAATTATTTCGAGGCTTTTCTTTCCTTTGCCAACTGCAGAATCGGCTACTGTTTCGAACCGCATCAAAAAGTCGATTTGGCTAAGAACGGGATTTGGCAGGTTTACCCTCTTAGTCGACGATATGTTAAACATAAATTAAATAAAAATAAATTTAATTAAATTAAATCAAATAAAATAAAATAAAATAAAATAAAATAAAATAAAATAAAATAAAATAAAATAAAATAAAATAAAATAAAATAAAATAAAATAAAATAAAATAAAATAAAATAAAATAAAATAAAATAAAATAAAATAAAATAAAATAAAATAAAATAAAATAAAATAAAATAAAATAAAATAAAATAAAATAAAATAAAATAAAATAAAATAAAATAAAATAAAATAAAATAAAATAAAATAAAATAAAATAAAATAAAATAAAATAAAATAAAATAAAACAAAATAAAATAACTATAAAATAAAATATAATAAAATGAAATTAAAAAATAAAAAATAAAATAAATAAAGTTAAATAAAATAAAAATTTAAGTTACGTTTAGAAAATAAAATATGTATTTTTTATTAAAATCACAATATTTGGTACTCTTTGTGGCAGCTAATCAGACTTTTCTTGTGTTTAAGTGAGGGCTCCGCAGAAATGAAAGTGAGGGTGTATCAGTGAAATAGCGGTCATCGGACTCATTAAATTATGTTATCTGCTCTTGCCCCGTCCCTCACTAGCAAGCACCGAAGCAACAACGAATATTATTGACTTGTTGCTTGCAAGTGATCGACGATCATAAAGCTCTCACAAGTTTAGCAACAATTTTATTGTTCGACAGGCCATGAAAAGAGCGTAATAATCTGTGTGAATTTAGTTCTCACATTATTAAAGCCCAAACTCTCAGCAGTTTTTTGCGCTTAACAATTTATTTAATTCAATAAACTCAATAAAAGCAGTCTTTATTATGTATGCAAAAGAAACAAAAAAAGAAATGAGCTTTGACTTTGCTTAATGCAGCTTTGAATGGATAAACATCAAGAAAATCATGAAAAAGTGTTTTTTATTTATTTATATATGTAGATATCAAACGACAAGGCATTAAAAAGCTTTCACGGGTTTAGTACAGCTTGTTGCTGATTTCTTATTAAAGTCATGCATAAGCAAGAACACACACACCCATTCATATGCCAAGTATTTATGCATTTGCCTAACAAATAAATATAATGAAATGCCTAAGCAGACTATAAATATAAGAATGTGTGAATGTTTCAAATTAAATGGTCAATAAATGATAAAATGAAACGACGTGCAGGCACACAAACACACTTACACTACCCACTGTGCATCAACTCAACTATGTAAGATAAAAAAACAAATAACAGTTAAATGCATGTAACGATAAACAGACAGGAAATAGGCAGGAATAGCTGACCTATCAGCTATGCAAGAAGAAAAATCTAACCTCACAATGCGAGTCAACAAAAGCAGCACAACGAAATAACCAACCAAGGCAATCAAATCGGAAAAATATTTGTGCATGCATCGATGTATCCGTTCACACATATATGTACATCAAGGACACCAACAACAACATACACACACAGTTGAAACAAAGGCCGTTCAGTGAATATAGCAAATGACCAGCTCGCAAAACGAAATGGCAGCAGATAAAAGAAAACAAGCTAGAAAATGTTGAAAGAATTAAGTAAACGGAAATAAATATTGATAGCGGTCAAAGTGTGCGCAAATATTGCAAGAAAAGTTTGTACACTACGGTGGGATCAAACATTTTTTTTCCTATTTAATTTTTTTTCCTATTTTGTTTTTTTTTGTTTTTTTTTTTTTAATTTTATTTTAGTTTATTTTATATCGTTTCCTTTTATTAAGTTTTATTTTATTCTATTTTGTATTTGTATATTTTATTTTTATTTTATCTAGTTCTTTTTATATTTTTATTTATTTTTAATTCATTCTAATCTATTTTATGTCATTTTATTACATATCATTACAATTAATTCAATATTCTTACTATTTTTATTTAATTCAATTTTACTCTATTTTAAATTTTCTTTACTTATTTGATGTTACATCATGTTGTATTATTTTATTTCATGTTATTTTACTCTTGTTTTATTCTATTTTCTTTTACTTTATTTTATTTTATTTTTTTTCTATTTATTAAATTTTTTATTTGATTTTGATTTATTTTATTTTTAAATTTTTTTTTATATAATTTTATTTATTTTTTTTTTTCTATTTATTAAATTTTTTACTTGAATTTCATTTATTTTATTTTTAAAAATTTTCTAAATTTTATTTCAGCTTATTTTATCATATTTTATACCGTTTTGTTTTTTATTTAATTTTTTTTATTTGATTTAATTAAATTAAAATTTATTTTATTTTTTACCTTATGTAATGTAATTTTATTATTATTTTTTTTTTTTGTCATTTTATTTTTTTACATTTTATTTTTCTTTTAATTTTTCTTTTTTATTTTTTTATTTTTTTTATTTTACTTTATTTTATTTTATTTTATTTTATTTTATTTTATTTTATTTTATTTTATTTTATTTTATTTTATTTTATTTTATTTTATTTTATTTTATTTTATTTTATTTTATTTTATTTTATTTTATTTTATTTTATTTTATTTTATTTTATTTTATTTTATTTTATTTTATTTTATTTTATTTTATTTTATTTTATTTTATTTTATTTTATTTTATTTTATTTTATTTTATTTTATTTTATTTTATTTTATTTTATTTTATTTTATTTTATTTTATTTTATTTTATTTTATTTTGTTTAATTTTATTTTATTTTATTTTATTTTATTTTATTTTATTTTATTTTATTTTATTTTATTTTATTTTATTTTATTTTATTTTATTTTATTTTATTTTATTTTATTTTATTTTATTTTATTTTATTTTATTTTATTTTATTTTATTTTATTTTATTTTATTTTATTTTATTTTATTTTATTTTATTTTATTTTATTTTATTTTATTTTATTTTATTTTATTTTATTTTATTTTATTATATTTTATTTTATTTTATTTTATTTTATTTTATTTTATTTTATTTTATTTTATTTTATTTTTTATTTTTCTTTATTTAATTTTTTTCTTTATTTTTGTTTTTATTTTATTTTATTTTATTTTATTTTATTTTATCTTATCTTATTTTATTTTTTTTCTTTATTTTTGTTTTTATTTTATTTTATTCTATTTTATTTTAGTTTATTTTATTTTATTTTATTTTATGTTATTTTATTTTATTTTATTTTATTTTATTTTATTTTATTTTATTTTATTTCATTTTATTTTATTTTATTTTTTTTATTTTTTTTTTTATTTTATTTAATTTTTTTATTTTCCTTATATTATTTTTTGTTTTATTTTTTTTTTATTTTATTTATTTTATTTAATTTTATTTCATTTCATTTTATTTTATTTTTTTATTTGTTTTGTCCTTAATATTTTAGTTTCAACCCACCCTAAAGCATCATCAACATTTAACAATTTAATGGAATAAGTATTACATCCAGCATGCTCAATTCGTAAACTTGCAAGTGCATACACATATACGTACATACAAAACAAGAGAAACTTGCGTCAGGGTTTGTGTTTTGTGTAAGCTCTTGCCCCTTTGAAGTTAATGGCGCTTAAGGAAATGGCTTATTTTTAGGCGATATCCGCTTGGGGATCGATTGGATTGCATTTCGAAGCCCAACGCCAGTGATTGAATTTATGCTGTGAAGGATATTTCAGTTGTAATAAATTACTATGCTACAATATACACATGCATGAAAGTATGCTTACGCACAAAAAAGCTGTGACGTACCAAATTTAATTTTATTTATCAAGTTTACTTATATGATTTGCCTTGCTTTTCTCTAACAAGAGTGGTAGGGTGAGTGCGAGCTGTGACGTCCGATATTGAACGTAAAATAAAGTAACTCGAGTGCGATTGATTATGTGATTTCAGCCCAGCATCAGATGGCGAACCAGAACACATTTTGCAGCATAAGTAAGGACTTTTTTCAAGTGTAGCCCGCTATCGGGGAAGTCCAATCTTAGCTTGCCTGATGGTAAGAATCTAGAAAGTATATTCAACCAGGATTGATCATTGTTTATTGGCGGTTAACAGCCTAGGCATTTTTCGTATCAAACCACGCCAGTCATCCTCCACTTGTTGTATCCATCTTAGTCGAGGCCTCCCCCATCCTCTGCTGTCCAATTCGGGTGTCGTTAGGAAAACCTTCTGTGTTGGAGCTTCCTTGTCCATTCGCATAACATAACCCATCCAGCAGAACCTTTCGGCTTCAATTCGCTACACTATGGTCAGTTCTGCGTCGAGCTCGTACAGCTCATCGTTAAATTTTTTTCGATGCTCCCCGTTGGCATCGCGGGAAGGACCATAAATCTTCCGGAGAACTTTTCTCTCAAATACTCTAAGTGCCATCTCATCTTTTCTTGACACTGTCCATGATTCCGAGCCGTACATTAGGACTCGTATGATGAGAGACTTATAGAGCGTGATCTTTGTCTGGCGAGAGAGGACTTTACTTCTAAATTGCCTACTTACTCCGAAGTTACATTTGTTGGCAAGAGTGATTCTCCTTTGGATTTCGACTATCGAGGAGATCAACAAGGAAAATTTAGTGTGAGACCCAAACAATAAAAAGGATTTGCTTCCTTCATTTTTATATGAAAGTGCACAACAAACCCAAGTAACTATCAACTGGCTTGGATTTATCGTGAAACAAAATTTTTTTTTGTATGAAAGCCAAAAATCGTAAAAATCTAAAATCAAAGATACTTGGAAGTTACTTGGGTTTGTTCTGAAATAAAAACTTTTTTTGTATTAAAGGTGAAAATCATGTTTTTTAATAACTCTGTAACTGTTTATCTTGGCGAATAAATCCATAACTAGGACGCAAAAAATTTCTTAAACATGTGCATAAAAAAACTTTGTGGTCTTATCTTGCCATAATTAAAAAAGTTGTATGAACAAGTTGATTTTTGCCATAAATTCAAAGAATCACACAATCAAAGCTTTAAGAAGGCTTACATACTAATAACAGCTTTTTCGCGATTTAGTAAAAATATACATTAGAGCGTCACAAAAATTTATAGAAAAAAATGTTTGTTCGAAATTTAATATGCATACCCTCTATATCGGTGTGTTTTAGCCTAAATAACAAGTGAACAAAGTTTAATTGTTCTAGGATAGGGGTCACCAATTTTTAGTTAATATTGGTTAATATGTTAATATGTTGCCCATATATAAAGGACTGTGTAATAAATCTCTAACTTTGAAGTTTTATTAGGACAACAGGAACCTTTATCAGGATATTGAAAAAAACGTATTCATTAGAAAAGGAAATTGGGGTTTCAAAAGTATATTAGTACATTGCGTTAGAGTATGTTTTCTAGCAAAAACAACTCGGTATATCTTGAAATTTTTCAATTATACTGCACTTTTTATAGGTCATACACGTCGTATGAGTAACATTTAGTTATTCAAGTAAGAAAAGTTCAGTTAAATTTTGTTCATGTTTTGGTTGATATCTCCGAAAAGGATTGAGATATCGAAATAAAACGTATACTTCGTTAAGGCCCTCATGTGCGCCATTCATTTGATACCCATATTGTAAAATGCTAAATGCACATTCCTTTATTTGTACAAGTACACTGCCTGTCATTTGAAGGGGGTCAACATTTAGAATTTAAAAAATATTGTATCTCTCGAAACTAATTTTAAAAATCATTTGTGAAAAATCTATCAGATAATTAACATAACTATAAACTTTATTTTTGATGAATTGTAATTATAGGCTTAGTTTTAATAATTTCTGCTTTGTAGAAAAAAGGTAAATAAAAATGACAAAAAATTAGTATCTTATAACTCTAAACGAGCAAAACTTGTATATTGGTATTTTTGGGAACCGCTTAACTGATGTGGATAAAATTTTGAATATAGCTAGTATGATTGATTCTAAGACTATCCACTTGCGGGTTGCCACCTGGGGTGGTTTACAGGGTTGCCACCTATCTCGATTTTTTTTAATTTTGTAGCAAAATTTGCCAATATGGGTATCAAATGAAAGGTATTTTCGCCGACATACCAACGAAAATATTTTCAAGTAGTGTTGCCACCTAGGGTTGCCACTTTACCGCAGTATTTTTGTATATCCGGACTATCTCTCAAACCGCTTGACCGATTTGGATGAAATTTTGAATATAGATAGCATGATTGATTTTAAGACTATCCACTTCGGGGTTGCCACCTGGGGTGGTTTACAGGGTTGCCGCCTATCTCGATTTTTTTTTATTTTGTAGCAAAATTTGCCAATATGGGTATCAAATGAAAGGTATTTTCGCCGACATACCAACTAAAATATTTTCAAGTAGGGTTCCCGCTCAATGTTACCATTTTGCCGAATTGTATTTGTATTGTATATTTTTGGGATCATATTTGGACTATTAAAGGATCATTTGGAGATCATTTAGGGATCACTTTGGGATAATTTTGGGGCTATTTTGAGATCATTTTCGGTTCAGTTTTGGAATAATTTTGGGGTAATTTTCTGATTATATTCGGATCATTTTGGCATCATTTTGGGATCACTTTAGGATTATTTTGGAATTGTTTTACGGTCATTTTTGTATCATTTTGGGTAAGTAAAGTTAGCGCTAAATTTATAGCACCGAGCAAGCTCGGTCACCCAAGTACTAACTATTAATGGTAATCAAAATTCATACTCACTTTTTCTACACATCTCTTACGCGAAGCAGATTTTTACTTCTACAAACATCCTTGAAGCTACTCAGATGAACGTCAGTGTAAATTAAGACGTTTATCTCTGTTTGAATTCTCTCAGAACATAAGCGCTGCTCTAATGCTTATTAGAGGCCCGCCTACTTCTTCCGCGTGCTTATAAATTAGGAAACATATTTGTAGGAAAGTTGCTTGCTAAGCCAAAGAAAATATGCAAATGTATGACAGTCACATTACACATAAATAGTCAGTCAGTCAGTGAGTGGGTAAGTCAGTCAGTTATGAACGCAATGAGATGTTATGTTAATGATGCTGCATAGTGAAGTGATGCTTGTGTTAATTACGCATTTTAAATGCTCTTGATGAATGTCACTTGTTTCGTTGCGTTAATTACAAGCGATGTTAGTTTGGAATTCGTAGAAATGTTTCGACGCCTTTAATATGTTTGCCAGTTGAGTGATAAACTAAAAGCAAAATTAAATGCACAATCGTTTTCGTGGAAAATCAGTCTGTACATTAAATTGCATTTAAGTAAAATAATAATTCTGTTGTTAGCGTAATAGTTTAGGCTGCGAAAAACTTACGCATGATAGGCGCTAGTTTTAGAAGGCGATTATATGGAGAAAAAACTGCAAAATAAAATTCACTTTTTTTTGTATTACAAATAAACAATACGAAATAGCAAAAAAAAACACAAAAAAACCGCGTGTAGCCAGTATAAGTGGAAGAAGTTAACTTCTTAAATTCAGAAATAACGAAATATGAATAAGGTTTATTCGAGAATAGTTTTGATTCACAATTTCTTACTTTCGGGAAGTGGACCAGGGAACCGATCCATTCGAAAATATCTTATACAAGGTGCGTTTTCTTCAAATTCGGTACGTATGTAGAATTATGCCTAAATTAACAGGGGCCAATACGAATGGCATATAGAGGAAGAGGGACGTGGTAGAAGAAAAGAGGGGAATGAAGAGAAAAAGTGAGGGAGATAGTGTGAAGGCGAAGACAGATTGGAAGGAGAGTTGTAAAAGGGGTTGTAAATTGCGGTTAGGTGGCAATACTAAGTGGCAACCCTGCGTGAAATTACCATATTTGGAATATGGCCGACAATACCTTTCATTTGATACCCATATTGGCATATCTAGCTCCATATTTAAAAAAAATTGGAATAGGTGGCAACCCTTTAAATCGCCCTGAGTGGCAACACCCATGTATATAATCTTAGAATGAATCAATTTGTCTATTTGCCAAGTTTTATCCAAATAGTTCAAGCAGTTCCAGAGATATACGAAAAAATAAAAAAAACGGTTATGTGGCAACCCTACGTGCAACCCTGCTTGAAATTATCTATTCTGGAATACGGTCGAAATTACTTTTCATTTGATACCCATATTGGCATATCTAGCTCTATATTTAAAAAAAAATTCGAATAGGTGGCAACCCTTTAAACCGCCCTTAGTGGCAACACCCATGTATATAATCTTAGAATGAATCAAATTGTCTATGGGCCAAATTTTATCCAAATCGGTCAAGCAGCTCCCGAGATATACAAAAAAATAAATAAATTGCGGTTAGATGGCAACCCTACTTGTAACCCTGCTTGAAATTATCTTTTCTGGAATACGGTCGAAATTACTTTTCATGTGATACTCATATTGGCATGTCTAGCTCTATATTTAAAAAAAATTGGGATAGGTGGCAATCCTGTAAACCGCCCTAAGTGGCAACACCCATGAATTCTGCTCGGCCTAGCAATTACAATTTGTGCAATGTTAGCTAGATCCTAGAATTTCACCTCCTATTTGATTTGCATAGCTAAACATCGTGGTGAAAATCGCCTACGCCTGAAAGTCGGCTACAATTTCTATTTCCGTTGCATCATCAGCCATTTTCTCAAATTTTACTCGCAATCAAAACTTCATGTCGCCGCCTAAGAAGTTAACTTCAAAAAGTTTTTTCGAGATAATCACAGAAGAGTTTTCAAACTGTACATACGACTACCAATTCCAATTGTTATAAAAATATTA
>CAXKVI010000004.1:103070702-103073202 GCA_964058755.1 Campiglossa producta | reverse complement strand
AAATAAAATAAAATAAAATAAAATAAAATAAAATAAAATAAAATAAAATAAAATAAAATAAAATAAAATAAAATAAAATAAAATAAAATAAAATAAAATAAAATAAAATAAAATAAAATAAAATAAAATAAAATAAAATAAAATAAAATAAAATAAAATAAAATAAAATAAAATAAAATAAAATAAAATAAAATAAAATAAAATAAAATAAAATAAAATAAAATAAAATAAAATAAAATAAAATAAAATAAAATAAAATAAAATAAAATAAAATAAAATAAAATAAAATAAAATAAAATAAAATAAAATAAAACAAAATAAAATACAATAAAATAAAATAAAATAAGATAAAATAAATTTAAATATAAAAAATAAAATTAAATAAAATTTAAAAAAAAAATAAATAAAAATAAAACAAAATAAATATAGAATGATCTATAATTTCCATACAATTGTTAGGATTCCACAAAAGCTCAGAGCTGGGTACATAAAACTGGGCTTATGGAAAGATAAACTTTTATCTAGTTTAGCTAGAGCTTTAGAAGAGCTCATTTAATAACATTAACGATTACAAATCCTAAAAGTAGGACAACGGGTTTCCATGATAAACTTCCAAATTTTTGAAATGAATTCGAAAATATTGAAACAGCAATTAATGATGGCACAATTAAGCTGACTGCATGCTGTCCCGAACTAAATAAAATCGTCCATCTCAAAATGTCGAACTTAAATATGCGCAAATTGTTAGAAAAGCGGAATTTCGGCAAAAATAGTTTGCTTCGCAAATGTAACTTAGCAAGTTTTAATTGAATGTAAATTAATGAAAGAACGGTTGAAAGAAGTGACTTTTTTGGAAAAAAAAATTGCATTTTGACGTTTCGACAATGATTAAACGCACTCCATATTAAACAACGTGAATAATTTACCCTTTTAAATTGAATTTTTGTGTGAAATACTATCAAAATCTTTTCGGCTAGAGAGTTTTACCGAAATATATAAATTTTGCATTGGCCATAAAGTTGTGTGCTTTAGCAGCAACATAAACAACAACAAATATAAAAATCACTTAAATATTTGTATTTGATCAACAACAACCCTAGCGCTTAGGTTGTGTTCAACTATGCAAACAAAAACCGCTAAATTGGCAGCAATTCGTGGCTAATGCACACAGCGTTCAACTCTCATGCACACACAAACAACACATCCATTTGCGCATTTGGGCGTTATGCCAGACAAATTTCTAACAAATTATAGTTTGTGCTTTTATTTATCGACGCAGGCGATGAAATATTTCAACACTAAATATTTTGTGGATAAGTTTATAAACTACAATAGCAACAAATCAAATAAAACAAAATATAATTATTATTTTATATTTTATATTTTATTTTATTTATTTTATTTTATTTTATTTTATTTTATTTTATTTTATTTTATTTTATTTTATTTTATTTTATTTTATTTTATTTTATTTTATTTTATTTTATTTTATTTTATTTTATTTTATTTTATTTTATTTTATTTTATTTTATTTTATTTTATTTTATTTTATTTTATTTTATTTTATTTTATTTTATTTTATTTTATTTTATTTTATTTTATTTTATTTTATTTTATTTTATTTTATTTTATTTTATTTTGTTTTATTTTATTTTATTTTATTTTATTTTATTTTATTTTATTTTATTTTATTTTATTTTATTTTATTTTATTTTATTTTATTTTATTTTATTTTATTTTATTTTATTTTATTTTATTTTATTTTATTTTATTTTATTTTATTTTATTTTATTTTATTTTATTTTATTTTATTTTATTTTATTTTATTTTATTTTATTTTATTTTATTTAATTTAATTTAATTTATTTAATTTAATTTAATTTAATTTAATTTAATTTAATTTAATTTAATTTAATTTAATTTAATTTAATTTAATTTAATTTAATTTAATTTAATTTAATTTAATTTAATTTAATTTAATTTAATTTAATTTAATTTAATTTAATTTAATTTAATTTAATTTAATTTAATTTAATTTAATTTAATTTAATTTAATTTAATTTAATTTAATTTAATTTAATTTAATTTAATTTAATTTAATTTAATTTAATTTAATTTAATTTAATTTAATTTAATTTAATTTAAAAAACGGCATGGCTCTTCTCGAAGAGGTGTTGAGCTATATGAGCTCATTGAGCCTAAATAAAGATGAGGGTGGCGTACCGGGCCCATCAAACAAGAGGGCTCGGACGAACTCCGACCCTCAGCCTATAGAGTCGGCCAAGAAGAAAAGGGACGAGGAATCGGAGAACACCCCGCCCGAAGAGGCTTGGTCCAAAGTAGAAAGTCGGAGACGGCAAGAGCGTCGGAAGCCAAAAAAGAAAACTCCTGCCAAAACCCCGAAGGTAGTTAAAAAAAAGAAGAGAAGTAGCAGAGCCGTAACCTTCCTGGTGAAGCCGGCCGAAGGTAAAAGCTACGCCGAAGTTCTAGGAGCAATCCG
>CAXKVI010000004.1:103066129-103070502 GCA_964058755.1 Campiglossa producta | reverse complement strand
GATTATGTCATGTTAAATCGTCATATATCTAAAATCGACCTCTTAAGATTTGAAAGGTGTTTTTCGAGATGTTTCCTTTTATCATAAAACCAAATTCTGCCCTGGCAAATAAACATCAAAAGTGCTGCAAATTCAAAATTTCACTTATAGCTGAAACAGCATCAGTCCGCCAATACGTCAGTTACGTGACTTACATCAATTTTAGCGCAAATTCTATTTTGCCGCATCCGTCGTATCTGTTGTTACGCATACAAAAACCTGCAGTCTACTTTGCTGTCAGTTGTTTCAACGTACTGACGAACTGATTCTGCTGAACGCTTTATATCAATTTTTCTGCCTTTAGGTTCAATTTTTCAATATTAGGCAATTAACTGTATTGAAAAACTTTAAAAAATATTTTAAAATTTCCAAGTTTAGAAAAAATTTTACTTAAACTATTTCATGGTATACTTCTGTCATATTTTTTGGCATCATTTTTTTTTACTTTATTTCTTTCATTTTTTTAGTTTATTTTATTTAATTTTTTTAATTTTAATTTTTTTATTTTATTTTACATTAATTTATTTTATTTTATTTTTTATTTGTATTATATTTTTTTATTTTTATCACATCTATTTTATTCTGTTTTTATTTTTTTTTCTAATTATTTTTGTTCAATTTTTTATATGTTATTTATCTTATTTTTTTCTTTTTTATTTCACTTTTATTTTTCATTTTCTTTTTTCTAATTTTTTAATCTTTTTTCATTCTTTATTATTTTTTTTTTTAATTTTATTTTATTTTAAATGAATGTATTTGGCTACCTTTGTTTGTCTAAACTTTGGTTGTTAGGCTGGCTTTAGGTCAATTTTCGTATAAATAAAACAGAAGTGTTTTTTTTTAACCAATATATTTCGGTACTCCACGGTAACCGTCTTCAGGGTAAAAATTAATTTTCACGTCTCCCCTGTATGACGCGGAGCATTGAGTACTTAACAACCAAAGTTATTTTATTTTGTTTTATTTTATTTTATTTTATTTTATTTTATTTTATTTTATTTTATTTTATTTTATTTTATTTTATTTTATTTTATTTTATTTTTTATTTTATTTTATTTTATTTTATTTTATTTTATTTTATTTTATTTTATTTTATTTTATTTTATTTTATTTTATTTTATTTTATTTTATTTTATTTTATTTTATTTTATTTTAATTTATTTTTTTTATTTTATTTTGTTTTATTTTATTTTATTTTATTTTATTTTATTTTATTTTATTTTATTTTATTTTATTTTATTTTGTTTTATTTTATTTTATTTTATTTTATTTTATTTTATTTTATTTTATTTTATTTTGTTTTATTTTCTTTTATTTTATTTTATTTTATTTTATTTTATTTTATTTTATTTTATTTTATTTTATTTTATTTTATTTTATTTTATTTTATTTTATTTTATTTTATTTTATTTTAATTTATTTTTTTATATTATTTTATTTTATTTTTTATATTTTTTTTTATTTTCATTTTATTTTATTTTATTTTATTTTATCTTATTTTATTTTATTTTATTTTATTTTATTTTATTTTATTTTATTTTATTTTATTTTATTTTATTTTATTTTATTTTATTTTATTTTATTTTATTTTATTTTATTTTATTTTATTTTATTTTATTTTATTTTCTTTTATTTTATTTTATTTAATTTTATTTTATTTTATTTTATTTTATTTTATTTTATTTTATTTTATTTTATTTTATTTTATTTTATTTTATTTTATTTTATTTTATTTTATTTTATTTTATGTTATTTTATTTTATTTTCATTTTATTTTATTTTATTTTATCTTATTTTATTTTATTTTATTTTATTTTATTTTATTTTATTTTATTTTATTTTATTTTATTTTATTTTATTTCATTTTATTTTATTTTATTTTATTTTATTTTATTTTATTTTATTTTATTTTATTTTATTTTATTTTATTTTCTTTTATTTTATTTAATTTAATTTTATTTTATTTTATTTTATTTTATTTTATTTTATTTTATTTATTTTTTATTTTATTTTATTTTATTTTATTTTATTTTATTTTATTTTATCTTATTTTATTTTATTTTATTTTATTTTATTTTATTTTATTTTATTTTATTTTATTTTATTTTATTTTATTTTATTTTATTTTATTTTATTTTATTTTATTTTATTTTATTTTATTTTATTTTATTTTATTTTATTTTATTTTATTTTATTTTATTTTATTTTATTTTATTTTATTTTATTTTATTTTATTTTATTTTCCCTCTATAGTATTTCGTTGCTTAATTACTGATCATAACTGTAACTTAATTTACATTTGAAATTTTCTAGCTATAAATTCTAAATTCAGTAGTTCATTTTGGGCATTAAACTTAAATGCTGTAACAATAAAAACTTCTGCGCGTGCATATTTGAATTTCTAATAAGGTTTCATTTTTTATCTTATTTATATTTTTTTCTTGTTGTTTTAATCTTATATGGAAATTGGACGTAAATCTTATCGAGATGTCTGGCATGTTAAATACTATCTCAAATCAAAACGCGCAAAATTTAAATGACTGAATTTTAATTTGGCAATTTAAGCCGCAGAACACGCGCTTCGAACAAGTTTGAGGCGAATTCAACGAAAAAAGCGCTGTTGAGACTAACAAAGCTGAGCTTAACGTACACACCCAAAGGCAAACATTTATGTATATGTTCGCACTAACACGTATTTTCTATTGTGATATCAGCTGTTTATTTAGTGTTTATTGAAACAAACCAACACATTTACATATGTGTATATTAGGATGATTCAAATAAAAAAAAATTGGTTCTTTTTTTCGGTCTTACTTTAGGTATTGACGAGAAAAAAATTAGCGCTCTAATTTAACCCTTAGCTGTGGCTATTTTTTTTCGCCCTTTCCCATACATTTTGTATGGGGAAAAATGGTATTTTTTTCAAAGTGAATTTTGTGAATGTGCGATTATCTTAACTATTGAAATAATTACAGCCATTTAAAATTTACTAAATTGTATACGTGTTACTGTGTATGTGTGTGCAATAATACAACACTCAGCCATTTCTACGACATGGACAAGTTGAAAAGGAAAAATAAATATATCTGAAAACCAATAGAGACGCAGAAGTTGTGAAAAATATTTTATTTTTAAGCTATTGCATAGATTTTATCGCAGGCCTTGGCGGTGGGAGTGAAATGAAAAAAATGTTATTGTTAAAAAATTCGTAACGGACTTTTTTCAATGTTAAAAGGTTCGGCGTTAGCAACATAACTTGACAAAAATAAATATAAGCGTTGCCTACATTTAGGCGTATGACGTTGTACTAATGTTAGCAACACACCGATTAAATAAAATATGAGCTGTACATTACATTACATTAAAATTGGATCTGTAAGCGTTGCCTACATTTAGGCTATACTACTAACAGTGTGACGTTGTACTGATATTAGCAGCAGCCGATTACATAAAATTGGAGCTGTATAGGCTACACTGTTAACAGGTTAAGGCTGTACTGCTCTAAAGTCATAAATATGCTCATTGAGTTTCCATAAATATTATAATTGCATAAGTTGATAAAAGGTGATATGCAATAGCTTTACTGCGCCAGTCCCCGAGTGCCACACGTCCTTTTTTTTTTATTTTTTTTTTTTTTGTTTTTTGAAATCAAAGGTCTGCCAAATTGCACTTGTTTGTCAAATTTACACATCATCATAGCTTAGTCCATGTCAATAAATAATCACGTTATCCCATGCAACGAAAATCAGTGATAAAAAGTGTTTTACACATCTAACTACAACTACAAATATAACAACATGATTAATTCTCACGTTTTCGTGCATTTGTTTTACCGTAATCCGCTATCCATCATGAGTGCAATGAAACACTTGAAATTTACATATTCAACTGACAAATGTGATTTGTTGGATTAACTAATAGTATACAGAAATCATGCTTTTTTTGTGAACCCACAGTGTCGGGTGAAAAAATAGCTGCAAGATTCACAATGCTACTATACTATTCATTATCCATCTTCAAATTAGTACCGTAAGAGTCGCGTATTCCAAAATCACACACCCATCTCTAGTTATAACTCAAACATGTACGCTTAGGCAATATTAACAACATTTTTGAAGCCGGTCGGTAGCAGCTTACTAGCCAAATCCACACTAAGAAGCACACCCAAAGCACACAACGCTTGTCTCTAAGTAGCCAAGTCGCAGTTGTATCGCGTTAGTCAAACGACCCGGTGAGCAGGCGCTCAGACTGTTGGCGATGACAAAGCGAACGCGTACCTATCGTTACACAGAGATTTTTGAGACATAGACAGGTTAAGCGTGTTACAAATTTTG
>CAXKVI010000004.1:103033629-103061129 GCA_964058755.1 Campiglossa producta | reverse complement strand
AAGGTAATTAGGCTTATAAATGCATAAACAGGTGCTGAACACACACACACACACACTCCAACATACATGCATAGTCTCATTCGTAAATATGTCAATACATAAATTGAAGCCATAAATGGCGCTGAAATTTCATTTCTTGGCTAATTAGTTTCACCAATAAAGCCAAACAATTAATTTAACAATATTTTGTTGTTTATTTTCTGTAACAATTTGTTAATGTTGTCGTAATAGAACAGCTAACTAAGTTCGTACTCGTAGGCGGAAAAGTTTTCTTTCAAATTAATAAATAAGCCAGCAATTATTATATTGCAATATGCGAATGAAGCTGGTGTAGGCTAACAAGAGGAAGAGGAAAAGAATGAGGAGGAAGAACAAGAAACAAATAAAGACCGAGAAGAAAAAATTCTACATTAAAAATTATAAAAAACTTCAGCAACTAGTTGTCGTCATGTTAACTTATGTCAGTTGCTGAGGCATACATATATCGTCGCTCGCTTGCCAGAAGCATGAATGTGAAAAAATTTTAGTTGATAACCTCACGTGATAAACCTCTCGTTTCTCTACTCTACTATTCACGAAAATCCTGGTTTTCCAAAGTACAAGCAACGCCCAGGAAATTTGCAATGCCATTTTCATGAATATGTACACCAATCTCTGAAAATAGTGCCACAAAGACGGATGTGCTGCACATTCATGTTTCTGGCGGACAGAAAATATTTAAAAATTGAATTTCTTTCAAAAATTTTGACAATTTTCGTTGAGCCAGAAACAACAACAATGTATTGCACTTAACCAACACACACCATGGCGTTTACGTAACAATTTTGCTACACATTCGTATTTCTGGTTCGACGAAAATTTTAAAAAATATAGAAATTCATTTTTTAAACATTTTTGTTGCGCCAAAAAAATGAATGTGCTAAAAAATTTAGTTTGGAAGAGGAATTTGAAGGAATATTAACCTAAAACCTATATCAATGGAAAGAGTATTAATGAGAATATAACTTGCAAAAATATATTTATGTCAAAAACTAAAATTTCGAATTTTGCGAGAGCAATAAACTTTCAAATACGATTTCCCAAAATTTTATTGTTGGCACATTAATGCTTCTGGGCAAACGAGCGACGAGATAGTTATTAGGTTTTTTTTTGTTTAGCTCATAAAATTCTTACTACTATGTAAAACTGCAAGACCTCTAAAATAAATACCGGTTTAATTTATTTTATTTTATTTCCAGCTTAATTTATTTTATTTTATTTTATTTCCCTTTTTTTCTTTTTTTTTAATTTATTTATTTATTATTTTATTTTTCTTTTTTTTTGTTATTTTTTTTTTTTGTTTATTCTGTTTTATTTTGTTTTATTTTAGCTTATTTTATTATTTTAAATTTTATTTTACTGTATTTTGTTTTATTTTATTTTAATTTATTTTATTTCCGTTTCTGTTTAATTACGAACTTTGAAAATCTTTGTGGACTTTTCACCAGCCGAATAATTTTTATCAAATTATTTTTTCGAGTTTTTTTATTTGGTGAAAACAAGTTGAAAAATGCTACAAACAAAACCAACTTCGATGGTTGCAATTTCGATCTTGTTGAAGGATCTTGTCAAACCGCTTTGTATTGTTGCTTAGAAATTTTTCCACAACCTTAACTGGTCGTCGAACACAAGGAAAAAAATTTTGGAAGTTCGTAACACATACAATAACTAAGTTATTTTTATTATTTTTTTTTTTTTTTTGTTTTTTTTTTTTTTGTGTATTTTTTATTTTAATTTTATTTAATTTTATTTAATTTTATTTTATTTTAATTTATTCTACTTCATTTCGTTTTATTTTACTTTACTTAACTTTTCTTTGTTAAATTTTTTTTCATTTTGTTATTTTTTTTTTTTTTTCTTTTTCCTAGGTTTCCAAAACATTTGCCAGTTTCAATGAATAGCCTTACTTACTATGTTGCAAAAATTTAAGCTTGTCTTTTATGAATACTGTCCTTTGGATCTAAAAAAACTGGTCGTAAATCTTTTATAATTTTTAACAACTGATTTACGATTTTTTAAATTTATCTACCCAAAAAATAAAATATTCCATTCAGCATCAAAAATGTTTAATATCAAAAACGTTGAACTTGGCCTTCAGCAGCATTTACATATTTAATGAATATATACATACATATGTATTAAAAGGCTCATTTATATGTACGGACATATGTTTTGAGCATATGAAAACTTTTTGGCTACGTAATATTTGTATGTATGCATGTCGCTACAATCAAAGAAATTTGTGGAACTCCTTTCTTAGGTCATAAAATCGTTCAAATCGTTATGCAATACTTTGAGTAAATATAATATTTTATTCAACTCACGACATCAATGGATGATTTTTGCTTGAATTTCGTATGAATTTGGTATCTATAGCCATTCGCAAAAAATAAATACATACATACGTATCATTTAATTTATGCATTTAACTAAATAAAACGACGCCAATAACTTTCTCCTCTTATGTGTTGCCTACACAATAAATTTAAAACACAAACGCAAAGACAACAAAAAATGTGAATATTTTTTTAGGAAGTTAACTTCTTAGGCGGCGATATGAAGTTTTGATTGAGAGTAAAATTTGAAGAAATTGCTGATGATGCAACGGAAATTATGCAACGGAAATAGAAATTGTAGCTGACTTTCAGCCGTATGTTGCAGACTTTCAGGCGTATTCGATTTTCACCACGATGTTTAGCTGTGCAAATCAAATTGGAGGTGAAATCGTAGGATCTCGCTAAAATTGGACAAATTTTAGTAGTTAGGCCGTGCAGAATTCATGGGTGTTGCCACTTAGGGCGGTTTACAAGGGTGCCACCTATCCCAATTTTTCTTAATATAGAGCTAGGTATGCCAATATGGGTATCAAATGAAAGGTATTTTCGACCGTATTCCAAATAAGATAATTTCAAGCAGGGTTTCCAAGTATGACAATTTGAAGCAGGGTTGCAACTTAGGGTTGCCACCTAACCGCAATTTATTTATTTGTTCGAATATCACGTGAACTGATTGACCGATTTGGATACAATTTAGCATATGTATATACAATTTGATTCATTCTATACATGGGTGTTGCCACTTAGGGCGGTTTACAGGGTTGCCAACTATCCCCATTTTTTTTAATATAGAGCTACATACATATGTCAACATGGGTATCAAATGAAAGGTATTTTCAGCCGTATTCCAAATATAGCAATTTTACGCAGGGTTGCCCCTTAGGGTTGCCACCTAACCGCAATTTACAACCGCTTTTACAACTCTCCTTCCTATCTTTCTTCGCTTTCACACTATCTCCCTCCCTTTTTCTCTTCATTCCCCTCTTTTCTTCTACCACGTCCCTCTTCCTCTATATGCCATTCGTATTGGCCCCCGTTAATTTAGGCATAATTCTAACCACGTATTTCAAGGAAAACGCACCATGTATAAGATATTTTCGAATTGATCGGTTCCCTGGTCCACTTCCCGAAAGTAATAAATTGTGAATCTAAACCATTATCGAATTCACCTTATTCATATTTCGTTATTTCTGAATTTAAGAAGTTAACTTCTTTCACGTGTACTGGCTACACGCGGTTTTTTTTTTGTTGGAGTTTATTCGCCTGATTGCCCACATAATTTGATTGCGCAATATGTGGTTTTTGTAAGTGATATTTGTCAGGTCCAGTGACCTAGCTGGAACGATTGTTGTTTTATGGCGGAAATTTAAAAGTAAGGGCGTAGGATAAAATGAAAAAAAAAATTTAATAAAATAATATCAAATAAGTATAAATATAAATGTCGATAAATTGACGAGGCACATTATTTAATATAAAATTTTAAAAGATTTTATTTTATTAATCATCTGCTCAAAGTAAATAATTACCAAAGTATAACATTCACATGCACAATAAGATATAAGTAAATAAGTATGTATAAGTAAACACTTGTTGACTTGAAAAATGCGCGCACTATCCAATTTGCAACTCTAACAGTTTACGCATACAGAACTGTTGTAAATATTTATTTAAGTATTTTTAATTAGCATGAAAGTGCTGGAAGGCTCATCTACAAATAAACATACTATGTATGAGCATATGATATCGACTATTCTTTCGAACACTAACACAGAACTTTTTAGTGCTGACGAAAACTAGCACTTCCATATATGTAGTATCTGGCTAACCGAGTTTGCTCGGTGCTACCAATTTTGCGCTAACTTTACTTAACCAAAAAGACCCTAAAATAATCCCAAAATAATCCTAAAATGATCCCAAAACAACCCCACAAAGACCCTTAAATCTTCTCAAATTCAAAACGACTCAAAAATGATACAAAAATTATACCAAAATGACCCTAAAATGATCCCAAAACGATTCCAAAATGACCCCAAAAAGACCCTTAAATCTAACCCAAATGATGCGAAAATTACTCCACAATTATCCAAAAATTATACCAAAATGGTCCTAAATAATCCAGAAATAATCCTAAAATATACCCAAAATAATCCTAAAATAAACCCAAAACGACCTCAAAAAGACCTTCAAATGTTCCTAAAATGGTCCAAAATTGAACCCAAAATGACCTAAAAACTATCCGAAAATGATCCCAAAATTACTCCAAAATGATCCCAAAATTACTCTAAATTTGTTCCAAATTAATCCAAAATTTAACCCAAAATGATCTCAAACTAGCCGCAAAATTATCCCAAAGTGACCCCTAAATGATCCCAAAATGATCCTAAAATAATCCAAATATGATCCCAAAAATTTACAATACAAATACAATACGGTAAAATCGTAACTCTGGGCGGCAATCCTACTTGAAATTACCTTTCATTTGATACCCATATTGGCATATCTCGCTACATAATTTTAAAAAATGAGATAGGTGGCAACCCTGTAAACCCCCAAAAGACATACCCCAAGTGATTTGATACCCATATTGGCATCGCTTGCTCAATATTTCAGAAAAAATTAGATAGATCACAACCCTCTAAACTGCCCTAAGTGGCAACACCCAAATCGACAGTCTTATAATACATTTACACTGCGGTTCACGAGATAGTACCGATTGCCTACATGGGTAGTTTCTTGTATTGTCGGTTTTACGAGAACGGTATCAGTACTTGTGCTGTACCCATCGTGCCGAAACGACCCGGGCCGTTTACTTATATCGACCCGGCCAAGAGCAATAAACTCGGGGTGACCCTGTCTGACATTTAGTCAGGGCTACACCTCGCTACAACAACAACAACAACAGATAGTACCGGATATACAAATATAATGCGGTAAGGTGGCAACCCTACTTGAAAATATTTTAGTTGGTATGTCGCTGAAAATACCTTTCATTTGATAGACATATTGGCATATCTTGCCACAAAATTTAAAAAAATTGGGATAGGTGGCAACCTCCAAGTGGATACTCTTAGAAACAATCAAGCCATCTGTATTCAAAATGTCATCCAAATCGGTGGAGCGGTTCCCGAGATAGTCCGGATATACAAATATACAAGTTTAGCTCGTTTAAGTTATAAGATTAAACTTGTTAGCACTAGATAAAAAATCGATTATCGATTATGCAAATACCACCTTCCTACCCTATAATCATCACTAAATGTTGATTCAAAACTGCTTTAAGACTTCGGCACTGTTTCACGACATCATCTTATGTTCAAGCTCACTCACTTATCTTCGGATAATACATACATTTCGAAATCGTAAGTGATAAAATTTCGGTGGAGAATATAGGATCAGATAATTGAAAACGTGTTAAAGCACTTTAATTGGTCGCTTAATAGTCGACGTACATTACTGCTACGAAAATGGAAAGTGACAAATACGCTACTGCATACGTTAACGCGTTAAGGCAAACAAACGATGCGGAATTTGCATAAAGTTTATGTATATTTGTGCTGTATACGTCAATAAGGAAGGTGTGGCTAAGACATATAGGAAGTTTCAAATGTAGGTACTTACACTTTAATTTTGAATGGGTTTGGTTAATTACACTATACAAACTACCCTCTGGAGAGAAACCCTAGAGTGACTCGAAAAATCTGACTTCAGATTCGGATTCAGCACACCCAAAAGCTTTAGAAACCGATGAGAAACTGTCTAGGATTTTTTGGCTGTTGTACAGTGTTATTTTAGATTTTAAAAAGATTTTCTTTCGCGAAGTTTTGTCGTATGTTACATTGGGCAACAGTTTTACAGAAACAATGTTTCACATACGACAGAATATTATCAGATTTTTCATAAAAAATAATAAGCAATTTTTCACTCATAAGCACATAAGAAATATATAAAAAATGGCAAAATTTTTCTCAATATCTCGTAAACTGAAGGAGATATCAAAAAACCGATGGCGCCATTCTAAATATCTCGATCAGTTTAGTATAACTACATTTATAACTCACTTCGTCACATTTCACATACGACAGTTATCCGGGTGAAGATCTGTATGTATATTAGGGTGGGCCAAAAAAAATCGATTTTCGTTTTTTTCGAAAGACTTACAGAAATTCGAGTTCCTGATCATAAATAAAGTATAATGACTAAATGTGAGTTTTAATGGTAAAATAAATGAAAAAAAATTATTTTCCTTTTTTGTAGAGCATTAAGTTTGCTACTTATCTATATATATAAAAATGAAATCTATATATATAAAAATGAAATGGTGTATAATTGTAACGCTAAAACTCGAAAACGGCTGAACCAAATGAAATACTTCCTTTGGGGGATTTGTTTGTTATTACCACGCGCAGGTCATGTTATAAAATCAGAACAAAATATTAGGGGGGCGTGGCACCTCCCATACAAACATTTTTCAGGGTGAATATCTCTAAATGGGTTTAAGGTAGGTACCTGGAAATCGGTACAGACCAATATGATAACAACACCATTCTCACCCATAAAACTGGGGGTTAAACAAAAGGGGGGCGTGGCACCTCCCATACGAATGAAATACTTCATAGTCGATATCTCTGGAAGTATTCATGTTAGACCACTGAAATTTGGTAAGGGATTATATGAGATCGACCCCTACCACCTCCAAAAAAGCTGGGGATAACAAAAACGGGGGCGTGGCACCTCCCATACAAATGAAATATTTCATAGTCGATATCTCTGGAAGTATTCATGTTAGACCACTGAAATTTGGTAAGGGGTTATATGAGATCGATCCCTACCACCTCCAAAAAACTGGGGATAACGAAAAAGGGGGCGTGGCACATCTCATACGAATGAAATACTTCATAGTCCATATCTCTGAAAGTACTTATGTTAGACCACTGAAACGTGGTTAGAGGTTAGATGAGGTCGATCCCTACCACCTCCAAAAAAACTAGGGTAACGAAAAAGGGGACGTGGCACCTCCCATACGAATGAAATACTTCATAGTCCATATATCGGGAAGTGTTTAGGTTAGACCACTGAAATTTCTTGAGGAGTTAAATAAGATTAATCCCATCATCTCCAAAAAAACTGGAGATAAAGAAAAAGGGGGCGTGGCACCTCCCATACGAAGGAAACATTTCATAGCCCATATCTCTGCAAGTATTTATGTTAGACCACTGAAATTTGGTGAGGGTTTATATGTGATCGATCCCTAATACCTCCCAAAAAACTCGAGTTAACGATAAAGGGGGCGTGGCACCTCCCATACGAATAAAATACTTCATAGTATCTCTAGAAGTATTTAGGTTAGACCACTGAAATTTTGTGAGGAGTTATATAAGATCAATCCCGGGCACCTCCAAAAAAAAACTGGGGATAAGGAAAAAGGGGGCGTGGTTTCTCCTATATGAAGGAGATAGGGATATGGTTTAAAATATATATAGGGATCGGGTTAGAGAAACAGACAGGGAAATAAAATTGTGGCAGGACAACGTCTGCCGGGTCAGCTAGTTATAATATAATATATAATATTTTGCTGTTTTTGAGCTACACTACTTTTCACAAAACTTTGAGTGTTTCAAAAATTGGTAAATTTTCGACCTCGATCAATTTTGTAAGCTTTAAGTTCCCATTTACATAGAAGCTTTTCCATTTAGGGTCAGAAATCTGAATTTCTGTATACCTTTCGAAAAAAAAAAACGAAAATTGATTTTTTTGGCACACCCTAATGTACCTTCATTTGTCTGTATTTTTTTCTAACTACTTTCCCATATTCCAAATAGAACTGCAATTCATTTTACTTAACAGCGAGCTACGTGACTCAAGACGCATTCAATTTATTTTCAAATATATTATCTAGTACAAATAAAAACAAAAACTTAAAAATAAATTTAAAAAAAAAAAATAGTGAGCAACTTTTTTAATTTAGCTAAATCACAACAAATTTGCAATTGTCTGAGTTGGTTATTCATGCATGTCTGTTCGTATTTTAGCATTGACATTGACATTCATTGAGCATGTCATTCTTTTTCCACCACTACCCCACTTCCTCACACACACACTGAGCGAATGCACCCGAGTAACGTCACGGCAAAAAGCTCAATGCATTCGCTCATTTTCTGATTGAAACGGTTGCACTGCATTTATTGTTGTACATACGTATTCACGCGTCGTCGCAACACGTGCTTTTTGTAGTGATTTTCATAATACATTTCGAAGTTTGCATTTATGTTGTTTTTTGTTGTTGCTATTGTTTTGCAATTGCACTTAGAATGTTATAAATTGTTAATTAATGGTCTGTGTAAATTTTCAACTCAAAAAATTGATATGCTGTGTATGTGAGAGGCACTGAGCGGCGATAAATAAAAAGCCGTGCCGGTAATGCAGTGTTTCACTGATTTGGAAAAATTGATGGAAGCACAATAAATTCTCTGAATGAAATATGATATTATTCCAATTAATAGTTACGCGGATCTAGATTATGTTCAAGTAGGGCTGCCAACTAGGGTTGCCACCTCACCGCAGTATATTTGTATATCCGGTACTATCTCGGGAACAGCTAGACCGATTTGGATGAAATTTAGATAGCATGATTGATTCTAAGACGATCCACTTGGGGGTTTAATTTTTGTTTTCAAATATAGTTTTCGGAAAAAAAAATAAAAATAAAGATTTTAAAAATTTTAAAAGCCCAGATATATAAATTTTTTTTTCGAAAAGAAAGTCCGACCCCTTTTTTGTTTTTATTTTATTTTAACTCCCAACTAATTCTGCAATAACCCCCGCTTATAACAAGATGTGCCGAAAATCGCTTCTATTTTTTTTTTTTTTGTATTGTATTTGGGTCATTCCATTGCCAATTCGACAAATTTTTTACCTGACCCCCTTCGATTTCGCTAAAAATGTGCTATCTTTTTCTACCCCCCAAAAGACATTTTTCAGAATTTTTCAAATTTTTTTCGCCAAATCAAAAATATAGTTTTCGGAAAAAAAATAAAAAAAATCTTAAAACCCCAGATATATAAATTTTTTTTTCCAAAAAAAGTCCGACCCTCTTTTTATTTTTTTTTTTATTGAAAAATAATTTCATAAAAAAATATATAAAATAAGCCAAAGTTGAAATTTTTTTTTGTCGGCACATCTTGTGATATAAATGAGCCAAGTTTAAAAAAAAAAGTTTTTAATCAAAAAAAAATTGCAGAATAAGTTGGAGTTTTAAAAAAAAAATATAAGTAAAAATAAAAAAAAATTTTATTTTTTTCCGAAAACTGCATTTAAAAACAAAAATTAAAAAAAAAATGATCCCCAACGGCCGATTTTTGAAAAAGTTACAGCATTACAGCACTTTTAAAAAAATCTGAAAAATGTCTTTCGGGAGGTAGAAAAAGATAGCAAATTTTTGGAATCATTTAGGGGTCACTTTGGAATAATTTTGGGGCTATTTTGAGATCATTTTGGGTTCAATTTCGGACAATTTTGGGGTCATTTTCGGATCATTTTGGAGTCATTTTGGGAACCTTTGAGCGTCTTTTTGGGATTATTTTAGGATTATTTTAGGGTCATTTTGGGATCATTTTCGGATCATTTTGGGTACATTTAACGGTATCTTCGCGGTCACTTTGGAATCATTTTGGGGCCATTTCGGAATAGTTTTTGAATCATTTTAGGGTCATTTTGGTGTCATTCTGGGATCATTTTTGGGTCGTTTTGGGTTCAATTTCGGATCATTTTCGGAATTTTTAAGGGTCTTTTTGGGGGTCGTTTTAGGATCATTTTAAGATTATTTTGGAATTTATTTAGGGTCATTTTGTAAGTAAAATTAGCGCTAAATTGAGAGCACCGAGCAAGCTCGGTCACCCAGGTACTAAGTGTTTAAACGAAAATCGCAATATATATGTGTCTCTCGCATCCTGCGTTGCACTAAGCCCCAAGTCCAAGTCAATGAACCTTAACTTTTTGTGATGAAAAAGTACCAGCTAAATATTTTTATCGCAAGTTGTTAATTTAAATGACCTTTTAATGCACTAAATGTGCCAGTGAAATGAAAATTAAATAAAGCTGTTAATTGTAATTTAAAAAAATGTAAAAGCCTATTGTAACAGCTTAACATTTTAATTATGATTGCGATAAGACTGTTTGAAAAAAAAACCTTGTTTAAAGACTTGATTCAAAAAAAAAAAAAAAAAAGATTTGATTTATAGGTAGATTTCTGATATGCACAACACTTAACCAAACATCGGCCTGTTCCCATTTCAATAAATGTATAAGAATATTGTGAACCAAATTTTTTTTTAAACCACTGTGAAGGGCGGTATAATAAATTCCGTGGCATAAAATGTATGCTAAACTTTAAGTTAGACATCTAGCAAGAAATCGGTGAATTGTGCATTTAATTTTATACAGCGCTTTTTGACTGATGCAAGAACAAACATATGGACAAACAAGCAAACAAAATTTTAGAAACTTTTCTTATTTTCTATAACTCCTACAAAAGCTGCCTGAATGCTCTTTAGTATCTGTAGCGTTCAAAGAAAAATGCAAAAATATAATAAAACGCCCAACGGTCTAATGTATTTGCCCCTTTGCTATCAAACTTACATGCAAGCACATATACGTATCTACTCACGTGTTTACTCTTGAAACGTGTTTCTAAACTTTCAATTATAATTATCGTGCCCACACAATTTTAAATTCCACTTAATATTGAAATTCAATGTAAATTCACATTAGGCTGGCACGGTTTCTACAATTTTAAAAAAATCGCATGAAACCTTTACATTTTGATAACTTTTTTGATATCAAAAAAGTGGTAGTTGTTAGTATCTATTGTTTTATACTTTTTATACCCAGCGTACTAGTACTAGTACAAGGGTATTATAATTTTGTCCACATAACGGTACTACGTAACGACACAAAATAATCGAGATAGATATAGAGTTCCATATATGAAAGTTCTTAGGTTGCAAAAAAAATTCATTAATTAAATTAATAAAAAAAAAATTAAAACTATTGAAAATGGGACAAATAGATGACAACCAGGCCCCCTTTTTCGATATCGAAAATTTCGAAAATCATATAATTTGACATAGCACGGTAGCTGAAATGGCTAAAATGATATAATTATATTGGTTAATTCTCCTGGTCATGCTTTTATGATTTTTTGATCAATTTTTTTAATTGGGCGTGGCACCTCCCACTTTTAAGGGAGGCATTTTTGAAATTTCGACTGGTCTTAACTTTTAAACTGATATCGGTAGAACGATGAAATTTGCCACAAGGCATTCTTGTAACATTAGGAGTATAACTGATAAAATTGGAAGAAATCGTTTCCCGATCACGCCCACTTGCGATATCGAAAATTACCTAAATTGACATAATTCGGTAACGGAAATGGCGAAAATTATATAATTTGCTCGTATTATGATTTTTTGAAAAATTGTTTAAATTGGGCATGGCAACACCCTCTTTTAAGGGGGGGGGGGCATTTTTGAAAATTCGGCTAGTCATAACTTTTAAACTGATTACGGTAAAATCATGAAATTTGGCACAAGGCATACTAGGATTATAGGGTTTATACCTGAAAAAAGTGGACGAAATCGCTTTCCGACCATGCCCTGTTCCGATATGGAAGTAACTACCGCGGGGTATTTGATGTTTGGTTCACCCGAACTGAGACTTCCTTACTTGTATGTTTTATATATTTTTTCGCTCTTTATTTTGTATCCTCAATTTAACTTTTATTCTCTTTTCCTTTACTTTATTCTGTTTTACTTTATTTTTTTATAGATATTTTGTTATTACATTTTATTTTGCCTTGTTTAATTTTTATAATTTTTTTAAATTTTATTTTTATTTTTATTTTAATATTTTTTTTGTATTTCAATTTTTTTTTTTCTTTATATTTTGCTATTACATATTAATTTGCCTTATTTAATTTTATATAATTTTTTTACTTTTATTTTTAATTTTTTTAAATACTTTTTTATTGTCTTTAAATTTTTTTTATTTTTTTTTTTTCTTTATATTTTGTTATTACATTTTATTTTGCCTTATTTAATTTTATATTATTTTTTTTGTTACTTTTATTTTTAATTTTTTAAATATTTTTTTTATTTTTTTTTTGTCTTTCAATTTTTTTTCTTTTTATTTTGATATTGTATTTTATTTTGCCTTATTCAATTTTATATAATTTTTTTTTTTACTTTTATTTTAAATTTTTTTAAAATTTTTTTTTTTTAGTCTTTAAATTTTTTTTTTCAAATTTTTTTTTCTTTATATTTTGCTATTACATTTTATTTTGCCTTATTTCATTTTTTTTTTACTTTTATTTTAAATTTTTTTTAATTTTTTTTTTTTTTGTCTTTAAATGTTTTTTTTTTTTTTTTTTTTTTTGTCTTTATAGTTTGTTATAACATTTTATTTTGCCTTATTTAATTTTATATAATTTTTTTGTTTTACTTTTATTTTTTATCTTTTTCAATATTTTTTTATTTATTTTTTTTTCCTTCCATATTTTTTTATTTATTTTATCTATTTTTGTTATATTTTAATTTATTTATGTTTACATTTTTTTTTTGTCGTTAGTTTTTTGAACAATTGCAATAATCATAATATAAGTTGCAAAATTTTTTGGTGGGTGTTAGACAAGCCTTCAAAACTAATAATAAGTTAAGCTTTAATCGGCACTGGCTGACGTTGGTATGAATTAATTATAAACTACTAGTATCGCTTGTGATCGAAAATTCGACAAATAAAATCTGGTGGTGGTGACTGGAGCGGGTCGTGGGGTCTAATACATATTTCAAAAATAAAATTAATTTCCATCCCATCATGCCAAATGGCCTGCTATAGTGAGCTGGCTTAGTACTACTATTTTTGATACTTATATTTTTTTATTTATTTATTGATTTATTTATTAAATTTCCGCCTCATTCATTTATCTACTGTTGACTTCTCATCGTATGTAATTATTTGCTACAAATCGGGATACCCATAATTAAAATTATTTGTTGTTATACACATTGATAACTGATGTTAAATTTATTTTCAATTTAAAGTTAATTAGAATTGTACGACCTCATTTAAGTGAATATTTGCCTGATGCTATAGACTTTGACATTGTAAATTTTCAAATGTAAATATCTAACAATGAATCGCATGAGAATAACCTGTGCTGTCAATGTGAACAAGAGTGTAATGAAAATTGCACAGCATACGATAAAATGATTCATTTTTTAAATAATTGGATTGAGAGATAAATATTTGTGATTTTGAATAGACAAAAAGCATTTAATACGGCTTATTACAATTCTAATTGATTCAAGTAGTCAAACAAAAGTGACTAATTTTAGGCAAATAATGCTCACATTGTTGGAATATGCATACTCTTTATAAATTCTGACCAACAAGCAATAACAGCCAAAGTCGAGTTAGGAAAAATTGAGATATTCCAACAAATTCTGGAAATATGTACAGCAGAACGTATCATCAAAAAAGTTCTAAGAAATAACAAAAAAAAAAAATTATATTTTTTTCACCACCCTGTGAAACATCAAGATTTGTTTCCGTATAACTTTTCTATTGGATCTTTGATTTTAACGAGCAATAAATTGTTGTCACGTTCTGAACCCATGGCACACTTCATCTATATACGTCATTAACCCATCATGTAAATTTAAGCTTTCATACAAAAGTTTTGAAAATCAACACCCTGTGTTATAATAATTTAAAAATAAAACAAATATGTATGTTGATCAAATTTCATTTGTGCATCAATATCTGAGTAAAAAAATATGTAATTTGATGAGAATTAGCTTAGCAAGAGCAATTTAATTCAAATGGTTAGGTGTTAAGAATTTACATTTTTTTTTCGACCACCCTGTGAAACAGCCAAATTTATTTTTTCTTATAACTTTTCTATTTGAACATTGCTTGTTGTAATAAGCGATACATTACTGTAAACGTGTTGGCCTATATCATATGTACCTTCTTTTTACACGTCATAAACCCATCATATAATCCGTAGCTTTTACTTAAATCAACACCCTGTGTTATAATAAATTAACACTAAAGTAAATATGAAAAGCCTTAAATATGATTTTCAACTAAATATCTGTGTTAAAAATATGTGATTCAATGAGAATGAGCTAGATACGAACAATGAGAGTTTACTATAGAGGGGAAAACGAATACCGCTGATTATTACAGGGTGACACATTTTTTTTTTATTTAAAACTTTTATAAAAGGAACCTTTCCAACTGGAGGAGCACAATTTTGAACCTTTTTTTCTTCATTCACCGCGAGCTGCTCTCATGTATATCCAAAAAAACGAAGCCCTTCCTCTGAAATATCGTGAAAAATTTACTTTGGCTGTTATTACCGGCTACAACAAAACTAATAAAAACGAATAAGATCAAATAATGACAAATCATATGATTTGTATGACGTCAAGGAATTTCATAAAAGTCAACTTTGCGTGAGTAATCCTCTTATAATTGTTTCATATTCTTCGAATTTAGAATAAGGGCGTATGTAATAATGATAATTTCAATATTGGTTGAATAAACTTCTAAAGAGATACACGAATGCACGTATGTAAATAAGTCACATATTTAAATTTAGAATACGGAACTTTTGATTTTGCTTGGAGGATGACACAGATTGTGAATTTAATTTATAATATGTACTTTTACTCTATATATACATATATGGGTCATTCCATGCCAAATCGACACATTTTTTACCTGACCTCCCTCGATTTCGCTAAAAATTTGCTATCTTTTTCTACCCCACGAAAGACATTTTTCAGAATTTTTTCAAATTTTTTTCCCCAAATCAAAAAAAGTTATGAACTTAAAAAAAAAAAAACCTTTTTTTTTAAATGCTGTAACTTTTTCAAAAATCCACCGTTTGGGATCATTTTTATTTTTAATTTTTGTTTTTAAATGTAGTTTTCGGAAAAAAATACAAAAAATTTAAAAGCCAGATATATAATTTTTTTTTTCGAAAAAAAAAGTCCGATCCTTTTTTTATTTTTATTTTTTTTTAAACTCCAACTAATTCTGCAATAAGCCCCGCTAATAAAAAAATTTTTTTTTCTTTTTAAACCAAAAAAAAAAAATAGAAGAGATTGTCGGCACATCTTGTTATTAGCGGGGCTTATTGCTGAATTAGTTGGAGTTTTAAAAAAAAAAAATAAAAATATAAAAAGGGTCGGACTTTTTTTTCGAAAAAAAAATTTATATATCTGGGCTTTTAAAAATTTTTTTATTTTTTTCCGAAAACTACATTTAAAAACAAAAATTTAAAAAGTTATCCCAAAGGGTCAATTTTTGAAAAAGTTACAGCATTTAAAAAAAAAAAGTTTTTTTTTTTAAGTTCATAACTTTTTTTGATTAGGGGAAAAAAAATTGAAAAAATTCTGAAAAAGTCTTTCGGGGGGTCAGGTAAAAAATTTGTCGATTTGGCATGGAATGACCCATATAAAATTGGATGTATGTATGTACTTATGGGCTCCAAAACTACTCAGCCGATTTTCTTCAAATTTTCGGGATAGACTAGTAGGAGCCTGGCGAGTGTTTCTGTAAAGTTTTTTTTAGGGAAGTGGACCCGGGACCGCCCTATTCGAAACTATCGTATAAATGGCTGGATTCACTTGAAATTTGGTATGTAGGTAGCGTTATGCTTAGGTTAAAGTGTAGCATAATTTTTCTTCCAGGAAGTTTGCCAAGGCGCGATATATTCTAAACAATCATATTTATGACTCGATTTGCTTGAAACTTGGCGTGTAGCTGGCATTTCACCTTGATAAAATATGAGATAATGTATCTTCCGAGTAATGGTAAAAATGGTAAAATCTTAGTTAGGTGTTTTTCTTTGGCGTAGCAACGCACGCCGCGGATTACTATTGTTTTATAAAGTCAAAGCAGCCTTTTTAAATAGAATTTTTTGTGAAGAAAACTTTTTAAAAGCAAGGTAACCCTAGCACATACATATCTACTAAACAAAAATTGTAAACAAATTTTTGAAAGTTGTTTTGCTCTATTTTTTGTTTATCCCTTTATACCAAGCAAATTAATTCAGCTGTTTAAAGTTGTTGACTTTTTAAGGCTGACGCGCCAAATAAGATATTACTTTCGCGCACGCGCAATATGGCGAACGTGCAAAATAGCTCGTGGGCAATTTCTTTTTTTTTTCTTTTATTTTAATTAATTTCTTATGGGCATTAAGACGGTTTTAAACAAGTTAAATTAAGAACCACATTCATTTAGTGCCATGAGATGTAGATATATGATTTAAGGTTGTGCTAAACCGATAAGGCATTATTTCAAAAGATATGCCAACTGACAAAGAAACTTAACAATATACAGTCGAACGCCCACAACTAAGGGACGTAAAAAGTCCATTAATAAACAGACGCATTTTTTTTTTTTTTTTTGTAAAGTGTAAATATGTATATTTACACTGGTAGAAACATAAAATCACACTTACTTTGTTTACTTCTCTTTTAAGCGTACAAATAACCGGAATTTACGCATGCGCGCATATATTTACTCCAAATGCTCTCTTTAGCTGCTTTATGTGCATATGTACATTTATAGCATAAGTCGTGTTGGATCTCAACCAGGCACAGTAATCGTTAAACGTTTTTATTGAAAAACAGTTTTTGAAATCTATCACTTATGAATATACAAGTTGATACATTCTTTTACCACTTCACCACACAAACCTGAAAGAAGTTCTAGAATGATTCCGAAATGGTCCCGAAAACAATCCAAAAATGATTGCAAAATTGCACGGAAAACTATTCCGAAATGATCCTGAAAATGTCTTGATATTACTTCGAAGAAGTCTCGAAATGATCCCGGAAACACTCTCGAAATTATCGTTAAAAGAATTTTTCGTAATGATACCGAAATGGTCCGGAAATCATTTCGAAAGAGTGCCGAAAACATTTCAAAACTGATTGCAAAATAGTACAGAAAACAATCCCGAAATTATCTCGAAAAAGAACTCAAATTTTTCCTAAAAAGTACCCGAAAGGTATCCCGAAAAAAAGTCCAAACACTGAAGATGGCGGATCGCCGAAACCGGTTTGTTACAAAACTAAAACTGACAAGGGATGACGAAAAAACGGTCGAAATTATCACGATAAAGTTCAGGAAAAAAAACAACACTGGATTGCTTTTGTGACTTTTCGGAGTAATTTCAAGCCGAAATCATTTCAAAAAGGTCATGGGAACAAAGAAAAAGAGAACAATCGGAAAAGGCTTGAAATTACTCCGAAAAGTCACAAAAGCAATCCTAAAATGATATCGAAATGTCTCCGAAATCAATCACAAAATGATTGCAAAATGGTATGGAAAACAATCCCGAAATGATATCAAAAATGTCTTGGAAAGACTCCAAAAAAGTCAAGAAAATAATCCTGGCATACTGACATGGTTCCAAACTCATTCCGAAAAATTCCCGAAACGACTGCAAAATATTACGGAAAACAATCCCGAAATGATCTCGTTGTGCCCAAAAACTATCCCGAAAAAGTCTTAAAATTATTCCAAAAAGTTACGTAAACAATCTCGATGTTATCCCGTGAAATTCTTGAAAACAGTGCTGTAGTGATAGTCCTGAAAATAATTCCGAAATTATTGCAAACCATTATTGGAAAACAATCCCGAAATGATCCCGAAAATGTTTTAAAATTATCGCGAAAAAATCCTGAGAACAATCCTGGAACAATACCGAAATGGTTGCAAAGAAGCTCTTACAATCATCTCAATATTATACACACAGAGAAAATTGAGCTGTTGATGAATAAGAATTGACAGTGACTTGGTCATATCAACCAAAATATTGTTATATCCACCATAATATCTGTTGATTCAACCAAAATCACGGTCAATTCTTATCCATTCCCAGCTCATTTTTTCTCTGTGTAGCGAAGTGGTACGGAAAGCTATCCCAAAATGTTCTTGAAAAACACCCGAAAGCAATTCTGGAATAAATATGTTAAAATAAATATGTTTAAAAAAGTTCCGAAATTATCTTGAGAAACTCGCGACGTAATCCCAAACGCATATTCACAGTAGTACAGAATCATATTTGAAAGGGGTATATTCTCCAAGGTCTTCACTTTTTGTCTGAAAGTATAGGTATTCGTGTCAGATATATAGTACTTGGCAAGTTGTCCTGTGGTATTTCTTTATAAATATTTATTATCTTCGACCCCTGACCCCAACACTTTGTCGCTCTTCATTCAGTTTGACCCTGAGCAATGTCAGGGTTAGTAGAAAAAAAATTATATACATATATCACACAATGTTGTTGTACATAGCATTTATGAATATGTAAAGGTGCGATCGACAAAGTCAACACCAATGGCAGTATCGGTTTGTATGAATAAATTAAAAACTAAGCCGGTAGCTAACAATAACTTCGCATTGGTTTAAAGAACATTTCGTAGAACAAATGAAAAATAATCCATCCATTGTCTGTTTAAAGTGTACTTTCCGGGGAGACAGCCTAGTACCCCTTTTTCTGAGATATTTCGGCTATAGCCTTTGACGTTTTCAACTTTGAATTTTTTTGGCCTGACGAAGTACATATGCGAGTCCTTCCCCTATAAAACAATCGTCAGTTAATTTAGTTTCTTAGTCTGGAATGGATTTTCTTTTGCTTCCAGAGGCCTCATTGATCTCTCCTAAGACTGCGAATTATTTTTGATTTTTTCCCAGAGCCATTTTTGATTTTTTGAAGTTAACTTCTTAGGCGGCGATATGAAGTTTTGATTGAGAGAAAAATATGAGAAAATGGATGATGATGCAACGAAAATTATGCAACGGAAATAGAAATTGTAGCTGACTTTCAGGCGTATGTTGCAGACTTTCAGGCGTAGGCGATTTTCACCACGATGTTTAGCTGTACAAATCAAATAGGAGGTGAAATTCTAGGATCTAGCTAGCATTGCACAAATTGTAATAGTTAGGCCGACCAGAATTTTGTGTAAAAACCAACAACACTTTTAGAGTGTTTGTGATGTAAATAATTCGTAACAGGATTGCCACCTACCCCCATTTTTTTTTTTTTAAATATAGAGCAAGATATGCCAATAAGGGTATTAAATTAAAGGTATTTCCGATCATATTCCAAATAAGATAATTTCAAGCCGGATTGCCACTTAGGGTTGCCACCTAACCGCAATTGATTTATTTTTTCGTATATTACGGAACTTCTTGACCGCTCTGGATAAAATTGGCATATATACAATTTATACATGAGTGTTGCCACTTAGGGCGGTTTACAGGGTTGCCACCCAACACAATTTTTTTTTAATATAAAGCTAGCTATGCCAATTGGGCATCAAATGAAAGGTATTTCGGACCGTATTCGAAATATGATAATTTCGAACAGGGTGGCCACTTAGGGTTGCCACATAACCGCAATTTATTTATTTTTTCAAATATCTCGCGAACTGCTTGACCGATTTGTATAAAATTTGGCATATACAATTTATACATAGGTGTTGCCACTTAGGGAAGTTTACAGGGTTGCCACCTATTCCATTTTTTTTTAAATCGAGCTAGATATGCCATGGGTATCAAATGAAAGGTATTTTCGACCGTATTCCAAATATGACAATTTCAAGCAGGTTTGCCACCTAACCGCATTTGATCTATTATTTGTTATCTCGACCACTATTTCGGTTGCCTATTGTCCCATTTGGGTGAAATTTTATTCCAGTGTTAGTATGCTTTGTTCTAATTTTTTCCACCTGGGTGTTGCCACTTGCGGTGTGTTACGGGGTTGCCACCTATTTTTTTTGTTTGTTTTTTTTGTTTGTTTTTTTTTTTTTTTTGAAAATCTCTTTTGGAAAACTTATACTGTTGGTAGGTAAGTTTTGGTGATGGAGTAATTTTAGCTGATTTTTTTAGTTGTATGCCTAGGTGCTCATAAAAACAAGCAAGCAAAAGTCTCATTCTCATTTGTTATTGTCATGCTTAAAATGCTTATTTTCTACGTTTCGAATTTTGAGGAAGAAATTTTTTGGGCTATTGCTACTTAGTTGAAATTCACTTCCAGCCCCTTTTACCCAATATCCATTCTTGAAGCGTGCTCTGGAACAAATTCATAAATCATTAGAAACTTGTGGCCTTAATTTTGCAAATTCGATTTCTAAACCCTATTACTTACTTAACTTTATGAAGCTAATTACCAATTTAGGTAATTATTTAACGTTTAAGATACAAACGCGCGTGAGACATATAGAAACTTTCAATTAGAGATGGAAAAGTGACAAAAATATTATCGATATATCGATATTTTTTGGTTATCGGTGCTGTTGTCGTATTTTTGTTACTATCGATAGTATTGGTTACAGTAAAAAATATGTTCCCTCATGCTCCAAGTTATGATAAGTCCTGGAAAACGGTTCTGCACCTACGAACTAGCTACATATATCTATACCAGGCCTTGCCACTCAGTGGAACAATCGTCTAAAATCAAACAGATTATAACGGTCTTTGCTTGGCCTCGCACGTTTGCTCTGTTGCTTGCTATTGACCCACGGAAGAAAAGCAAACGACATCATTTCATAGGTGCGGTCACAGCGCTCTCACTAACACAGCCTCAGCTACATTTTTGATGAGCCCTATTTCTCTAATTCAAGTTTTATAATTACATATTTATATCAGAGAAGGTTGTATAAAATTTCGATAATATCACTACATCGATAGTTTACATCAAAACTATCGCTACATATCGATAGTGTGAAAACAATCCAAAGTATCTCACACCTATTGCCATTATTAGAAGTTGGCACGCAAAGCAATTTGTTATGATTTTTTTGCTCAATTATTTTCTACTACAATCCTCTCAACTTTGTTGTGTCTCAATTATGTCTGAATATGTGTGTGAGTGTGTGTGAATGCGGCTCTTTGTGTGCTTTTAAATGTTTTTTATTTTTGTCTATTAACTAAACTGCTTCGTGTGTTTCTAGTTCAAGTTTAGGGTCAATAACACTCGATGCTAACGGACGAATGAACATAAAGAGACGCACAATTAGTGAATAAAGTTGCAGATAATAATAGAAACAACTTTTAAAATATGTGATTATCTTTTATGCAATTAAAAATGATTTAACTAGAGGCTTAACAAAACTCAGCAGCTGAGGTCGATGTTAGAATTAATTTAGTAAAGTTCCTTTTACTTTTGCTTTAAGAAATTTTTAGAACTCGTTCTCGAACTCCAGTGCTATTTTTAAGTTTTTCAGCTTTAAAAGACTATTACAAATTAGTACCAAAATTAAATTGTTTTTGTTTGGAACTGTACATTTTTGAAACTATTACCACTGTAAATGAGCTCAAGGAGAAAAATAATATATTTTTTAAAATTCTTTTTTTTTTTCTTTTGTTTTTTTTTTTCTTTTATTTCATTGTTTTATCTTACTTTTATTTTTTTTTTAATTTCATTTTATTTTATTATCTAAATATTTTTTATTTAATTTATTTACTTTTTTTCTTATCTTATATAATTTTATTTATTTACTTTTTATTTTTTTTTTCAACGTTTTTATATATTTTTTTTAATTATTAATATTTTTCTTCTTTTTATTATTATTATTATTTTATTTTTTTTTTTCATTTATTTTTTTATATTTTCTTGATTTTATCTTATTATTTCATTTATTTTATTTTTTTATTTTATCTTATTTTATTTATTTTTTATTTAATTTTTTATTTTTATTTTTTTTTTTTAATTTCATTTTATTTTATTAAATTTTTTTTATTTATTTCATTTACTTTTTTCTTATCTTATTTTATTTATTATAGTTTTATTTTTTTTTTATTTTTTTTTTTATTTTTTTTTTTACTTTTTTTTCATTTTCTTCAACTTTTTTAAATTTTTTTTTAATTATTATTTATATTATTTTACTATTTTTTATTTCATTTATTTTTTATATTTTTATTATTTTATATTCTTTTATGTATTTTATTTTTTTATTTTTTGTTAATTTTAGTTTGATTCATTTTTTTTTGCGCAATTATAATTGCTCAACGTAAGTATGTCTGTCCGCAACTGGGTGTGATTTATACTATTTCATTCAATGAAATTCAATTGATAAATAGCATCGTGCTTATTGAGGCAATTCGATTTTCGAGTTCAAGGTGGTTCTGGTGGTGTGGTGGCTGACACTGCTCTTGATTATATGTATATCAACTGTGTACGCGAATGCATAAATAAATAAGTGAATATGTAGCAGTAGATGAAAACAAAAAACAGTAATTTTGAGAGTTCTCTTATTTTTATTTTACTGAGGCGTGATAATTTAAATAACTTCGTAGTTTCTTTTTAGCAAACTCATAGCACATGGCAAACACATGCGAATGTATGTCAGCCATAAACCGGCGTTCTCTGGTACATTCTATCATTTACAATGCAGATCAGTGGATAGGTACAAAAATTGTTTTTTTATTTTTTTATTGAACTAAATTTATTTAATTTCTCTATACTTTATCCATTTTTTGATTGTTTTATTTTTTTCTTTTTTTATTTCATATTTTATACTATTTTTCATTTATTTTTTTAATATTTTTTATGTAATTTATTTATTGTATATAATCTATTTTTATTTAAACGTTTTTTTTCATTTAATTTTTTTTGTTTCTTTTATTTTTTTATTTTTTCATTTTATTTTATATTTTTAATTTTTTTATATTTTTTAATTTTTTTTTTAATTTTATTTTACATTATTTTTTTATTTATACATATATAATCTATTTTTATTTCATACTTTTTTATATTTAAATATATTTTTATTTAAACGTTTTTTTATTTAATTTTTTTTGTTTCTTTTATTTATTTATTTTTTCATTTTATTTTATATTTTTAACTTTTTTATATTTTTTAATTTTATTTTAATTTTTTTTTTAATTTTATTTTACATTATTTTTTTATTTATTCAATTTTTTTCTTGTTTTATTTTATTTTATTTTATTTTATTTTATTTTATTTTATTTTATTTTATTTTATTTTATTTTATTTTATTTTATTTTATTTTATTTTATTTTATTTTATTTTATTTTATTTTATTTTATTTTATTTTATTTTATTTTATTTTATTTTATTTTATTTTATTTTATTTTATTTTATTTTATTTTATTTTATTTTATTTTATTTTCTTTTATTTTGATTTTTTTTAATTTTATTTTTTTACGTCTTTTTTTTTAATTTTATTTTTTATTTCTTTTTTTATTTATTTTTATTTTTTTTTTTTCATTTTTTTTTATTTTTTTTTATTTTTTCATTTTATTTTATTTTTTTTTATAATTTTATTTCACTTTTTTATGAAGCTATTCAGTTGCACGTAAGTGCAATTTTTTAATTTTATTTTACATTATTTTTTTATTTATTCAATTTTTTTCTTGTTTTATTTTATTTTATTTTATTTTATTTTATTTTATTTTACTTTATTTTATTTTATTTTATTTTATTTTATTTTATTTTATTTTATTTTATTTTATTTTATTTTATTTTATTTTATTTTATTTTATTTTATTTTATTTTATTTTATTTTATTTTATTTTATTTTATTTTATTTTATTTTATTTTATTTTATTTTATTTTATTTTGTTTTCTTTTATTTTGATTTTTTTTAATTTTATTTTTTTACTTCTTTTTTTTTAATTTTATTTTTTATTTCTTTTTTTATTTATTTTTATTTTATTTTATTTTATTTTATTTTATTTTATTTTATTTTATTTTATTTTATTTTATTTCATTTTATTTTATTTTTTTTTATAATTTTATTTCACTTTTTTTAATGAACCTATTCAGTTGCACGTAAGTGTACTTTGCTGCTTTAAGCACTGCCATCCAAATTAATAGTCAATAAGCGTACTACGATTGAGTGGTCAAGTGACCTACTGCGTTGTTCTACACGCTCACTCGAGGACTTTTCAGGATGTCGGCTTTTATGTAGTGCGAATTTATTATTCTCACTGGAAATTTATTTACCTAGAAACTTTTTCATAATTCTTTTTAATCCTTTTTTGCTTTGATCGCCGCCACCAAAGTGAAGATGCAAATGCAACCATGCGTTGTCGGCCTGTTTGTTTATGCATTTTGTATTGAGTTAATAAATTTTATTTTCATGTCCGACTTTTGGGTAGCGAGCTCACAAAGCAGCAAGTTCACTGAACTAAATGTGTATTCGCACCCATAGTGCCGAGCTTAATTTTCATATTAAAATTTGCATAAAACGTTTTTTATATTTTTCTTGTATTTTTTTTTTTTTTGTAAAATCCTCTTAATTATTGCACTAATCGTTTTTTATTTGCTTGTTTTAATTTCATGCTACATTTGCTTGCCTTGAGTGTTCGTTTTCTCCTAGAATTATTTTCATTTTCAAAAATTGAGGCTTTGAAAAAGTGGGTCAAGTGCGTTTCGTTCATATTTTGCATGTTGGAAACTTTTTCAGATTTATTCTCTTTAGTAGGCATATTTGCAGAGTATTTAATTGATATTAATCGATGTTTATGGCTCGTTGTCTTTATTGAAGGATTTGAAAACTTTTTTACTTCTCAAGATGAAAAATCGATAATCCTCTATGTATTTTTTTTATTTTTTTTTTTATAATTTAGTTGTTATTGTTGGTCATTATATTATGAACTTTGAATGTTTTGTGGACTTTTGATCAGTCGAATAATTTTTATCAAATTATTCTTTTGAGTTTTTGGCGAAAACCAGTTTAAAATGCTACAAACAATCCCAACTACTATGATTGCAATTTCGGCCTTGTTGAAGGGTCTTGTCAAACCGCTTTGTATTTGCCGGCAGGCATACTAAGCAGTGTTTGATGTAATGGCTAGAAATTCCTAATCTCCTTGTTTCGATGACCACTACAGGTCATGAAAAATTTCTAAACCATACAATACAAAGCGGTTTGACAAGACCCTTCAACAAGGCCGAAATTGCCATCATCGTAGTTGGTATTATTTGTAGCATTTTAAACTGGTTTTCGCCAAAAACTCAAAAGAATAATTTGATAAAAATTATTCGACTAGTCAAAAGTCCACAAAATTTTCAAAGTTCGTTAAAATAAAATAATATAAAATAAAATAAAAAAATAAAAATAAAATAAATTAAAATAAAATAAAATAAAAAAATTAAAAAAAAATAAAATAAAATAAAATATAATAAAATTAAAATTTTAAAAAACAAAAAAAATAAATAAATAAAAAAGAAAAAAAATAAAAAACAAAAAAATAATAAAATGAAATAATAAAAAAGAAAAAAAACCAAAAAAAAAAAATAAAATAAATTATGAATTAAAACAACACAATATAAAAAAATAATAAAACAAAAAAAATTAAAAAAGTAAAGGTGAGGAAAAATTTCTAAGCACAATACAAAGCGATTTGACAAGATCCTTCAACAAGGTCGAAATTGCAATCATCATAGCTGGTATGGGGTGTGTTTGTAACATTTTCAACTTGTTTTCGGCAAAAACTCAATTTTCGACTGCTCAAAACTCCACAAAATTTTTCAAAGTTAGTTTATTTCATTTTTTTTTTTATATTTTCAAATGTTATCACCAAACATTTTATATCAAAAGGAAAGGGAAATAAAAATATTATTAATAAATAAAAAAAAAAGTTCGTGTATAAAACAAAAGTAAAGTAAATACAGAGGCAATTTAAAAACAAGGACAACAAAAGTAAATTGAAATGAATATAAAATACAGTGCTTAAATATTTAGGAATGCGAAAAAAAATCTGAAAATGCATTTGTTACAACTTTGCGCATAATGCTGCAATAACTTTTCTCAAAACTTGTAAAAAAATATTTTAAAATTCCACTCTCAAAAGTTATGTACATCAAAACAACAAAAAAGTACCAACACTACATGGTAAAGTAGAAACTTAAGCAACAAGTTTTTTTATGTAACTACGCAAGCTAATGCTGCAGATTCTGAAAGCACTTAGTAGCAAAATAACTGAAAATCTTAACGAGTCATTGCAATCAATTGCTGAAAGAAAGTCAGAAGCCATAGACAAGAAACCAAAAGCTAGCAACTAAAAACTCTTTGTGCGTTGCACTGCTTGTTTTCTCGCTGAAACTGGTTAGGTGCAAAGCAGGGTTCCAAAATAAAAGTAAACCTAACAAGTCAGAAAGTTTATATCATGACTTGCACCCAGGGTTGGGCCATTTTGAGTAAAAAATTATTCAAATAAAAAATTAAAAATTATTCATTATTTTAAAAATTTTGAGTGATGAGTGACCGTTTATTTTTATTCATAAAAATCAAAGTGATAAATAATAAGTTATTCTTGAATAAAATGACTTGTTATTCATCACTCAGGAAATGTTGAGTGATGATAACGCGTTATTTTTATTTATGGAATTCTTGAATAACGATAAAACTTCATTTTTAATCAGTTATATACAAATGAAAAATTTGTGCATCAAGACCCCGGCAAAATATACCCATATGCGCAATATATTCGGCGTAACCTCGGGACCATTTTCGGGATCATGTCGGTGTCATATCCTACGATGTCATCGTATGATATGACATCATATGATATGACATCATATGATATGACATCATATGAAATGACATCGTATGATATGACATCATATGATATGACATCATGTGATATGAAATCATATGATATGACACCATATGATATGACATCGTATGATATGGCATCATATGATATCACATCATATGATATCACATCATATGATATGACATCATATGATATCACATCGTATGATATCACATCGTATGATATGACACCGAAATGATCCCGAAACAGTCCCGAAACGATCCAGAAAATGGTCCCGAGGTTACGCCAAATGTATTGCGCATATGGGTATAATTTGCCGGGGTCTCGATGGACAAATTTTTCATTTGTAAATAACTGATTAACAATGAAGTATTATCGTTATTCAATAATTCCATAGATAAAAATAACGCGTTATCACTCAACATTTCTTTTTTCAATAATATTAGGTTGGACCCATTACCATTTTCTATACTTTTTCCACATTATTTCATGAATTATCAATTTTTTTTTTTTCATCGA